>JAOTON010000131.1:2252500-2705532 GCA_034440635.1 Lepas anatifera | reverse complement strand
TTTCAATGGGCGCGCTTACTCCACCATCAACTGGGAATGGCCCGTGAGACGCTGCTGAAGACAACGTGACTGGTCAATTGCGGCATGCTGTAACATCATGCTGCGGCATCTATGATATCCTCAGTGCAACACAATTTACCAGGTAACTTTATTTGGAGGCTAATTGAATGGAAGTCTCAAAAGTAAAAATGTTCAAAACCGCTGGATTGTTGATGTATTGTGCTGGTGGGGCAGACAGTGATCAATGCTAAAATGTGTCCTTTTATGGATTTTTGTGGTAAAAACAGTGTCCTGTTCTTTTCATCCCAACCGAAACGCCTACTGCATTTCCGTAGATGAGCTTATCATAAATACATGAAACCCGGCATCTGCCCCTGTCAAAACGTTACACTTGCACTAATGCCCCCTTTGGGTCTTCGCAGAAGCCTGTAAATGGTTTGGGATGCATTTTCTTCTGATCAGTTTTGCAAGTTGTGTCAAAATTTTAGGTCCAGTTCGGGTCATCTCAGCAGTGCAGGTTAAGTGACCACCTCCAACAAAAATGTAACAGCATGAGTACGTGGAGTCGATTTATCGAATACGTGGAGTCGATTTATCTAAAATGTATCTCAATACATGAAGTCATCGGCTACTATGAGATGTTAATTGGTATTTTTATTTAGATAACCCAGGGTTGGGTACGAGCCATGACCTCTCTTTTGAAAATTCATGGGTAATATGATTTAGCTAAGTAACTTCGTCTGGAACGGAGATACAGCGTTTATGTTGGCGTCACTGGATTTTTGTTATCACTGAGATGTCACCTAGCAAGATCGTACTATATATCATTCGATTGAATTTGTTGAGAATATTACAAATGTTTAAATAGTTGTGTTATGGCTTTTGTACGTCAGATGCTGTGACAAAAACATTCATCCTCCTTATATCCGTATGGTGACATGGTTTGGCCTCTGGTGACGTTGGATTTAGGCTGATAAAAATTGACAACTTAATTTTTCAGAGATTACGTCAGGGTGCCCAACAACGTTTACCACTTTTCATTCATTTGTGTGATTTGTGAGATCTTTGCTGATAAAAATCAACAACTTAATTTTCAGAGATTACGTCAGGATGCCCCACAAGTTCTACCACTTTTCATTCATTAGTGTGATTTCCGAGATCTGTGGGGTATCTCCCCGCCCCAGCGAAGGTGGCTCAGGCCCATGTTCATGCGCTTGCTGAAACAAACACATGTTTTTAGTTGGCCTTCCAGTGGCACGACCTGTCAATTGCTAACGCATTTTCTTTTTCAGGGAAGTGCTCTCAAGCAGACGCCTGTCACGGAGGAGCAGTCGGTGGATATGTCGGGGCGCCCTCGAATACGCGACTGCTGTATTGCTACTCGCCGCTGGCCGTTGCCGTCCAAATGGAACTCAGCTGCCCCGAGGTGCGGGACGTTGCGGGGCCGACGCCCTGCGGCCCCGCCGCCCCGGAGCTGCCGCGGCTGCGCGGCGACTGGCAACCGCTGCGCTGCCGCCACCATTGGCGACTCTCAAACATCTCCTACGCTGTCCGTGGGTCCGGGCGCGCCGACTGACACTCGGTGCGTCCCGGCCCGCGTAGATAAGTGACTCCACCGCCCCCCGCCGGGAGGCCCGCCGGTGGGGGGAAACCGCGATCGCGGCGGAATGGGCCCTCAGGGTGGCTTCAGCCGACGAGCCAAGTACCGAAGATACTGCCACAAATGCCAGACCCGAGGCCGACTGCTGCTTGTCAGTTGGAGCGCGGAGGGGTCCGCAACAAGACCGCGGGGCTCAGCCGCTGGCTATCGGACGTCAGGACGGACGTGGTGTCTATCCATGAGGCTCAGTTGGCTGGAAAGTCCCTATCGGTCCCGGTGTTTCAGACCGCCGCTATCTCGCGAAGGGCTAGAGGCAGGAGGGTCGTGGGGCCTGTCTGTGGAGGGGACGTCGCAATCCTCGTCAGAGACGGCCTCAACT
The DNA here is from genome assembly GCA_034440635.1 of Lepas anatifera. Lineage (NCBI taxonomy): Eukaryota > Metazoa > Arthropoda > Thecostraca > Lepadidae > Lepas > Lepas anatifera. Next base: position 2,703,553 of record JAOTON010000131.1, on the reverse strand, counting down.
TCAGTGTCATCGAAGAGTCGCCTCTCCAGCCTCAAGACGACACAACCGAATGGTGCGCCGTCAGAGTCATCTTGAGCGCACCCAAGATACTGATTTCACCCACCATCGACATCTTCAACATCTACCGCCCGCCTATACGCTCGTCTGGCGGGGACGAGCGGGTGAACAACTTCTCCCTCGAGGCCTTCCCTGCTGGCGACCCGACCCTCATCATGGAGGATGTGAACGGACACCACCCTGCCTGGGATGTCGTCTGTTTAGACCCGGACAGGGTGGACCGCCTGATACATGGCTGGTCCCTGCGCAAGAACTGGCGAATCCTCAACAACGGCGCTGCCACCCGTGCCAGGTATGGAGTGGAGACTCGCCTCTCGGCCCCGGATATTGCCATGGCCCACCAAGACTTGGCGCGCCGCTGTACGTGGTCGGTTGGCACCGACCTTGGAAGCGACCACCTCCCCAGGTGGTGTCGGTGGCCGGCAGTCGCCCCCGGCGTATCAGGAAGACGCGCTGGGCCCTCCACAAGGCTGACTGGACTGGCTTCACCGCCGACTGTGATGAGGCGGTGGCTGGCACTGTTACGCCGGACCTGCCGGTCGAGGGAATGGCTACGCGCTTGACGAACGCCATCCTCGAAGCGAGCTCCTGCAGGATCCCCCGCGGAGCCCGTGCCGACCCCGTACCCTGGGCCCTCGACCCGGAGCTGGCCAGTGCGGTGGCGGAGCGCCGGACGGCGAGGATCGACATTCATCGGGTCCCCTCAAGGGAAACCACGGACCGATGGAAGGCCGCCAAGAGAAGAGCCGCAGAGGCCGAGGAGGAGGCAAGACGGCGCTCTTTCCGGTATTTTGTCACCGAGGAGCTGAACAGGCCCGCGGCCATTGGCTGTGTCACGAATATTATGAGGCGGATGGAGGGGGGCGCGCGGGACGTATGTCCCGGCCAGACGGTCAACGGCGACTGCGGCCGTGTCGCTGTGGAGGACCGAGCCAAGGCCGAGGCCTTCGCTCGCGAGTACTCCCTCGTGAGCAAGCACACCCGCCACCGGAGGCGTGACCGAGCCACAAAGACCTCATTGTGCGCAGCGTGGTCACGTCCATGCCCCTGTGACAGCTCCTGCCAGCCTTTCAGCAGAGATGAGATGCTGGACCAGATTAAGAAGATGAGGTCCAGGAAAGCGCCCGATCCCGATATCGTGTGCACGGAGCACCTTCGGTACCTGGGACCAACAGGCCAGGATGCCCTCCTGGACCTCATCAACTGCCCGTGGCGCACCTCAGTGGTCTCTAATGCATGGAGGAGGGCGACCATCATACCGATCTTGAAAGCAGGGAAGAACCCACAAGACGTCTCCAGTTTCGGGCCCATTTCACTTACCAGCCACATCGCGAAGCTGGCCGAGCGGATGGTCGGAGCGAGGCTAACCCACCTGCTGGAGAGGGACAGGACAATCCCAGAGGAACAGGTCGGCTTCAAGCGCGGCCGATCCGCTGAAGAGAACCTGGGACGACTCACCCAAGAATTCCAAGACAGGTTTAACCTCCCGAGGCCGCGAGACCGCCCGTCAGACAGCAAAACTGCCGCCAGGTTCGTCCTCGTCGCCTATGATTTCTCCCGCAGTTATGACAAGATCGACCACCGGATGTTACTGCTCAAGATGTTGTGCCACCTCCCCAAGTGTATGGCCTCCTGGGTCTTCCAGTTCCTGCGCGACCGCCGCGCCTGCGCGGAGGTGAACGGGGTGCGCAGCTCCGGCCGCATCTTCCGCGCCGGGCTACCGCAGGGGTCGGTCCTCGCGCCGACCCTGTTCACCCTCTGGGCGGCGGACCTGGTGGAGGCAGTGGGGCCCGTTCCGAGCACCCCTGTGTACATGTACGCCGACGATACGGCTACATTGAGCACGGGGTGCACCGTCGACCTCGCCAGAGAGCGCGCCCAAGAGGCTGCTGACACCATGGTCAAGTGGGCTCGGGACTGGAAGATGACCATCGCGGGATCCAAGACGCAGGTGCTCGTTCTGTCCCAGCGCTACCAGGACGCTCAGAACCTCTCCATCAAGGTGGACGGCGCTGACGTCAGAGGTGGGCGGCATCTGAAGCTCCTCGGTGTGACCTTCGACAGGCAGCTTCACTTCGGGGAACATTGCCTCAACCTTCGCAAGAAAGAAAAGCCCCGCATCGCTCAGCTACGTAGGATGGCGGGCCGCTCCTGGGGGCTTAGAGAGCCACAACTTCGCACTGTGGCTAGCGGCTACGTGCGCGGCGCCATGGAGTACGCCGCCGCTGCATGGCTGCCCGCTGCGTCGGAGTCACACGTGGAGCTCCTGAGTGCGAACTCAGGGCCGGCGACCGAGCCATCACCGGATGCCCTGTCAGCAGCCCTCGTCACTCGCTGCTGGCAGAAGCGGGCCTCACGGCTATCAGGGTGCGTCGTCAGGTGCTAGCAGCAAGACTGGCAGGTTCGGCCCGAGCCCTACGAAACGAAAGGACGACCCACTCCTCGTGACGGCGGAGTCTACCGCCCCTCAGCGCCTGATCACCACCACCGGCTGGCGGGCTGTTGGTGCAAGGGCGCTGGAGAGAGGGGGCGTCCGACGTTCCCATCGAAGCAAGGCTGCACGTCACCATCCCCCTTTGGGTGGATAGGACTCGCGTCTACATCCGCCTGGATGTCGGCCCGGACGCCCTGCGAGGGGTGCCGGATGCGCGGCGCCGTGCCGCCGCGGAGGAGCACCTGTCCACCCTGCCAGACCAGGCCACCTGTGTCTGGAGTGACGGCTCTGCGGAAGGAGGAGTGAGTGCCGGCGGAGGAGGGCCCTCATTGTGCTCCCCTCTGGGGATGAGCACCTGGTCACCTCCTCGGCCGGGAGGCTGTGCAGCAGCACGCGCGCCGAGCTCGTCGCCATCCGAGCGGCGCTGGAGAAGCTGCTGGAGATGGGGAGCGCCCCAGCTGAGTGCCCCATCGTCCTCTGCACGGACTCCTAGGCTGCCCTGTCGACTCTTGCGAGCGGCGCCGGCGCCTAGCAGACCACGTTGGGCGCGTCGGTGTGGCACCTTCGCCTCCAAGCTGTGGCCAGGGGACAAGATATGTTCCTTCAGTGGGCAGCCTCACCCGAGCTGTCGACCGCGCCGCCTCCAGGGCCTGGCCATGCTGCTGGTCGGACAGCCTGTTCAGGCGCATCATGGGGGACCGGATGCCGACGCCGGTCCTCACCGAGAGCCGGGAAGACGTCGTCAACGTGTACCAGCTGAAGACAGGTCACTGGGGGCTCTCCAAACAGTACCTGTACCGCATCGGCCGTCTTCCCTTCCGCCAATGTCAGCAGTGCGTGGACCCGGCGTGCCTTGCGGCGCGCTGCCTCGTCTGCTGCCGCGAAGGCCCGGATTGCCGCCACAGACCTCGCAACGTGGTCTTTGGCGGCGTGGCCCTGTCACATCTCCTTCAACGGACCAAGCTGGCGCACTGCTGTGGAAGACGGGTTGGCTCCGGTTAAAGATGGGTTGGCGAATATTCTTTACTTTACTGGCGACCTGAGAAGTCCGTGCACTACTTAGCGCAAACCTCACAGGGGGGACGACCCGTACGGCTCCGGGACGACGTGCTGTGTGCAGGATCGATGGTAGTGGTGGTAACTTGGTGGACTCTTCGGGGGCCGATTGTGGAGGTCATCAATAGCGGTGACCCACGATTCCATCTCTAGCGGGCCGGGACGGCTCCGAGAACTGGCATGGCCCTAATAGCACACAACATTGTGACAATGATCGTGAATATCTTGTCTAAACAATATTGTCATCACAACATTTGCTTTAACATTGTCACAATATTGTGGGCAAAACAATTGTGGGTGTAATATTGTCTCAATATGTAGCCTACATTGTAGATACAACCAAACAAGGTGCTCAGAACGCCTGAACTCAACGTAGGGGCGGCAATACTGTATAAATGTTTCTACAATGTTGTTGATACAACCAAGAGGTATTTGTGAAGAAAATGCATGTTTTGAAATTCGGCATTGTCATGTTTGATCCAGTGTTCCAAGCAGTCCCTCAATATCGAATAAAAACGATTAAAAACATTGTTAGTGCAACATTGTGACAATGTTTCCACAGCAACTTTGCAGCAATATTGTGACAGCATTATTGTAACAATATTCCAAAAACAATATATTGGCATACTTATGTTATAATAAAACTAGTGCAGCGAGACATTCAGTTCTGGGTGCGACGTTTGAAAATTTAGGCGGTATATTGTGGGTCCAGCAACGCATATTTTGTTGTCATTGCGGCGATGTTATGAAAACAATGTTTGTGACGATGGTGTGAAAACAATATTGCAGCAAAATTTCGAAATAACCTTGTGACAATGTTGTAGCGGGAACATTGTAACAATGGAAGTTGAGTGCACTCGATAATTTCATCTGGACTGTCAGAGATGATGGGGATGGAAAATAAAGGACAGTTGCGCCACAATCCAACACCGACAAGCCCTGGTGAAAGTGTGTCTCCCTCAAAGCTGCGAGAGCTTCCGCCGACTAATTCAATTTTTCCACCGGCTAATTCTTCTATTTTTGTCACTGTTTGGTTTGGTCACACGTCTTATCTCACAACGTTGTGCGGGTTCTGTATATTCGCACCACTCGGTGCTCCGCGCCGACCATGTCACCGGACCGGCGCCAACCAATGAGATGGCATGTCAAGCGTGACGTCATGGCATTAACCGTGGCCTGACCCGCCTCACAGGTCGGGTAGTCTGCACGTGGCACTAGCCGGGTGCGTGTGTACACATCGTCCGACTGCGATAAACTGTTCAACGCCTCATTGTTGTGATCCCCCGCCGGCCGTTGTGCTTACGCTGCCCCTGCCGGGCTTGACCGGCGACGGTGACCGGTGTGCATGCATGTGGTCACGGCAGTCGGTGCTCGGGAGTCGAGCCTAATACAGCGTGCTACTGCACAGAGCATTTAAGTTTGCGCGAGACGAAGCCGCAAAGCATGACGGGATTATAACATGGCACGGTCGTGAATTATGTTAGTGTTTAGTTTTCGCTCCTCTTGTTCTGCGCTTCAGTGCTAATATGGTTGATGTGGAGAAACTCTCTCAGCTTTTGCTGCAACAGGCGCAGCTATCGGCGGAGCGGGAGGAGCGACTCCCACCAATGATGGAGCGTGTGGTGTCGCTACAACAGGCACAGCTTCCGGCCCAGGCCAGCCAGACAGATCCAGCCTACGCGCCCGTCGGCTGCCCCAGCGACTCCAGGTCCGCTGGAACGACCGCTCGTATGATTAGTGTATTTCAAACTATTCGCATATGTGTGTGAAGACTAGTTGCTGCTGCGTTTGGTCCCATCAAGAGGTTCATGTTAATTATATGCAGCAATCGTCGGGGGGGAGATGTTGTGATCCCCCGCCGGCCGGCGTGCTTGCGCTGCCCCTGCCGGGCTTGGCCGGCGGCGGTGACCGTGGCCGGTGTGTGTTTGCATGCTTGTGGCCACAGCAGTCGGTGCTCGGGAGTCGGGCCTAATACAGCCTGCTACTGCACTGAGTATTTATGTGCGCGCGAGACAAAGCCGCAGAGCAAAACGGGATTATAACATGGGTCGGGCTGTCTGCTCGCGGCACTGGCTGGCCCCGTGTGTTCACATCGTCCGACTGCAATAAATTACTCAATGCCTTACGGGTCGGGTCGTCTGCGAGCAGTACTGGCCGGCCGCAATGTATTCATATTGTCCGACTGTAATAAACTGCTCAACGGAAACTCCAGCCTTCTTCCTGACGGACTCGAACAAATGTGACTACGATCAGTAAAGTGGACATTCCCACGATATTAGGAAGCAATATTACAGCTATATTAAAAACCAATATTGCAGGTAGGTATGTTGTCATATCAACATCTACACAACATATCCGCAAGATATCCACAACATTGTAGCAAAAACGAGGCAATTTTTTACAACATTGTCACAAAAACAAAACAATATGTTAACCATATTGCCATAATATTGCAACAATGTTGTAGCAATATTTACCAAGCAATAATGCCCCAAATAACATTGTTGCAATATTTTGAAACATTGCTATCACAACAAGGCATTATGGCAAGGAATCATTTGTCTGGCAAAGGAGACAGGAGTATTTGGAATCTCTTGCGTAACAATAATACCATAAAAACATGTTTTTGTAGGGATTTTATATTAAATACAGGAATTATACCAGCATTTGACTTCCCGTAATGTTGCGGAACGTCAACTGTGGGACCAATCGATTTGGTATTCGATTGCGTAATCTTACACAATCGCAATTTTCTGACAGCCTAGCCAGAGGGAGCAAGTAGGCTCGAAGGCTAGAAGGATAGTACTGAGTTACGAAAACAGACGGCTCAGGTCATGTAGAATCAAGGTCAAGTCAAGGGGAATCACAATGCACGTTTTGGCGCCTCCGTGACCCCCAGGAAGAGAACAGACGTCCATGAAGTCAGCGACAGATTGGCATTCGGATTCAGGGACGGATTCGCCCGGAGAGGCTTCTGCGATTTCGTTCAAATTCACACCATAGGCTCCTCGGGCTCTTAGCAATTCACTCCTAAAGTGATTTAGAGTGTGGAGGGGGCCAAGGTTAGGTTAGGCTTAGGTTAAACTGTAGTCTGGTCGATTAGATTGTACACTCAGATATTAGGATCCGAGATTTAGTTTGTAAATGACTCTGCTTAGTGATTTTCGAGACATGCACCACTCTCCAGGCTAAACTAAAAGAAAATATTATCGCTTACTAAATTACCTCGTGGTTATGTGCGTTAATTAGATGATTTCGACAGTATAGAGAGTCTAACAGGATCACCTCTGGCACCCTCATGTCTTATTCAAAATCATCCTCCCAAATCGCGCAACCCATCAAAACCAACCCTCTGCCCCTCTCTCTCTCTCAACTAGGTGCGCGACCAATGGCCGTCCTATTCCCACCTGACTGACATGTGTTTTCCCGGCAGTGCGGGGCGCCGCATACTGGGTATGACCGGCGGCTCCTCTGCCCGACCCCTGCTAGGGCTCCCCCTGCCTGTGCGCCGCGGCTCACGCTGGCCTCGGCTGCTGAAGCGGCGTACTGCGGGGGCTGCCTGGCGGGTCGGGTTGCCGCCGGTGCTGGCCCTGTTGGCGCTGCGGCCACCCGCTGAGCGCGGTGGCGCCCTCTGAGGGGCGGAAGGTGGCTCCACCTGTCCTCTCGACCCTACCTGGCTGGAGCTGTAGAGGGCGCACCCCGCCGGTGCGCCTCTCGCCGGGGGGCTGAGCCGCCCCAGCGGCGAGTGGTGGCTTCGGCGGCCTGCTCGCGGCGAGGTCCTGTGGTGCGAGCTGTTTGTGGACGGGTCGGTGCTGCGGACCGCTGCTCGCGGCTGCGATGTGCGCCGGTCGGGCGGTGGCGCCGCGTATGTTTGGCGCTCGGTGGCGGGAATGATGCGAGATTTCCTGTGGTGCTGAGACCCAGGTATTTTTGATTGTGTACTGTTTTTATGTCGATTTTTAACAAGCCGGCCGGCAATAGGTATTTTAGGGTGCGCACCCATTATCAAGCGTTTTACTCAGTCACAAACTGTGTATGTCTGCTGTTGCACTGTATAATTGTGCTTGCTTCTGAATACATGTATGGTCATATTTTAGGTCACATTCACCCGTTCACCCGCTAGAGGTGAAAACGCGAAATTTACCTGAAACGGCGTCTCCTCCGATTTCGGTCAAATTCACACCATAGCGTCGTCGGGCCCTCAGCAACTCACCCCTAAAATGTTTATACGTCACATTCATCTGTTCACCCGCTAGAGGTGAAAAAATAAAATCAACCCGAAACAGCGTCTCCGATTTTGCTCAAATTCACACCATAGGCTCTTCGGGCCCTCAGCAACTCATCCCTTCAGTGATTGTACGTCACATTCACCCGTTCACCCGCTAGAGGTGAAAAACTGGAATTCACCCGAAACGGCGTCTCCTGCGATCTCGCTCAAATTCACACCATAGGCTCCCCATGCCCTCAGCAATTCACCCCTAGAGTATTTATACGTCACATTCACCCGTTCACCCGCTAGAGATGAAAAAGTGAAACTCACCCGGACCGGACTCTCCTGCTATTTCGCTCAAATTCACACCATAGTCTTGTCAGGCCTGCAGCAACTCACCCCTCAAGTGATATTCCGTCACATTCACCCGTTCACCCAACCGAGGTGAAAAAGTGAAATTCAAGCGAAACGGTGTCTCCTCCGATATCGCTCAAATTTACAACATAGGCTCCTCGGGCTCTCAGCATTTCAGCCCGAAAGTTATTTTACCTCACATTCACCCGTTCACCCACTAGAGGTGACAAATTCAAATTTAGCCGAAACGGAGTCCCCTGCTATTTCGATCAAATTCACACTTTAGGCTCTTCGGGCCCCCAGCAACTCGCCCCCAAAGTGATTGTACGTCACATTCACCCGTTCACCTGCTAGAGGTTAAAAACTGAAATTCACCCGAGACGGCGACTCCTGCGATCTTGCTCAAATTCACACCATAGGCTCCCCATGCCCTAAGCAACTTACCCCTAGAAAAATTATACGTCACATTCACCCGTTCACCCACTGGAGGTGAAAAAGTGAAATTCACCCGAAACGGCGGCTCCGATTTTGCTCAAATTCCTACCATAGGCTCTTCGGTCCCTTAGCAACTCATCTCTAAGGTGAATATACGTCACAATTACCCGTTCACCCACTAGAGGTGAAAAGTGAAGCTTTTCACCTCTAGTGGGTGAACGGGTAAATGTGACTAAAATCAATTCAGGTGTGAATTGCTTAGGGCCCATGGAGCATATTGTGTGAATTTTAGCTAAATCGCAGGAGACGCCAATTTGGGTGAATTTTACATTTTCACATCTGGCGGACGAACGGGTAAATGTGACGTATCATCACTTTAGGGGTGAGTTGCTGAGGGCCCGGCAAGCCTATGGTGTGAATTTGAGCGAAACTCGGAGGAGACACCGTTCCGGGTGAATTTCAATTTTTCACCTCTAGTGGATGAACGGGTAAATGTGACGTAAAATCACTTTAGGTGTGAATTACTGAGGTCCCGAGAAGCTTATGGTGTGAATTTAAGCTAAATTGCTGGAGACGCCATTTTGGCCGAATCCGTCGCTGAAGATGCTGTTTCGGGTGAATTTCAATTTTTCACCTCTAGCGGGTGAACGGGTGAATGTGACGTATGATAAGTTTGGGGGTAAATTGCTTAAGGCCCCAGGAGCATATGGTGTGAATTTAAGCTAAATCACAGGAGGCGCCAAATCGGGTGAATTTCACATTTTCACCTCTAGCAGATGAACGGGTAATTGTGACGCATCATTACTTTAGGGGTGAGTTGCTGTGGACCCGAAAAGCCTTTGGTGTGAATTTGAGCGAAATCAGAGGAGACGCCGTTTCATGTGAATTTGACTTTTCCACCTCTAGCGGGTGAACGAGTAAATGTGACGGAAAATAAATTTAGGGGTGAGTTGCTGGGGGCGCGACGAGCCTATGGTGTAAATTCGAGCAAAATCGAAGGAGACTCCGTTTTTCGGGTGGATTTCGCTTTTTCACCTCCAGCGGGTGAATGGGTGAATGTGACGTATAATCACTTTAGGGGTGAATTGCTGAGGGCCCGAGGAGCATATGGTGTGAATTTGAGCAGAATCGGAGGAGACACCATTTCTGGTGAATATCACTTTTTCACCTCTAGCGGGTGAACGGGTGAATGTGACGTAAAATCAATTCAGGTGTGAATTGCTGAGGGCCCATGGAGCATATTGTGTGAATTTGAGCTAAATTGCAGGAGACGCTGTTTCGGGTGAATTTCACTTCTCACCTCTAGCGGATGAACGGGTAAATGTGACGTATAATCACTTTAGAAGTGAGTTGCTAATGGCTCGACGAGCCTATGGTTTGAATTTTAGCTAAATCACAGCGAGACGCCATTTTGGGCGAATCTGTCGCTGAATCCGACCGCTGAAGACGCCGTTCCGGCATTTCATTTTCACATCTAGCGGATGAACAGGTAAATGTGACGTAAAATCAATTCAGGTGTGAATTGCTGAGGGCCCGAGGAGCATGTGGTGTGAAGTTAACCTAAATCGCAGGAGACGCCGTTTTGGGCGAACATGTCGCTGAAGATGCCGTTTCGGGTGAATTTCACTATTTCACCTCTAGCGTGCGAACAGGTGAATGTGACGTAAAATCACTCTAGGGGTGAATTTCTGAGGGCCCGAGGAGCACATGGTGTGAATTTGTGCTAAATTGCAGGCGACGCCATTTCGGGTGAATCCGTCCCTGAATCCGACCCTGAAGACGCCGTTTCGGTTGAATTTCACTTTTTCACCTCTAGAGGGTGAACGGATGAATGTGACTGAAAATCACTTTAGCGATGAGTTGCTGAGGGACCAGAGAGCCTATGGTAGGAATTTGAGCAAAATAAGTGACTCTGATTCGGGTGAATTTCAGTTTGTCACCTCTAGCGGATGAACGAGTGAATGTGGCGTACAATCACTTTAGGGGTGAATTGCTGAGGGCCCGACGACGCTATGGTGTGAATTTGACCGAAATCGGAGAAGACGCCGTTTCAGGTGAATTTCACTTTTGACCTCTAGCGGGTGAACAGGTGAATGTGATGCATAATCACTTTAGGGATGAGTTCTGGAGGGCAAGGGGAGCCTGTGGTGTGAATTTAATTGAAATAGCATGAGACGCCGTTTCGATTGAATTTTACTTTTTCACCTCTAGCGGTTGAACGGGTGAATGTGATATAAATCACTTTAGGAGTGAATTGCTGAGAGCCCGGGGAGCCTATGGTGTGAATTTGAACGAAATCGCAGGAGACGCCTTTCCGGGCGAATTCGTCAATGAATCCGAATGCCAATCTGTTGCTGACTTCATGGACGTCTGTTCTCTCTCTGGGGGTCACGGAGGCGCCGAAACGTGCAATGTGTCCCCTTGATCCGACCTTGACTCTACATGAGCTCATCTGTCGGTCTTAGTAACCCGGTACTATCCGTTTAGCATTCGGGCTTACTGGCTCTCGGAAGGGGATTAGAATAGCTCTCCTCTTCCTGGGGGTCACGGAGGCGCCAAACGTGCATTGTGATTCCCCTTGACCCGACCTTGACTCTACATTACCTGAGCCGTTTTTTCGTAACTCAGTACTATCCTTCTAGCCTTCGAGCCTACTTGTTCCCTCTGGCTAGGCTGTCAGAAAATTGCGATTGTGTAAGAAAATTGCGCGCCAAATCGATTGGTCCCACAGTTGACGTTCCCGGTGGGTCCCAAGTTAATGGGATTTGATGCATCAGAATGTAAACAGATTTTACGCCACCGTAGTTTAGCCCATGCCAGTTCTCGGAGCCGTCCCGGCCCGCTGAAGAGGGAATCGTGGGTCACCGCTATTGGTGACCTCCACAATCGACCCCCGAAGAGTCCACCAAGCTACCACCACTACCATCGATCCTGGACACAGCACGTCGTCCCGGAGCCGTACGGGTCGTCCCCCTGTGAGATTTGCGCTAAGTAGTGCAAGGACTTTTCAGGACGTCAGTAAAGTAAAGAATATCCGCCAACCCATCTTTAACCGGAGCCAACCCGTCTTCCACAGCAGTGCGCCAGCTTGGTCCGTTGAAAGGGATGTGACAGGGCCACGCCGCCACAGACCACGTTGCGAGGTCATGTCCCGCGCCGCCGAGGACATCGCCGCCGCCAGAGTCGCTAAGCTCGTACCTCTCCTGGTTTTCCCTCTGGAAATAGGGGCATGAACCTACCGTGATTTCACCGGAGTAAAGCTCATTATTTGTAGAGTGGTGTTATGAGAAGTGGTGATATACATGTAAGTACCTATATACATGTAAGTACCTGATATACATACCGGTACCTCAGCCCCATTTTTGTTTCTCCGGTTTCAAGGGTGTTTCAACCGCTGAATTTCGGTTCAGGTGAAAACGGTCGGTGTGTAGCGAGGACATGGTGAAGGTGGGCGTAAAGCCCAACTAGTTCTTACATGTTATCACATCATTTTGCCATTTATGCGAAACGAAGTGTTACATCGCGGCTCTTTATATCCCCACTGTTTCCCAACAAGGTCATCGCCACAGGACACCGAGACTACCAGTGGATCAATTGTTCTTCTTATGGGTGAGATAAAGCTGCCCTGTACTCAGTCCGTTGTTAAACTGTTCCGATTTTCATTCTAAAAGTTAAACGGCTTTAATCACGCTGTCTTCACCACGGGGAGGGTGGTCGTTTATCCCACTCTGCTGTAATACCCAGATGGACCACTGGCCTGCCCATCGGTCCCAGCAGTGAATGACTGGTGCTTTGGGTGAAGTTCATTTTGTCCAGTGTCTAGCGAAGGAAAATTGACTTTTGGCGAAGACGAAGACAGTTTCTGTACAGAACCAGAACTCAGAGCACGTATCAAACGGTGGAAAGCTATCGAAATACGCATAATACGTAAATTATCTAAGGATGGATGTATTCAGCTTTGTCTTGCGGAATGGGGAGGCCACTGCCTTCTACCGTGTCAAGAGGCGGCTGACCTAGTCTTTATATTTGCATCAGCACGATTCGCACGTTCCTTGCTAGCTCTCAATGTCAAAAATGTTCGTAAAATAGTTCCGTGCTGTTCATTGCATGTTACTCACATATTTCCGCGTTTGAGCTGCAAACCATAGACGTAAGACACACTGCAATAACAATTCCGTGTATTGTCATTCGGGTGGAATACGCAAAATTATCATTTGTAGTAAAGTGGCATCACCAAACGTCTCTTGATGCAGTGCACAACACGGGGCAGAAGTGTGCTGGAGTCAACTGAATTATACAGAGGACTTCACATGCTCATTTGTGAGCTAAAACATTTTTTATTTTCATCATCTTTTTTTCATTCATTTTACATAATGATAGGGAACAGAAGTAAGGGAACAGAACAGCAAAAGATGACATGAGCAGAGCAAAGCAATAAGGAGCAACAAAAGGAAGACATAGGTATACAGCATCGAACAAAGGAAGCAGGCGAGCACGTAGATTACGAAAACGAGAAAAGCCGATACAAAAACAAACGAAACAGAACAAACGAACTGAGGAGAAAACATAATGCCAAAACACACTTGCAAGCAGTGAAAGTTGAGCGCAAACAATACAGACAGGAACAAATACAAATAAACGTAGTTAAATTATTAATAGATAAGTACAGTAGATAAGTAGCGGACCCACATATGTTGAGTTGTTTAGTCTAACGAAACCATTACTAAGCGAAAATAAGGAGGAAAAAACCGAAGCCAATACAAATACAAAACAAAAACAAACCAAAACGAAAACAAGGAGAAGACATTTCAGCAAGTAAGCAGGACGAAGAAGTGTTCGGCGAGATCAAGAATAAGACACTAATCGAATCAGACCAACGAACAGAACAAAAAACAAAAAGCTGCAAACAGAAGAGAACAAAAAGAAACGCGCGGAAGACAAAACGAGCCCGCAAAACAACTGGTTGCATTTGAAATGATTGTTTTGGTAAAACACCCAGCATAATTTGTTGACGCCTCATAGATGCTGTATCTGATCCGACAATAAGATGGCTCTTCTCAGTGGAATACCTTATCATTTTAGCATCTTCATATCATGCTGAGTTTGGCACCCGTAGATGTTTTCCCAGAAGACATATCCCGCACAGGCACGGGTAGCGCAGCGGCACGTGCGTCTGAGTGCCCACTTCTTCACTGAGTGCTACACATCAGGCAGATGGCCACGAAGTAGGCCTCGTTGCAGCAGTGGGCGCAGGTAGGTGTCGGTCGGTGTCCCATCCGGTCAAGGCGCTACTCCAAGCCTGTCCAGCGCCCGGTTTGGAGCTGGCACACCGTGACCGCGGTGTCACGGTTGTACCGACCGATGGATGACAGCGCGTGGTCCCACATGTTACTGTGGTGCTAGCAATTAGACCAATGTTGTTTCGCCGACCTAGAAACTGTTCTCACAGGTGTTGGGGTCGACTCCGTCGTCATCTTGTGGTAGGACCCAAGCCTTTCTGGCAGTGTGTCCAACAGTACGGGCGTTGCACTTTGACGGTGTTTTGGGGCAGGCCAGAGGCCTCTGTCGCCACTGTGTCCACCCTCTCATTTCCCGGCAGGCCGCAGTGAGCCGGGACCCACTGCAGGCAGACTTCCGGTGGGTGATTCGCGATGGCAGTGAGCATCTCCTATATGGCCGCTCCCAGAGGTGCCGTCTGTGCCGCGGCGCCCCAAGCGAGCAGAGAGAGGGCGGCATGGGAGTCTGTGCAAATGATGACCGGGGCCGTGGCTGGTTCTTCCTCTAGACGTCTGAAGTCAACTAGTGCAACTCGCAGGGCACAAGCTCCTCTCAAGTGCTGGAGCACAGTGCACCAGCTGGTGCACGCACCTCTCGGATCTACCCGGACGGCAGGATGATGTGGATGCCTCCGCCTCCAAGCGTCGTGCCTGCGGTGGCGGATCCACCTGAATAGATCCAGGTGGCCCGGGTCGGTAGGTTAGTCAATTGTTGTTCAACGATTGTGCGTCAGACTGAGTCGGGAGCTGAGCGGTGGCCACTCGGTCCTTCATCCAGATCGAAGCGAACGGACTCCCGAGTCAGCCACGGCGGGGCAGTGCCCAACCGCTCCTCCACCGCCGTATCAGTCACGCAGGCCATGTTCAGAACCTCTAGGCCTCACCAACGCCACTCCGAGGTACAGAACGGGGGTGTCGGGGCTGTCGTCTCCACCGTGACTCGGAGCGGGTCTTCTGCGGGAAATAATTTCGCCCAACAAATCATGCGGGCGACCAGGACGCCACGGCGAGAGTGGGCCGTAGGTAAGCCCGCTTCCGCCATGAGGAGAGCCACAGGGTTCGACTGTGGGCGACCTGTGACCACTCTGGCTGCGGCACGGAGCTCCATATCAATCAGCTGTTGTTGTTGTTGTAGTCCCTCGGGCCAGCCTACGGCCGGCCGTAGCCGAGAGGCTCTCGATGACGTAGCTAGTTGCGGGCCAAGGCCGCCACGGTCCCGCCGTCCCGGAGCTGTGCAACGGGTCCGGATGAATGGTGCCGATGAGGGGCAGCCGCAATCCCGCCAGGCACGGGCACCGGAGCAGGACGTGCTCGGGTGTATCCGGGCCTTCGCGGCAGCAGACGAGACAGCGCGCCGCAAGGCACGCCGGGTCCGCGCACTGCTGACATTGGCGGGAGGGAAGACGGCCGATGCGGTACAGGTACTGTATGGAGAGCCCCCAGTGACCTGTCCTCAGCTGGTGCACGTTGACGGCGTCTTCCCGGCTCTCGGTGAGGACCGGCGTCGGCATCCGGTCCCCCATGATGCGCCTGAACAGGCTGTCCGACCAGCAGCATCGCCAGGCCCTGGAGGCGGCGCGGTCGACAGCTCGGGTGAGGCTGCCCACTGAAGGAACGTATCTTATCCCCTGGCCACAGCTTGGAGGCGAAGGTGCCACACCGACGCGCCCAACGTGGTCTGCTAGGCGCCGGCGCCGCTCGCAAGAGTCGACAGCGCAGCCTAGGAGTCCGTGCAGAGGACGATGGGGCCCTCAGCTGGGGCGCTCCCCATCTCCAGCAGCTTCTCCAGCGCCGCTCGGATGGCGACGAGCTCGGCGCGCGTGCTGCTGCACAGCCTCCCGGCCGAGGCGGTGACCAGGTGCTCATCCCCAGAGGGGAGCACAATGAGGGCCCTCCTCCGCCGGCACTCACTCCTCCTTCCGCAGAGCCGTCACTCCAGACACAGGTGGCCTGGTCTGGCAGGGTGGACAGGTGCTCCTCCGCGGCGGCACGGCGGCGCGCATCCGGCACCCCTCGCAGGGCGTCCGGGCCGACATCCAGGCAGATGTGGACGCGAGTCGTATCCACCCAAAGGGGGATGGTGACGTGCAGCCTTGCTTCGATGGGAACGTCGGACGCCCCCGCTCTCTCCAGCGCCCTCGCACCAACAGCCCGCCAGCCGGTGGTGGTGATCAGGCGCTGAGGGGCGGTAGACTCCGCCGTCACGAGGAGTGGGTCGTCCTTTCGTTTCGTAGGGCTCGGGCCGAACCTGCCAGTCTTGCTGCTAGCACCTGACGACGCACCCTGATAGCCGTGAGGCCCGCTTCTGCCAGCAGCGAGTGACGAAGGGTGCTGACAGGGCATCCGGTGATAGCTCGGGCGCAGGCCCTGAGTTCGCAATCAGGAGCTCCACGTGTGACTCCGACGCAGCGGGCAGCCATGCAGCGGCGGCGTGCTCCATGGCGCCGCGCACGTAGCCGCTAGCCACAGTGCGAAGTTGTGGCTCTCTAAGCCCCCAGGAGCGGCCCGCCATCCTACGTAGCTGAGCGATGCGGGGCTTTTCTTTCTTGCGAAGGTTGAGGCAATGTTCCCCGAAGTGAAGCTGCCTGTCGAAGGTCACACCGAGGAGCTTCAGATGCCGCCCACCTCTGACGTCAGCGCCGTCCACCTTGATGGAGAGGTTCTGAGCGTCCTGGTAGCGCTGGGACAGAACGAGCACCTGCGTCTTGGATCCCGCGATGGTCATCTTCCAGTCCCGAGCCCACTTGACCATGGTGTCAGCAGCCTCTTGGGCGCGCTCTCTGGCGAGGTCGACGGTGCACCCCGTGCTCAATGTAGCCGTATCGTCGGCGTACATGTACACAGGGGTGCTCGGAACGGGCCCCACTGCCTCCACCAGGTCCGCCGCCCAGAGGGTGAACAGGGTCGGCGCGAGGACCGACCCCTGCGGTAGCCCGGCGCGGAAGATGCGGCCGGAGCTGCGCACCCCGTTCACCTCCGCGCAGGCGCGGCGGTCGCGCAGGAACTGGAAGACCCAGGAGGCCATACACTTGGGGAGGTGGCACAACATCTTGAGCAGTAACATCCGGTGGTCGATCTTGTCATAACTGCGGGAGAAATCATAGGCGACGAGGACGAACCTGGCGGCAGTTTTGCCGTCTGACGGGCGGTCTCGCGGCCTCGGGAGGTTAAACCCGTCTTGGAATTCTTGGGTGAGTCGTCCCAGGTTCTCTTCAGCGGATCGGCCGCGCTTGAAGCCGACCTGTTCCTCTGGGATTGTCCTGTCCCTCTCCAGCAGGTGGGTTAGCCTCGCTCCGACCATCCGCTCGGCCAGCTTCGCGATGTGGCTGGTAAGTGAAATGGGTCCGAAACTGGAGACGTCTTGTGGGTTCTTCCCTGCTTCCAAGATCGGTATGATGGTCGCCCTCCTCCATGCATTAGAGACCACTGAGCTGCGCCACGGGCAGTTGATGAGGTGCAGGAGGGCATCCTGGCCTGCTGGTCCCAGGTATCGAAGGTGCTCCGTGCACGTTATCGGGATCGGGCGCTTTCCTGGACCTCATCTTCTTAATCTGGTCCAGCATCTCATCTCTGCTGAAAGGCTGGCAGGAGCTGTCACAGGAGCATGGACGTGACCACGCTGCGCACAGTGAGGTCTTTGTGGCTCGGTCACGCCTCCGGTGGCGGGTGTGCTTGCTCACGAGGGAGTACTCGCAAGCGAAGGCCTCGGCCTTGGCTCGGTCCTTCACAGCGACACGGCCGCCGTCGCCGTTGACCGTCTGGCCGGGGCATACGTCCCGCGCGCCCCCTCCATCCGCCTCATAATATTCGTGACGCAGCCAATGGCCGCGGGCCTGTTCAGCTCCTCGGTGACAAAATACCGGAAAGAGCGCCGTCTTGCCTCCTCCTCGGCCTCTGCGGCTCTTCTCTTGGCGGCCTTCCATCGGTCCGTGGTTTCCCTTGAGGGGACCCGATGAATGTCGATCCTCGCCGTCCGGCGCTCCGCCACCGCACTGGCCAGCTCCGGGTCGAGGGCCCAGGGTGCGGGGTCGGCACGGGCTCCGCGGGGGATCCTGCAGGAGCTCGCTTCGAGGATGGCGTTCGTCAAGCGCGTAGCCATTCCCTCGACCGGCAGGTCCGGCGTAACAGTGCCAGCCACCGCCTCATCACAGTCGGCGGTGAAGCCAGTCCAGTCAGCCTTGTGGAGGGCCCAGCGCGTCTTCCTGATACGCCGGGGGCGACTGCCGGCCACCGACACCACCTGGGGGAGGTGGTCGCTTCCAAGGTCGGTGCCAACCGACCACGTACAGCGGCGCGCCAAGTCTTGGTGGGCCATGGCAATATCCGGGGCCGAGAGGCGAGTCTCCACTCCATACCTGGCACGGGTGGCAGCGCCGTTGTTGAGGATTCGCCAGTTCTTGCGCAGGGACCAGCCATGTATCAGGCGGTCCACCCTGTCCGGGTCTAAACAGACGACATCCCAGGCAGGGTGGTGTCCGTTCACATCCTCCATGATGAGGGTCGGGTCGCCAGCAGGGAAGGCCTCGAGGGAGAAGTTGTTCACCCGCTCGTCCCCGCCAGACGAGCGTATAGGCGGGCGGTAGATGTTGAAGATGTCGATGGTGGGTGAAATCAGTATCTTGGGTGCGCTCAAGATGACTCTGACGGCGCACCATTCGGTTGTGTCGTCTTGAGGCTGGAGAGGCGACTCTTCGATGACACTGAAGTTGAGGCCGTCTCTGACGAGGATTGCGACGTCCCCTCCACAGACAGGCCCCACGACCCTCCTGCCTCTAGCCCTTCGCGAGATAGCGGCGGTCTGAAACACCGGGACCGATAGGGACTTTCCAGCCAACTGAGCCTCATGGATAGACACCACGTCCGTCCTGACGTCCGATAGCCAGCGGCTGAGCCCCGCGGTCTTGTTGCGGACCCCCTCCGCGCTCCAACTGACAAGCAGCAGTCGGCCTCGGGTCTGGCATTTGTGGCAGTATCTTCGGTACTTGGCTCGTCGGCTGAAGCCACCCTGAGGGCCCATTCCGCCGCGATCGCGGTTTCCCCCACCGGCGGGCCTCCCGGCGGGGGCGGTGGAGTCACTTATCTACGCGGGCCGGGACGCACCGAGTGTCAGTCGGCGCGCCCGGACCCACGGACAGCGTAGGAGATGTTTGAGAGTCGCCAATGGTGGCGGCAGCGCAGCGGTTGCCAGTCGCCGCGCAGCCGCGGCAGCTCCGGGGCGGCGGGGCCGCAGGGCGTCGGCCCCGCAACGTCCCGCACCTCGGGGCAGCTGAGTTCCATTTGGACGGCAACGGCCAGCGGCGAGTAGCAATACAGCAGTCGCGTATTCGAGGGCGCCCCGACATATCCACCGACTGCTCCTCCGTGACAGGCGTCTGCTTGAGAGCACTTCCCTGAAAAAGAAAATGCGTTAGCAATTGACAGGTCGTGCCACTGGAAGGCCAACTAAAAACATGTGTTTGTTTCAGCAAGCGCATGAACATGGGCCTGAGCCACCTTCGCTGGGGCGGGGAGATACCCCACAGATCTCGGAAATCACACTAATGAATGAAAAGTGGTAGAACTTGTGGGGCATCCTGACGTAATCTCTGAAAATTAAGTTGTTGATTTTTATCAGCAAAGATCTCACAAATCACACAAATGAATGAAAAGTGGTAAACGTTGTTGGGCACCCTGACGTAATCTCTGAAAAATTAAGTTGTCAATTTTTATCAGCCTAAATCCAACGTCACCAGAGGCCAAACCATGTCACCATACGGATATAAGGAGGATGAATGTTTTTGTCACAGCATCTGACGTACAAAAGCCATAACACAACTATTTAAACATTTGTAATATTCTCAACAAATTCAATCGAATGATATATAGTACGATCTTGCTAGGTGACATCTCAGTGATAACAAAAATCCAGTGACGCCAACATAAACGCTGTATCTCCGTTCCAGACGAAGTTACTTAGCTAAATCATATTACCCATGAATTTTCAAAAGAGAGGTCATGGCTCGTACCCAACCCTGGGTTATCTAAATAAAAATACCAATTAACATCTCATAGTAGCCGATGACTTCATGTATTGAGATACATTTTAGATAAATCGACTCCACGTATTCGATAAATCGACTCCACGTACTCATGCTGTTACATTTTTGTTGGAGGTGGTCACTTAACCTGCACTGCTGAGATGACCCGAACTGGACCTAAAATTTTGACACAACTTGCAAAACTGATCAGAAGAAAATGCATCCCAAACCATTTACAGGCTTCTGCGAAGACCCAAAGGGGGGCATTAGTGCAAGTGTAACGTTTTGACAGGGGCAGATGCCGGGTTTCATGTATTTATGATAAGCTCATCTACGGAAATGCAGTAGGCGTTTCGGTTGGGATGAAAAGAACAGGACACTGTTTTTACCACAAAAATCCATAAAAAGGACACATTTTAGCATTGATCACTGTCTGCCCCACCAGCACAATACATCAACAATCCAGCGGTTTTGAACATTTTTACTTTTGAGACTTCCATTCAATTAGCCTCCAAATAAAGTTACCTGGTAAATTGTGTTGCACTGAGGATATCATAGATGCCGCAGCATGATGTTACAGCATGCCGCAATTGACCAGTCACGTTGTCTTCAGCAGCGTCTCACGGGCCATTCCCAGTTGATGGTGGAGTAGCGCGCCCATTGAAACACAACTCAGTACAGGTGAAGCTCTGTTTAGAGCTGACCTCCATCGAAGATCGCATCAGCACCACCACCACGCTGAGGAGAAGGGAGGTACGGCGGTGTTACAAATGCACTATAAAAGAGAAAATACGACGGGGCGCTGGTGGGCAATAGACAGGGCAAAGAAAACACCCCACCACACATTAGATTAAACAAAAATTACATACATATAGTACTATACATTGTGCTCCCCATGGAGGTCTTAATATGCTATCTTACATCTAGCCTCCTGAGTCCCCACGTATAGGTATCTATACGCAGGTTTGAATAGCTCTACCACCTCCTACCGATGTCGTAGCCTTTTATATAAATTATGTATAGAAAACTGGACATTCTAGCTTTCTTCTGGTGTCAAAATCATAAACTAAACCCAAGGGCAAGTGAGTCAAAATTCCCTTTGTTCGACGATAGGCGTGAGCGCCGGACGGTTTCGCGGTTGCTCCGAAGAAGGTATGTAGTTTAAAAATGTTACTGACAGAATCTAGTTTTGATAAGTATATGAACAGAAAGCTTAAATTATTGGAAGTATCTGAGTTTTTATCCGGTGTTTTTAACATTTTTTTGCCAAACAATCTCCTTCGAAAATGCTATGTATAGAATTCTATACTCCAGGACTCAATGACGACAAAAGTGACATTATACTTAACCATTTGGAGGGCATCCCAGGCATATCATACTCCTTTGATGTAATGAGACACCATTGATGAGGAGCACATGTTAAGCAAATATGTTTTCCTCGTGGTTTCCTTTGTTTTTAATTTTATAAAACTAGAAGATATGGATTAGAACAGGCGATGCTTATCATTCTGGTACTGAAGCGAGAAGCAGATCCGAGGAGGGGGGATGGGGTAATAGCCCCCCTTAGGCCTACTACGCGATAATAATACTACGCGAAGGTAGGTCTAGGTGGCCCCTCATTATGTAACCGGGGGCCCCGAAATTAATATCGGAGGCCCCCCAGAGTTGTTCTCGGGGTCCCTACCTCTGAGGTCCCACGAAACCCGCGACCGGACCCCTAAAAATCGTCTCAGGGCCCACTGCTGTCCAAGCCGGGTCCCCTGTCCTCGGCAGTTTTATGTCCTCGGTATTCCACCCGGGCCCCCTGTGACTGCAACTGGAACCCCTGCGGTTCACCCGGGCCTCCTTTGGCCATCTGGACACCCTGATATTCTTCCGGGCCACTTGCAGTCCACTTGAAACCGCTGAGTCTGCGACCGGGCCCCTCAGAATTATCCCAAGCCCACTGATGACGAAGTCGGGCCCCTGTTCTCAGCAGTTGCAGATAATTTCCCTGTATCCCACCCGGGCCCTCTGTGACCCAAGTCGGGCCCCCTGCGGCTCACTCAGGCCTCCTGTGGCCATCCGGGCCTCCTGAAATGCTTCCGGGGGCCCATGTGGCTCACTTGCGATCTTGGTGTCGGGGACCGGGCCCCCTACGATAATCTCAGACATATTGTGGATACATTCAGCCCCCTGCCTTGCTTGCGGGATTCCTTTGGTCTCGGCCCTCTGTGGCTACAACATCTGTTCCTGCTTGGGAGTAGCAGGTTTAATATCTTAAACACGGTAACTCCTGGCTGGAGTACAAGTCTCACGAGGACTTCGAGGAGATCAGGTACCTGGAATTAAAATCCAGCTTACTGATCAGCTCGTGACTGAAGGTAATAATATGAACTGTGAGGCCAGGCGAGAATACACTGAAAATGTTTCAGAGGCACCAGCTGACGAGCTTCCCACAAAGCGACCAAAGGTTGCAATGTCGTCGAAGGATATCAAAAGTGCTAGCACACAGTACATGCACGAAATTATCCCTGGTAAGGAATCGTACCGAAGATGCCGATGACCGTCCTATAACAAGCTGGCTCTCATCAAGTCCAAGACGTTTGGAGTGCTTCTCTAATACATTACTGAAACAATCTTTTTTACCAAGATCCACGAGGCATAAAGGTCATGGAGCGCACACAATGTATCTATTGGGAACCTGGATATGGTACATACATGCTTGGGTCTAACGATAGTCCTTGACTGATCCCTAACGAGAACGTGCTTTAATGCTCGGTGGTATTTAATTTAGGAATTAGGACTTTACTAACAGTAACTTAACACGCGCATTGACGGGGGTCTGAGCCACCTTCGCATTGACGGGGGTCGGGTACCCGCCCCCTAAGATTTCGAGAACCACGGTAGGTAGCGAAAAACGGTAAACGGCGTTGGGTTGCCCATCCACTTCTCCATCGAAAACATTTGACAATTTTTTTGTCAGGTCACATTTAAGGTCACGAGAGGTAAAAAACAGCCGTCATAGGGATAACATGTAAATTCAGTTTTTCGGCCATTACATCTGAACAAGTAAAGATAGAGCAAAACGATTTGAACTATATGAATCCTCTCAGCAAGCCGAATCGAATGATATATAATTTGACCTTGCTAGGTCAAATCAAGGATTTGACCTGACCTGAGGTCAGGTCAAGGTCAAATTATATAAAATGCATATCATTAGAACCCCAAAGCCCAGGCGAGTCTAATGCAGCTAAAATAAATGCTCTATCACCATCCGTTACTGATTTATTCTGTAAAAACTATTTTTCCCATGTATTTCCAATGGAGAGGTCATGCCTCGTACCTGACCTTAGGTCATCGATATCAAAAATACCGGAACAAATTTTAGAGAACTAGGTAGGGGCATTATGTGATATGAGTTTCAATCTGATAAGTTCACCCTGCTCCGACTTATGGTATCTTAAACTTTTTTTAGGTCGGGTCACTTCACCTGTGCTGGTGACCTGACCTTGGATGACCTAACCTTAAAATTTTCACAGAAGTTGTAAAAATGATAAGGGAAAAGGTATGCCAAGAACGGCGGCGCCACGCGCCGCCGTTTTTCTGCTATCTCCGAAAAACCCGAGGGGGCGGGTACCCACCCCCCGTCAATGCGCGTGTTAAGGTGACGATCCGTATTAGTAGACTCAACCGGCGAAGGTACCAAATTTTGTTATGCCTACGTCATAATAATGATTAAAATCTTAGTTAAAAGGGAAAGCAAATACAACGTTCATTGTGAGATAGTGACAAATGCATCATGTTTCACGCAGCGCATCCCGAGAAAAAGTTTATCATTAGTGCACTATTTATAGTCATTGAGTCCTGGTGTATAGATTTCTATACATCCAATAAATTATATTTATAAATTTTTTAATTTAAATTTTTGTTCATTATTGAGTTCCTTGCATCCAAAAACCCAAAAATCAAAAAGGGTTTGCACTTCCATCAAATATTTTGGGCTCGGGTCTCAAGAGGATAGTACTAAGCCTGCAGGATTTTGAAGCGACAGAAAGACAGACAGAAACACACAAACATACAAACAGAGACAGACCTTGGAATTTTAGGACATGTAGACTGCTAAGCCTATATGTGGGCCAGCCAGCCAGTCAGCCAGACCGACAGAGACATACAGACAGAGAAAGAAAAACTTCCAGAAAGCCAGAGATAGACAGGGATAAACAGAAACACAAACAGTGAGAGAACAAGATAGACAGAAACATATAAACGGAGACAGATCGACATAGACAGAAATAAACAAAGAAACAACCAGACAGACATTGCCAGATATTCAGGGAAGCCAGATCTAAATACATACAGACAAACAGAACAGACAAAATACAGGGACAGTTAGACAGACATACAGAGACAGTCAGACATACACACAGAAAAATACAGAAACATCCAGGCAGACAGACATACAGAGAATACAGAGGCAGACAGACAGGTAGGCAGACAGACAGAGGAAGCCAGGTCTAAGTGCATACAGACAGACAGAACAGCCAGAGACATACATACAGAGACAGCCAGACAGACATACAGGGACAGTCAGAGACATACAGAAAAGTACAGACATCCAGGCAGACAGTCAGACTGATATACAGAAAAATGCAGGCAGACAAGCAGACAGGCAGGCAGACAGCCAGACAGACAGAGTCTGACAGACAGACATTCAAGCAGACAGTCGGGCAGACAGATGGACGGACAGAGTCAGGCAGACATACAGACAGTCAGGCAGGCAGGAAGACAGGGAAACAGGCAGACAGGCAGACAGACAGGGAGACAGGCATGCAGGGAGACAGACAGTCAGTCACACAATCAGACAGACAGTCAGGCAGACATACAGTCAAACAGACATGCATACTGTCAGGTGAACAGACAGACTGTCAGGCAGATAGACAGACTTTCAGACAGGCAGGCAGGTAGACAGTCAGTCACACAATCAGACAGACAGACAGTTAGTCAGACAGGCAGACTGTCAGGCAGACATACATACTGTCAGGTGAACAGACAGTCAGGCAGGTAGGCAGACAGACAGTAAGGAAGACAGACAGACAGCCAGACAGTCAGGAAGACAGACGGACAGACAGAGACAGTCAGGCAGGCAGGCAGGCAGGCAGGTAGACAGTCAGGCAGGCAGACAGACAGGGAGACAGGCAGACAAACAGAGACAGCAAACATTCAGACAACCAGACAGACATACAGAGGCAGCTAGACAGACATACAGAGACAGTCAGACATACATACAAAAGATACACAGACATCCAGGCAGACAGACATACAGAGAATACAGAGGCAGACAGAGGAATCCAAGTCTACATACATACAGACAGACAGAACAGACATACATACATACAGATAGAGCCAGAAAAACATACAGGGACAGTCAGTGACATACAAAAAGTACAGAGACATCCAGGCAGACAGACATACAGAGAATACAGAGGCAGACAGACAGGTAGGCAGGCAGACAGTGGAAGCCAGGTCTAAGTACATACAGACAGAACAGCCAGAGAGACATACATACAGAGACAGCCAGACAGACATACAGGGACAGTCAGAGACATACAGAAAAGTACAGAGACATCCAGGCAGACAGTCAGACAGATATACAGAAAAAATGCAGGCAGACAAGCAGACAGGCAGACAGACAGCCAGACAGATAGTCTGACAGACATACATTCAAGCAGACAGACGGACAGACAGAGTCAGGCAGACATACAGAGTCAGGCAGGCAGGTAGACAGGGAAACAGGCAGGCAGGCAGATAGACAGGGAGACAGGCAGGCAGGGAGACATACATACAGACAGACAGACAGACAGTCAGTCACACAGTCAGTCACACAATCAGACAGACAGACAGATAGTTAGGCAGACAGACAGTCAGGCAGACAGGTAGTCAGGCAGACATACATACTGTCAGATGAACAGACAGACTGTCAGGCAGACAGACAGCCTTTTTGATTTTTATAAATTTTGACCAAGTTGTTTCTCAGTTCGACTGTTGGAGTCGGAGTCTCACTAAAGTCATCAAGGGACTTGTCACGGAGACCCCGACCCCACCACCCGAACTAGCAACTCCCACAATGAAGGGTTGATTTAGAAGCCAAAGTTTAACGTCCCACAAAGCACAGGGACGGCCGCCCCGCTCAGGTCACCCTCTCACCAGTCAGTTGCCAGCCGACCTGTACGTCGGGTAAACTATTGAGCGCCGGAGCGTCTCAGGTGAACCGATCCCAAGCCTGGACATGCACTGCCACTGCATGCTTCTGAGCAGCGGGCCGGCGCCCAACGCTCTACTAACTGAGCTACCGGGGCGGCTGTCTGACATTCTTTCAGACAGGCAGACAGTCAGTCACACAATCAGACAGACATGCAGACAGTCAGTCGGACAGGCAGACATACATACTGTCAGGTGAACAGACAGTCAGGCAGACATACAGTCAGGCAGGTAGGCAGACAGACAGACAGACAATCAG
Organism: Lepas anatifera; assembly: GCA_034440635.1. Classification (NCBI taxonomy): domain Eukaryota; kingdom Metazoa; phylum Arthropoda; class Thecostraca; family Lepadidae; genus Lepas; species Lepas anatifera. Next base: position 2,677,215 of record JAOTON010000131.1, on the reverse strand, counting down.
GAAGACAGACGGGCAGACAGATACAGTCAGGCAGGCAGACAGACATACAGGGAGACATGCAGACAAACAGAGACAGCACACATTCAGACAACCAGACAGACATACAGAGACAGTCAGACATATATACAGAAAAATACACAGACATCCAGGCTGACAGACATACAGAGAATACAGAGGCAGAACAGAGGAAGCCAAGTCTACATACATACAGACAGACAGACAGAACAGACATACATACAGATATAGCCAGATAAAAACATACAGGGACAGTCAGAGACATACAAAAAAGTACAGAGAAATCCAGGCAGACAGACATACAGAGCATACAGAGGCAGACAGACAGGTAGGTAGACAGACAGAGGAAGTCAGGTCTAAGTACATACAGACAGAACAGCCAGCGAGACATACATACAGAGACAGCTAGACAGACATATAGGGACAGTCAGAGACATACAGAAAATTACAGAGACATCCAGGCAGACAGTGAGACAGAAATACAGAAAATGCAGGCAGACAAGCAGACAGGCAGACAGCCAGACAAAGTCTGACAGACAGACATTTAAGCAGACAGGCAGTCAGGCAGACAGATGGACGGGCACAGTCAGGCAGACATACAGACAGTCAGGCAGGCAGGGAGTCAGTCACACAGTCAGGGAGTCAGTCACACAGTCAGCGAGTCAGTCACACAGTCAGACAGTCAGTCACACAATCAGACAGACAGACAGTCCGGCAGACATACATACTGTCAGATGAACATACAGACTGTCAGGCAGACAGACAAACTTTGAGACAGGCAGGCAGGCAGACAGACAGACATCCAGGCAGGCAGACAGTCAGTCACACAATCAGACAGGCAGACAGTGAGTCAGACAGGCAGACAGTGTCAGACAGGCAGACTGTCAGGCAGAAATACATACTGTCAGGTGAACAGACAGTCAGGCAGACATACAGACAGTCAGGCAGGTAGGCAGACAGACAGTAAGGAAGACAGACAGTCAGGAAGACAGACAGGCAGAAAGACAGTCAGGCAGGCAGGCAGGCAGACAGACAGGGAGACAGACAGGGAGACAGGCAGGCAGACAGGCAGACAAACAGAGACAGTAAACATACAGGCAACCAGACAGACATACAGACACAGCTAGACAGACATGGAGACAGTCAGACATACATACAGAAAAATACAAAGACATCCAGACAGACAGACATACAGAGAATACAAAGGCAGACAGAGGAAGCCAGGTCTACATACATACAGACCGACAGAACATACAGACATACATACATACAGATATAGCCAGAAAACCATTCAGGGACAATCAGAGACATACAGAAAAGTACACAGACATCCAGGCAAACAGTCAGACAGATATACAGAAAAATGCAGACAGACAGACAGAATCAGTCAGCCAGTCAGTAAGCCAGGTCAGGTCAGGTAGGCAGGCAGGCAGGCAGGAAGACAGACAGACAGACACAGCCAGTTAGGCAGTAAGGAAGACAATCAGGAAGCCGGTCAGAAAGGAAGACAGACATACAGTCAGGCAGACAGATGGACAGACAGTCAGACAGGCAGGCAGGCAGACAGACATACAGTGACAGTCAGACATACATACAGAAAAATACACAGACATCCAGGCAGACAAACATATGGAGAATACAGAGGCAGACAGAGAGACAGGCAGGCAGACAGCGGAAGCCAGGTCTACATACAGACAGACAGAACAGCCAGACATACATACATACAGAGATAGCCAGACAAACATACAGGGACAGTCAGACAGACATACAGAAACATCCAGGCAGATATACAGAAAAATAAAGAGAAATCCAGTCATTTTGTCTGTCAGTCAGTCAGTCAGTCAGTTAGTCAGACAGACAGTCAGTCAGTCAGACAGTCAGTCAGGTAGACATACAGTCAAGCAGACATACAAACTGTCAGGCAGACATACAAACTGTCAGGCAGACATACATACTGTCAGGTGAACAGACAGTCAGTGAACAGAAATTCGGTGGATGGGGCACTTTCCCTCCGCTGGTGCTTAAAAGGAATGTGGCACCTTCAAAACATGATTTTAAATGAGATAGCCAAGTTTTAAAGCAAGTCAGAAAACCCGGTACTCCATATATCATTTGTCTTGGAACTCAATATTTCAGTAGAAAAAGCTAAAACCTACCTGACACCAGCCCCCTCATCAGCCCCCCACCAGGCAGTCATTGTTGTGAGCTTCCGGGGTGATGACATATGCTGACGTCACAATGAGCATCAGCGAATCGAAGCCCTTGAAGCGTTTCAAGTATGGTAGTGGCTGCCAGATCATGACATCCACAGGCAGATATTTATTTTCCTAGAGGAGTATTTTTAAAAACAAAATATTGAGCTTATTGAACATTTTTCACAGAAATCATGAGTGGTTTCATTATTTTTTTCTAAAAGTACGCCTAATTGCACTAAATTCCAAGATTCGACCAAGGTGCCAAATTCCCTTTAAGAATGTTCATTTCACACCAGTCTGCAAAGTATGACATTTCTGACGAGATCTCGTCAGTGTGAGTGCCCTTAGAGATAGAAGGAAGTGGTGCAAATTGTATCAACCTGGTGCGAATTTGTAAGACTGGCGAGAGGAAGGTGACAATTAAACCATACAAATACTAAATGGTTATTAAGACAGACGAAGTGGCTTGAGAAAAAGTCCCTTAGTAATAAGAGGTAGCATTGCATTGGATGGGTAGGAATGGGTGCATTTTCTCCCATGTATATGACATATTTCTGCAACTTCTTGGAGGCTGGTGGTGAGAGAATTTTAGATGGCTAGTGCGACTCATCCGGCCTGTTGCCATACTTTGCAGGCTGGATTTTACACAACAGCAGAGTATCTGGAAAACAAAAATCACATGCCTATGTCCACTTCAGGGTCATTTTCTGCCATAAAATTTTCTTACCTGCCCCAAAAAGGGGCAAAAGCAGCCCCAAACTGGTAGGTCAGCCTCTCTCGAGGCTGCCCCAACAAGACGTCACAACTTCCCACCTTCGGAAAAGTGGGAACCAGCTTCAATCCCTTAAGCTGTTGATCACAATGTATATAATAAACATACTGTACCAAGCCTTATAAAGTTCACAACCCAATAAAGTAGGGACTGGGTCCTCAACTCGCTGTTCCCAATCTGCTTCAAGAACATTGACGTACACTGGGCATAGATATTGTACAAAATCCTGACTTAGTCTGGTGATGGCTCATCATGAGCTCAATGACAGCGCAAATGAGAGGCACCGGGAATACCAAAAAAATACCTGTACACCTAGGGTATTCCAAGGTAATCATGTGGCCTTCCATCTGGCATGCAATTTCCTTGACAGAGCATAACGCGTATAGGTACCTTCCATTCTGACCTCAAAATCTATCAGCCAGGGTTAAGTAGAAAATACAATGTTACATACGCAGACTATACTTTAAATAATCGCTTACAGCCTGTATTGAAATCCGTAATGATCCCTAGTATATCGTGAAAGACAGGCCGAAGCAATCAAGCAACCCCTCGTGCTCACCTATGCGCTTCCAAAATGGCGTATCCAAAGCCGTGGACTTGCTGAAAGCTTCCTTTAATTCAGTCCACCTCTTTTCTGAAACGCATTTCCGCTCCAGCAACGCTAGAAACGCTTGCAGTATTTATGACCTATTCGTCATAAAAACGGCGGTGTTTATGACGCATCCGTCCTAAACACCGCTTCCTCTCATATGACCTATTCGTCATAAATACCGCGGTGGTCGTGTTGGAGGCCAAGCATAGGTCTGTTGAGCAAAGCTAGTAGCAAAAAATGTCTTCTTTGATTCGCGTTAAAACGGCTTTCAATTATTTTAAATAAATCAAATTTTATAATTATTAATACCAACCACAATATTTGCTCGTAATAGACAAAAAAATTTAGAGCAGCCGTAGACGGCGCTTTTAAGACAAAGAGTACATTATTACGTTTAGGAAGAGAATAAAGCAAAAATTTACTGAATTATCACATGGTTTTAAATACTTCTTAGCCTTGAGGCTACTAAAGCTTAGCGGTGTTCATTGTGCATGTTTACGCGGTTTTCGTAAACAGCCCTGAGGGCATATTGTATGACGTCATACAAGCATGACGTCACCTTTGGTTTACCGATCAAAAACCAAAAGTTTTTATAAACCTCTGCAATTTTGGCGCAGCTGAGACTTGTAGAAGAGATTTGAGATGCCGATCGTTGATGTTATGTTATTTTTGTTAATTATGCACGAAAAAGTCCAATTGTTAAAATGCAGACATAAATATGATACAAAAGTGATACAAGAACATAGGTACAAGTGGGAAAAGGTCATTAAAGTGAAATGGGCTGTCTCAATAAATTATGCTTTAAGGAAAAAAACTATTGCCTTGCAATGCGAACATAAATTTACGTAATACATCATCGTGTTCAGACTTACCTACCTATATAAGATTCCAACACTATTCAACCACACTGAAAAAAGATGCGTTAGTTTCGAGACGTACCAATTCTATTTTACCAACATAGAACAAAGAAAAGTAGCCCCGAAGGCAGTGTCTCCATTGCCTTGCCCGAAGTCGATCATCCAACTTTAGCGTCGGACAGCTCCAAGGTTAGTCACGGCGCCGTTTTCGTAACAAAAAGATGTTTACGGAGTTTACGGACGAAGTTTATGCGATTGAGCATCAACAGCGTAAACTGTTTACGAAAACTTGGATGACGTCGAGGAATCAGTATGACGTCACAGCACGCTTCAATCTGATTGGTGAGTCAGTTCGTCAACACTGTTTTCGGTTTACGTAAACCCGTAAACATGCACAATGAACACCCCTCTTGTGTTTCTGCTCGGTTGCATTTTTCTTCAAAGACAGTAGTGGCGCACACTTGTTTTTTTTTATCTTTGTTATTCTTCTTGTTGTTGTCTACGACAACGGAGCGTGGTGCGGTAGTTGAATGTTGTTGAAGAAATTGAAGCCATTTACGTTTTATTCACGACATAACGCACAGACGTAGGTAATTTGAAATACTGTTGAGTATTTTTTTTAGAGAGAGACGGCAATTGAAACAGTGGGGTTGGTAGGGACGGCCATTTCCAATCGCCAATTCCAGAATTCTCTTTTCAATCAAGCTTTTGTTTTTATGCCTTCCAGTATCCATATGCAAAAAACGTCTTTTTCTTCAATTAAAAGTGATTTTGACCCTAGTACCAACCGTTTTTGGGTTGTATTTTGGTTTTGTCACTGAGTTGCTTTATAATTAAGTGAAGGAAGGGGAATTACATCGGAAAATGTTGTTTCCAAAGAATGAAACTTAGTGAGAGCTGTATTGTGTGCTGTGTGTGTGCAATATTATTTTTCTCTTTCATCTAGTTGAATTGATACTTTTCTCATCTTATAAAGTTGGAATATTGCATCAAGGAGGCAATGATGTGCTGGAAAGTCACAGTTATATTTTATCTCTTATCTTAGTTTTAGATGAAATGTGGAAACCATTATCATGAATTTTACTTTATCCAGACTGGCTCTGGTCCCGGCACAGTCCCGGCGACTAGCCTTTGGTCCCAGCTTTAGTCCCGCCGGGACCAAACCTGGTCCCGGCACCGGGACCGCGGGACCCAAAAGTCCCACCTCTAGTGATAATGTATTATTTGTCTTTAATGCGCGTCCTTTGGCTGCTGTAAGATTTTTGGCTCTTACAAGCAAATATTGTATTGGCATTAATAATTCAAAAATTTGATTTGTTTAAAATAATTGAAAACCGTTTTAGCACGAATCAAAAAAGACATTTTTTGCTATTAGCTTTGCTTTCCAACAAACCTTTGCTTGGCCTCCATATTTGGAAATCCATACATGGACATTAGCCCTATTGTTTGTGTGTGTGTGTTGGTTGGTTGTTGGGAAGTGTCTCTATTGCTTTGGTTGGGAAGGAAGGAGAGAAGGAAGGAAGGTGGGTGCTTACCTAATTGTTTTTGGAGAACTACCAAGGTACGTAAAACATTAATTGTCAGTTCCTTCATCCAGTGTATCAACATATATTCTGTATATATTCTGTAACATATATTCCAGTGTATCACATAATTATTCATAAACAGCCAAAAACAGTCCTGTAGTCACATGGCAACTGCAAAAGTGATATGTCAAACTGCTCCTGTGCTTTGGTGATTTGATCTTAAGGCTCTTGAAGGTATTTGTGTTCTGACCTTCCCTGATAAAACTTATGTAAGCTTATTGATTGAATGTTTATGGATGGACCGAAGGGAGGTGTGATACAGCTTGAGTTTGGATTGATGTATAATTTCTTGGGTACCTTTTAAGGGTTTGACATGCAAATGTTTCCTCAGAGAGCATTGTCAGATAATTGTGGCCATTTTTCATGATAGTAGGTAAGGATTTCCTGAAGCTATAGTTCATACTCTATGTTGATTTGTTTATGTAATGATGATATGAATTTGCTTAATATGTTTGGCTCTTAATCCACAAGAATTAGTATGTTTAAAAGCCAATAAGTGGGAAAAAGGCTGCCTGGACCATGCCGGGACCACATCTTTCTCGCCGGGGACTAGGCGGGACCAAGAAATGTTGGCCCGGACCAGGACCAGCTTTTTCCAAAAAGTCCCACCTCTAATGCTGATACGTTTTTTTTAGTGTTTTAGCGAAAGGAAGGAAGAAAGCAGAAAATAAAGATTAAGAGTGAATTACCTTTTGCATGAGAATGAGCTTAGGATTTTGGATGGTGTGCATTTTCAAAGTTGACAAAGTCTGATTTTATGCCTAATCACACATTTTTCTGTATGATTCTGCATGCCATTGCTGGGTTAAACGGAAAAAACTACCAAATGTGTGTGCTTTTTAAACTATATTTTACATAACTTGTGTTGCTAACAACTGATCCAGGTATGGGTCTAGTGTGGATATGAGAATAATGAATGACATGTTATTACCAAATAGCAATATGAAATCCTTCAAAATTAGATGTGGAAATTTTTAAAATGTCAGTCATGTGATCACTTATGTTAAGAAAATAGTGTTGAGTCGACTCAACTCTTGACTCACAGCATGGAGGCTGACTCTGATTCTGGCTCAACTAAACTGGTTGTCCAGTTGAGTTGACTCTTATTCAACCCAAACTTGAAGTTGAGTCGACTCAACTCTGACTCGAGCAAAATTTGAGTCGACTCTGAGTAGACTCTGATTCTGAGTCACGACTCAAGTCTGCTAGGGAGTACAGAACCCGAGATAGGCTGATACTGACACAGTGTTACATGGACTCTATGGAAGTTAAACATTCAATTTAAGATGCTTCTTTCTCACCAACAAAATCCAAGTATCTCTACTGAGGCCTCTGGCGAAAATGATGATATACCTAGGTAGGTACCTAAGTACCAGCATTTATTTATTCTTCAAAGATGTTGACTCACTATTCCTTTCCCAGTTTCACAACATTATAAGGTTCACAGACCTTTCACAGTTCACTCCCGATTAGTAAATACAATTCAACTTGAATTCCACTGAAGTACACTTGCAGAACAACACAATAACCTTTTAGTGGATTCCGGCCAAGGGATTCCGGCCATGTATAGCAACAGCACGGGGTGTGACTTTTCTGCGGATTATTATTGCGGAGAAAAATGATTTTCACAACCAGACCACCTAGAGACTTGCAGTTTTCACAAAAAGAATTTCCATTGTCTGTTTAGTGAGATTCCAGAATTTCATCACTTTACGCCCAGTAACAACAACGTTATAACGTAAAACGTTAAATAACTCGTGGATTTGTTGCGGAGAGAAGTTGCGGAGAAAAATGCTCTCGGTAACCAGAGCACCTAGCGACTTGCGGTTTTCTTTATCATATTCCTTGCCACCAGCATTGCAAGATTCCAGAATCTCATGAACCTAGATCCCTTGGGAACAATGTTATAACCTATAACTACAACGTCTTGCGGAGAGAAACGTTCTCAGAAACCAGACCAGATATCGACTTGTGTTTTTCACCAGCGTCATCGGCGTCATCACAAACGTAAGATTCCAGACTTTCGTGGTGCTCAATCCAGTAGGGGTTATATACGTTACAGGGTCAAACGTAACAAAACGTCTTTTCTGCGTAGAAAAATGCTCTCCGCAACCAGAGCACCTAGCGACTTCCGGTTTTCATTAAAATAATCATTGGCATTGAAAATGAAGGATTCCAGACTTTCATGATCATAGTCTCCTTTGATGCAACGTTATAACGTAAAACGTCTTGCGGAGAGAAACGTTCTCGGAAGCCAGACCAGATATCGACTTATGGTTTTCACCAGCGTCATCGGCGTCATCACAAACGTAGGATTCCAGACTTTCGTGGTGCTCAACCCAGTAGCAGCAACGTTATAAGGTCAAGCGTAGCAAAACGTCTTTTCTGCGGAGAAAAATGCTCTCCGCAACCAGAGCACCTAGCGACTTGCGTTTTTCACTAAAATAATCATTGACATTGAAAATGAAGGATTCCAGAATTTAATGATCGTAGTCTCCTTAGGGGCAATATTATAACGTAAAATGTCTTGCGGAGAGAAACGTTCTCGGAAACCAGACCAGATATCGACTTGTGCTTTTCACCAGCGTCATCGGCGTCATCACAAACGTAAGATTCCAGACTTTCGTGGTGTTAAACCCAGTAGCAGCAACGTTATAGGGTCAAACGTAACAAAATGTCTTTTCTGCCGAAAAAATGCTCTCCGCAACCAGAGCACCTAGCGACTTGCAGTTTTAACTAAAATAATCCTTGGCATTGAAAATGAAGGATTTTAGAATTTCATGATCGTAGTCTCCTTAGGTTCAACGTTATAACGTAAAACGTCTTGCGGAGAGAAACGTTCTCAGAAACCAGACCAGATATCGACTTGTGGTTTTCACCAGCGTCATCGGCGTCATCACAAACGTAAGATTCCAAACTTTCGTGGTGCTCAACCCAGTAGCAGCAACGTTATAGGGTCAAACGTAACAAAACGTCTTTTCTGCGGAGAAAAATGCTCTCCGCAACCAGAGCACCTAGCGACTTCAGAAAACGTCATTTTTACACGAATATTCGTACATATACATCATGATGCAGACCTATGTTCTAAGTGAGTGACGGTTATGACGCTGGTGAAAAATGCACTTCAATAAATGTCCTGTTTCCGAAAATAGTTTTCTCCGCAACACGTTTTAAGTCAAACCGCTGCAGTTAAATATCCGAGTGTAATGTCTTGAACGTAATTACTACCTCAATCTAATGTAATTACACTGTCTTCCTTTTCTGATGTGTTGGTCCAATAAAGACAAGTCAAGAAAAAAAAGACTTTACAGTTAAAATTCTTTGGCATTGAAAATGAAGTATTCCAGAATTTCATGATCCTAATCCTTTTAGGTGCAATGTTATAACGTAAAACGTCTTGCGGAGCGAAACGTTCTCGTAAACCAGACCAGACATCGACTTGTGGTTTTCACCAACGTCATCGGCGTCGTCACAAACGCAAGATTCCATACTCTCGTGGTGCTCAACCCAGTAACAGCAACGTTATAGGTTCGAACGTAGCATTGCTGGGCCCAGGTGTGCTTGCTTGTTTACAGCCGAGACTGGGGCGTCGACGCTGTGTGTGGTGGCAGGTGGCGCCACCTAGAGTGCTACCGGCGGTTACGCCACCTGGGACGTGACCGGCCTGCCGTGCCGCGATGGTATGGGACCAACCCAGTGATCTGGGGATCAGTTCAGTCAGTGACCTCCCTGAACCGGGGATGACCGGGCCCTGCGGGGCTGAGCTACTCGGCCTATGACGCACCAGTGCTGTGCACGAGCGATTGCTGTCATAACGACGGTACTCATAATATTTCATGAGGTATTGAGCTCTGTGATTAAACTGAATGTGGCACTTTCACAACGTGATTTTAACTGAGATAGCCAAGTGGTAAAACAAGTCGGAAAACCCGGTACTCCATGTTTCATTTGTCTTGGAACTCGATATTTCCGTAGAAAGAAGCTAAAACTTACCTGACACCAGCCCCCATCAGCCCGTCGCCGGGCGGCCATTTTGTGAGCTGCTGGTGTGAGGACATATGCTGACGTCACGATGAGCATCAGCCAATCGAAGCGTTTCAAGTATGGTAGTGATTGCCAGATCATGACATCATCCACAGGCTGATATTTATTTCTTTGTCTAGAGGAGTATTTTCAAAAATAAAATATTGAGCATATTGTACATTTTTCAGAGAAACCATTAGTGGTTTCATTATTTTTAGCTAAAAGTACGCCTAATTTCACTAAATTCCAGGATTCCACCAAGGTGCCACATTTCCTTTAAAGGGAATGTGGCACCTTGGTCGAATCCTGGAATTTAGTGTAATTAGGCGTACTTTTAGTCAAAAATAATGAAACCACTCATGATTTCTCTGAAAATGTACATAAGCTCAATATTTGGTTTTTTAAATACTCCTCTAGAAAAAGAAATAAATATCAGACTGTGGATGATGTCACGATCTGGCAACCACCTATATACTTGAAACGCTTCGAGGGCTTCGATTGGCAGATGCTCATCGTGACGTCAGCATATGTCGTCACACCAGTAGCTCACAACAATGAGCCGCCGGCGACGGGAGGCTGAGGGGGCTGGTGTCAGGTAGGTTTTAGTTTTTTTCTACGGCAATATCGAGTTCCAAGTCAAATGAAATATGGAGTACCGGGTTTTCCGACCTGCTTTACAACTTGGCTATCTCAGTTAAAATCACGTTGTGAAGGTGCCACATTCCCTTTAAAATTTAGCCTATTCTAAAACAGAGCACGAAGATGACACCCATGAAATGTACGGTTAGAACCAACATGGGACATAGTCGGTGCAATTGCCTTGGCTCCTGTGTTTCCTATGAAGTCGGCCGGAATTTTTAAGTGTATCCTAAATTCCCTGTTCTCAAGAATAATATTTGCAAAATTTCCTGTTATAGCAACGTTATAGGGTCGAACGTTTCTGCCTTGTGAAATATAAGACTAGAGAATTCGTAAACATTCGATTTGCCGCGATGAGAGGAATCCAATTATGCATAAATATTTTCTCTATCTCATCTGAGGACAGATCTAGAGAGAGAAGCGTAAACTGCTCTGTTGTAAGCCTAAGGAGCCCTCTTTGACCTATACTGACCTCAATATTGACCCGGCATAAAAATTCTTCGTCTTGTCAAGAGCTTTCAAACACCGCCCGTAATTTTTCGTTAGCTTTCGTGGGAAATGCGATATGGGGGGGACGACCCTGCAGCGGTGCGGGTCATGCCAGGGACCCCAGCGGGGCGCGTGTTAAAGGGAATGTGACACCTTGGTCGAATCCTGGAGTTTAGTGTAATTAGGCGTACTTTTAGCCGAAAATAATGAAACCACTCATAATTTATCTTAAAAATGTACAGTAAGCTCGATATTATGATTTTCAAAATACTCCTCTAGGAAAAGAAATAAATATATGCCTGTGGATAATGTCAAGGTCTGGCAACCACTACCATACTCGAAAAATTTCAAGGGCTTCGACTGGCTGATGCTCATCGTGACATCAGCATACGTCGTAACACCAGCAGCCCACAACAATGGCCACCTGGCGAGAGGCACATGAGAGGTACATTCCAGGTATGTTTAAGTTTTTTCTCCGAAAATATCGTGTTCCAAGACAAATTATAGATAGAGTACCGGGTTTTCCGACTTGCTTTATAACTTGGCCATCTCAGTTAAAATCACGTTATAAAGGTGCCACATTCCCTTAAGTTCTTACAGTGCGTTGTCGGTAGCGTTTTCAGGGACGGCTGATGGGCTCAAAATTCGCGTGACCTGTATCGCTAGTCCAGGGTCCGTCCCCTAGCAAAATTCCCTAAATATTCCCCGAATGGCGTCTGGAACCATGGAGGGCGTGCCTCAGCTATAGAGCGTGATGATTTATTCACCATCATACATATAAATGCATAAAACACAGCATACAAGAGAAAAGCAGTCATGATGCTTCGAAAACGCAGGACTCCGCAAAGAATCACAACACGATACGTTCGCGGAAGCGTGAAACATGCAAAAATATTTCCAAATAGTCTGTTTATGCCATCACGTTTCACCACCGTGGTCAGCTTAATTTTTGATGCCTTGAATACCATCCTTATTCAAACACAGCTAGATATACCTCGCGGATATGTTCACTGCGTGGAAGACTGTGAGATGCGTTACGTTTGGTGGCACCGGCCTCCTGTCACCAACTCGCTTCTCAGACTGGAACTTAGCCGCAAGAAATGCCAGCTTTGGTTTCAATGATCAGCACCAGCACAGTTGCAATATAGCTGGATATTACTCCGGAAGTCGAAGTTTAGGCGCCCGTGCTTCATGGTCTCAGCAAGCGCCTACAAACATGTTTCCAAGTTTGGGGTTTCACGACACACCGACCGCTGAGGTCATATGCTGTTCCCAATTCTCACCCCATCCCCAAAATACCCCCCAACGGGGTGAGAGTGTGGTACGGGGCAGCAAAGCCCCCAAACTTCAAAATATGTATAGAGGCGCTTGCTGAAACCATGAAAAGCGCCAAAGGTTAGACTTCAGGAGTAATGTCTAGCAATATTGCAATTGTGCTGGTGCTGAACATTGAAACAAAGCCATCATTACTTTCAACCTAGTTTCATTATTACTTCGGTTACTTTCTACATTTTTCGTAGGCACAATTACCTACACTATGACTTGCCACAAAAATGGCACGGACGGTACACTATCTATCACGTGCCTGAGCTAAGGTCGACCACTGACCGTTAAGGAACTACAAATGTATCACAGGGATGTCATCGTGCATCATGCCAATACAACACTAATATCCCAACACACATGGGATCACTAGTGAGGGTGAAAAGGACGAATGGAGCCGGCATCTGACTCGGCTAATACTACTGTTTGGTATTACCACTTGCCAGGAAGCGGTCAGTAAGACCAGTCATCCTACAACTGCACCACTGCAAAACTAACTAACATGTAAACGGGACAGAAGTTAACCCAAGCAAAGCCTAAGCACAATGTACAGCATAAATGTTCACCCGAGGCAGGACAGAAAGGCAGTCTTCAAGAACACAAATCAGCACAGGTGAAGGTTTCACCCTTTTCTTTCGGGTAACTACACAGCCCCTAGCCAAACGCTCATAACATTCAAGTCTTCTCGGAATTTCGTTATCTTAATAGTTTGAAATTTTTTCAAGTCTTACAGAACAACTTAAAAAGTTTTGTTTTAATAATATATCTACAATATACACACGCCAAAAGTCGCCTGTTTTTCAAATTTGACACCCCAAACCATTTGACAAGATCCAGGTAATTGGTAATCAAACAGCCCGTGCCCATTTGACCGCTAAAGACTAGTCGCTGAGTTTTCGTGGAAGTTTTGGCTGTACATTTTTTCTTGTTAAAACCAAGCTAGCGAAGGATATAGACATTAATTTCATTCAAATATGAAGTATTGGCCCACATTATCTTCCGAATTGAATAAAAGTCATAATACCAGTTCGAATTTTTGTGCAAATTTGATTCACTTCAACGTTCAACCGACACTTTGACGAGAACGGCATGTTTTGTTCAGGCCGATATGAACTGCATGCAATACAGCCCCGGCCAAGAACATCAAGTTAAAGACGTAGTTAAAATTTCTGATACCTCATTGTTATTGCATTTACTCGTCTTGTTGGATATTTCAATCGCCCACTCTCCTCGTGACCGTTTGACTGCTGCCGGGAGTAGTGGGTCGCCTGTTTAGTGCTGCCACCTCGTGACACGATTCAAAACCTTTGGTTCTATTTAGACTGGCTAGAGTCAAATGCCACTTTACTTGTCAAAGGAATTCGTGTGTGAAGGTGAAGGGAATTGTCCAGACATGACGTGTATTAAGATTGTTTGGCGCTTTTGATACGATTACGTGGCGAGTGAGCCGTCTTGGAATTTCAAGGGTGTGGCAGCGAGGGATTGACACTGTGACAGCTGAGCTGTGAAGACGTGACGGATCTTCAGTGACAGGGCGTGGCGCCCGTGAAGTGAGTGGGTGAGATGGCATGGCGCCTCTTACCAGTTTATTTGAGAGTGATTTAATTTGTATAACCTTTTGTCGGTTCTATCGGACTGTTGTTGTTGGACTTTCGTCCTGTTCTGGTGGCCGCTAATATAGCGAAAAAGAGATTAAGTTTTTGCGACAGTGGTTTGAGCAAAAGCGACGGGTTTTACCGAACATTTTGGTGCCGAACCCGACGGGAAGGGAACTTTAGATTTTCATGATGGCGACCTCAGGCAAGATTCCTGTTCCATTGGATCGACTTCTGAGAAGCAGACAGGCCTCCAGAAGTTGGGCTACGAGGACGACCAACAGCCTTCAGGAGCTGCTCCAAGTGGATGGTGGTGCAGAGGACATCGCGCGGATCCTCGACAGTAAGAGGGAGTGTGAGCGTAGGCTGGAGGCATTAGATGCTGCTCAAGCTCTGGTGGAGGAGGAGCTGGATGGTGAGGAGCAGCAGATGGACTTGGATACTGCCTGGGCCTTCAGGTGTGGCATCAAGGAAGTTCTCCTAAGTGCCGAGAAGTTCATCGAGAATCACCAGCACGTGTCGGAGCCTGCAGGCAGTGTGAGTACTGGAACTGTTAGGCTTCCCAAACTTGAACTTCCAGAGTTTTCTGGTGATGTCATGCAGTGGGGGTCTTTTTGGGACACTTTTAGTGCCGCTGTGGATCAATCAGATATGCCTGACATAAACAAACTGACATACCTTCGCTCCCTTCTGAGGGGGAGGCGCGGAAGTGTGTGGAGGGGCTTCCCCCTTACTGCCTCTAGTTATGTGGGAAGCTGTGACCTCCTCAGGGAGAGGTATGGGCGACAGGAGCTGGTGGTGTTCAGCCATGTACAGAAGCTGCTGCAGCTGACTGCTGGCTCAGGAGAGGGAGCCCTCCAGCAGCTCCTGGACGAACTCCTGGTACATGTTAGGAGTCTCGAGACCCTGAACATTACAGGAAAGGAGTACGGAGTGATCCTCACCCCTTTGATTTTGTCGCGGCTCCCCAGTGAGATCTGTCTCGAGTGGGCGAGAGAGAGTGCGGGGAGGGAGAGTGATCTAGACTTTCTAATAACGTTCTTGAAAAAGGAGAGCGGCCGCCGTGACAGGTCTGGAGTTTACCGTGGTCTCAGCGGAGATGTGGATAACCAGCATACCAGTGGACATCACCCAGCTGGCACCAGTGGACGGAGCCCTGGTGGCACCAGTGGACGGAGCCCTGGCGGCTCCGGTGGACGGACCCCTGGCGGCTCCGGTGGACGGACCCCTGGCGGCTCCGGCGGACGGACCCCTGGCGGCTTCAGTGGACGTCATCCAGCCGCCTACAGTGGATGGAGCCCAGCCGGCTCCAGTGGACGGAGCCCGGCTGCCGGTGGTCTGCGGTCTACAGCAGGAGCTTCCCCTGGGAGGCCCTCTGCAGCGGCCCTGCAAACGTCTGCAGGCTGTACCTTCTGCAGTAACAGCATTCCACAGATAAGTGTCCAGAGTTATTGATGTTGGAGCCAAAGGACAGGTTCAATGCTGTGAAAACCAAGAATATCTGTTTTGGCTGTTTTTCTAGTCAGCACTATTCTAGAGACTGCACTAAGAAGTGTGAAGTGTGTGGTCGTACCCATCACAACCTGTTGTGCCTCCAGCAGGTGAGGGGCTCGAAACAGAGTAAGGAATTGAGTAAGACCTCTCTGTCATGTAGCACTGGCCCGGTTACGTTGCTGCCAGTAGCAACTGTGCTTGTGTCATCGCCTCAGGGGCCAGTTGAGGCTACCATGATTTTTGATAGTGCTGCAGATCAGTCATATGTATCTGCCAGGCTGATGAAGCAGGTGTCTGGAGACATGAAGGGATCTGTCGAGATATCATGTGCTAGCTTTGGGGGGGAATAGGAGTGTAAATGTGTGTGATGTTTATGACATTGAAGTTACTGCAAAAAATGTGCATGTGCCGGCAGTGCTGAAGAAAGTGAGGGTGGCTAAGGTGCCCACCATCTGTGCTCCACTGGTGAGACCTGCCGTTCCTGCCGACCAGCTCCGCCCATTCGCCCATCTCCCACTGGCCGCTGACTGCTCTGCGTCCAACTGCGTCCTGGATATCGACATTCTGATTGGCCAGGACCAGTACTGGTCGATGGTGAAATCTGGTTTGGTCCGCAGTTCAGGGGGATGGTGGCTGTGGAGACGGACTTTGGCTGGGTTCTCTCTGGTAGCGTCGAGGGGGCCACTGAGGGTGTGAGGGCGGGTTGCCAGCTGCTCACGATGACGGACATGCCTCCCAATATGAGAGAAATCTGGTCGTGGGACCAGTGTGAGGTAAGTGGTGACACAGAGCCTGGAGACCATGACATCTTGGGTGATTTTAATCGCTCCATTCGCTATGAAGACGGTAGGTACGTGGTTAAGCTCCCATGGCGGGACAACAAGGACCAACTGATGGATAACCGTGCCTCCACAGAAAAGAGATTGGTAAGTCTAGAGAGGAAACTTGCTCAGGAACCTCAGCTCTAGCAGGATTATGATGCTGCCCTGAAAAAGCTGGAGTGTGATGGTGTGACTAGTGAAATACCTCCTCACGAGGTTGAGACTGATAATGTTGTTTATCATCTGCCCCATCGACCTGTTGTGAAGAGTGAAAGCCTAACCTCACGCATTAGACCGGTGTTTGATGCAGGTGCTTCTGGGCCAAATGGATTGGCTCTGAACCATGTGGTACACACAGGTCCAGCGCTGATGCCGAGTGTGACGGAGGTTCTGTTGCGTTTCAGGCGCTACCGATTCGGGATATCGGCTGACATCGTGAAAGCGTTTCACATGATAGCTCTTGATCACAGGGACAGAGACGCTCACCGCTTTCTGTGGCGGCAGGATGGTCGGCTGCGTGTAATGAGGTTTAACCGTGTGGTTATGGGGGTCGCGAGCTCTCCCTTCTGTATGAACGCCACCATTGCCTATCACCTGTCGTTGTACCCAGACTCGCCTGTGAGTACCGCCCTCACGCAGGGTTTGTATGCTGATGACCTACTGACAGGTGCAGACACAGAGGAAGATGGTGCTTCTCTGTTGCAAGGTGCATGTGACCTTATGAGTGTATGCAAGATGGAGTTTGCAAAGTGTGCCAGCAACTCGTCTTCTCTGGTGGAAGGTGTTCCTAAGGCTCTCCCACACGAGGCAGATGGAGCTGTGAAGGTGCTCGGCGTGCTATGGGATAGAGCGACTGACAGTCTCTCCCTGGTGGGCGAGACGTGGCCAGCAAGTGTGCTGCCGACGAAGCGGGTGACGCTGAAGGCACTGGCGCGGGTGTATGACCCGATTGGTGTTCTAACACCGTTTACTGTGACACTGAAATGTCTGTTTCAGGAGCTCTGGGAGCTCAAACTTGACTGGGACGATATCCTTCCAGACTGGGCAGCCGATGTGTTCAGAGACTGGGCCCGAGGCTGTGAACAGCTGGGACTGGTGGCGATACCACGATGCTTCACAGCTAACAGTGTGACTACCTGGTCGTCCTCGTCAGGTTTGGATGTGCAGCTGTTCTGTGACGCATCCTTGAAAGCTTTTGGCTGCTGTGTGTATGTGAGATTTAGGCAGCCAGATGGGTCATATTCTGTGTCGTTTGTGATGGCAAAGGGGCGCGTGGCCCCTCTCAGGCAGCGGTTGACTCTGCCCAGGCTCGAGCTTTTAGGCTGCTTGGAGGCTGCCAGACTGAGGAGGCTCGTTTTTGGGGCTCTCCACCTGCCTGAGAGCACACCGTATGTGTGCTGGAGTGATAGTACCATCGCTTTGGGATGGGTGAGAGGTAAGCCACAGCGGTGGAAACAGTATGTGTCTAACCGGGTCGCTGAGATCCAAAGTCTGACATCTGTTGAGAACTGGCGTCATTGCAGGTCCGAGGAGAATCCAGCTGACCTGCTGACCAGACCTGGACTGTCGCCAGAGGCACTGGTATCCTCCCCTCTGTGGTTTGAGGGCCCGCTGTGGCTCCGTCAGATTGATGTGACTGCCCCAGTACAGGAAACCGGAGCGACGGCGGAATCGCTGCCGGAGGGGGCGCTGGAAGTTGATGGGGTGGGTGTGTTGGTAACAGCTGATGCTGAACCTGATGAAGGCCGTGGGTTCTTACAGGTGGAGCGGTACGGGACACTTTCCAAAGCGACACGTGTGGCGGCGTGGCTGATGCGCTTTGTGAATAACACCCGCCATCCTTCACAGCGCTGTTCCGGTGAGCTCAGCTCTGACGAGCTGACAGCTGCGCGTGTGCAGTTGTACCGATCTGTGCAAGCTGACTGCTATCCGAGTGAGGTTCGTGCGCTTCAGAAAGGCCGCCCCATCTCTGCTAATTCCCCGCTGTACAGGCTGACGCCGTTCATGGGAGACGATGGAGTGCTGCGGGTGCGTGGGCGGCTTCAACACTCGGAGCTGTCGTATGAGGAGAAGCACCCAATAATTCTCCCTAAAGGACATCTGGCTGTGCTGTTAACGCGTGAACAGCACCTGATCATGAAACACGCTGGTGTTTCTACAATAATGACTGCTCTACGTTCCAGGTTCTGGATTGTCGGACTGAGAGCTGTGGCGCGCCGTATTGTGAGAGACTGCGTTGTGTGTCGCAGATTTCAGAGCCAGGCGTGCTGTGAACCGGCGCCGCCCCTGCCACAGGACAGGGTGTCGGAGGCACCAGCGTTCCGGGTGTGTTCGTTTGATTTTGCCGGCCCTCTTTATGCGGCAGATTCTAATAGGAAGTTGTATGTGTGTTTGTTCTGCTGTTCTGTGACACGTGCGGTACATTTGGAGCTGCTGCAGTCACAGACAGCTGATGAGTTTTTGCTTGCTTTCCGCAGATTTGCTGCCAGGCGGGGAGTGCCGTGCACTGTATATTGTGATAATTTCACGTCTAACAAGTGTGCGGATGCTCTTCTGCAGAAGTGCTATGGGCAGACTGGCGCCTAAATTCAAGTACTCAGTTCCCCTGGCCGCCTGGTGGGGAGGCCAGTTTGAAAGAATGGTGCGCAGCGTGAAGGCTGCGTTAAAGAGGTCTCTGGGACAGCGTTGTCTCGCGCTAACAGAGCTAACCACGATCTTAGTGGAGATCGAGGGTGTAGTAAATAGTAGACCTCTCACGTTTTTGGGAGACACCGTCGACAGTCCCAACCCTCTTACGCCCAACCACTTTCTAGTGGGTCATAGTGTGGGTTTTCAGGCCATTGAGGCTGAGGATCCGGACTCAGTCTCATCTGCCTCTCTGCGTGCCCGTGCAAAGGTAAGGGAGAGGCGGTTGCGGAAGTTTTGGGCCGTTTGGTCCTCAGATTACCTTAGAAGTCTTCCTCTTTCGGTACGGAAGTTTCGGCCACAGGGTAAGTTGGCAGAGGGATCAGTTGTGCTGATTGAGGAGGAGAGACAGCCCAGGTTTAGGTGAGAGATGGGTATAGTTACTAAACTGTTCCCGGGCAGGGATGGTACGTTCAGATCCGCGGAGGTGAAAACTGCTCGTGGCAGGAAGACGCGTGCAGTACAGCGACTTCACGACCTGGAAGTCGTGGAATCCTCGCCATCCTGAAAGATCCATCCTGCACCTCCGTCAGATCGAGCACGGTAGGATTATTCGAGGTATGTGTTCTTGGCTTGGCGACTGATGTGTTGAGTAACGTAAGCGAAGTGGTTTATTTATTGTGTTCTTCATGTGTTGGTGAATTTCTTGTGGCTATTCACCAAGCGGGGAGGATGTTGGATATTTCAATCGCCCACTCTCCTCGTGACCGTTTGACTGCTGCCGGGAGTAGTGGGTCGCCTGTTTAGTGCTGCCACCTCGTGACACGATTCAAAACCTTTGGTTCTATTTAGACTGGCTAGAGTCAAATGCCACTTTACTTGTCAAAGGAATTCGTGTGTGAAGGTGAAGGGAATTGTCCAGACATGACGTGTATTAAGATTGTTTGGCGCTTTTGATACGATTACGTGGCGAGTGAGCCGTCTTGGAATTTCAAGGGTGTGGCAGCGAGGGATTGACACTGTGACAGCTGAGCTGTGAAGACGTGACGGATCTTCAGTGACAGGGCGTGGCGCCCGTGAAGTGAGTGGGTGAGATGGCATGGCGCCTCTTACCAGTTTATTTGAGAGTGATTTAATTTGTATAACCTTTTGTCGGTTCTATCGGACTGTTGTTGTTGGACTTTCGTCCTGTTCTGGTGGCCGCTAATATAGCGAAAAAGAGATTAAGTTTTTGCGACAGTGGTTTGAGCAAAAGCGACGGGTTTTACCGAACACGTCTGTTGGAGGTGAAGGCTCCCAATACACACGCGGGAAAGGAAGGTGGGATCACGCACTATGAGAAATTCAGCATACGCTTTTCAGCAATAATTTTGGAGTAGCAAAATCGTTTTTTTTTACATTCACTTCTGACCCAAGGGCCACATTGAGTCGATACACGTTTTAGCCTGAAGGGTGAGCACGGGCGGGGAGTGGGTGTTTGGTCGAACATCCCCTGCACACGCCAAAGCATAAGCCCGATGGGTGTCTCCAGAAATTAAAGCCAGCAAGAATCAAGACGTTACAAATCAGTGTTACATACAACTGCTCTTCACACACACCACTTTGTTTTTGTTCAATAGGTTTTCAAAGCCTTTCGAGTGACACCTTGCAAGTGGGATTTGAACAGAGATAGTCATGTGATAGAGCGAGCCAAAATACCGTTTGATCTCAATTTCATTTGTCCCAGAACATAACGTTCGCGAAGAAAGGTCAGAATTCGCCGCTTACTGATCCCCTTCCTCTCCCAACGGTCACGTGGAGTCACCTGAACTTCGGAACGTGATGGAATGGTTAGGCCCACTAAGGGGATACATATCTATTTCTTGGACCTCTTTAACATCTATGCGCTACGCGTGCCTCTGTTAGTAGACTGTGGGGACTAAACACGCGTATTACTTTATTATAACTAGTTTGAAATGTGTTTTAATACATCAAGAAAAATAGTTTAGCGAAAAATATGCGAAACCCGTACTTATGTCACTTTATTTCTTAATAATAGCCCCATTTAGCTAAGCGCTCTTCATTTGTATTCATGTTTTAATTTAATGAAACAATTAAAAAGTTTCAATCCGGCACGAAGCATAACGAAATCCTGCCACTTTGACGTCACCAAGTTCCTTAGAGCGTTGCATGTCACGTGACCAGACGTGAGAGGACGGGTCGGTAGAAAGTGAATTTAGACCTTTCTCCGCAAACGGTGAGTTCTGGGACAATGGAAATTTCATTCAAGTGCCTTCTGGGCATGCTATATCACATGGGTATATCACACTTCAAAATCCATTGTGAAGGTGTCGCATGCCCTTTAACAAAATAAACAAAATGGGACGTTTTACGTTGTTCCAGCAACGCAATGCTCTCACGCAGCAGCTGATTGTGGAATCGCGTGGGTATTGACAAGCCCAGGTTCCCGACCAATGCTGTCCGATCTTGTATGTATCTCCGAGTAAGCCTATGATCTGTCCCTTGTGGTTGATACGTGGTCGATCGCACTTTGGTGTATACCTTCCATCACGCAGGAAAAACATGGCCGTCTACCTAGACTTCATCACAATACCTACTGGGATTGCTACCAGCGCTACCAGCAGGGTAATTAAGCCCGCGTCCTCCCAATGCGTCTGAAACAGAACAGCAACAGAGTAGGTCAATCAGCAGAATACGCACAGGTAAAGATCAATTATATATATATATATATATATATATATATATAATGTATATTAATATATTGCCAGGCATCCGCACATACGATGGTTATTTTTCACACTGGCCAAAACTGATTACAAAAAAGGTAACGCAAGTTTACCATAGGCATTCTCCGCTTGAAAAATGAAAAGTTGATGTCAGGTCCATTGCTTTAAAGCCAAAATATATACGATACTCCAGCTGGGATTTCAAGTAAGGCACATTCGTCCAATCCGTACAATATTTAAAGCAGCGCGGTCCATTAAAAACCCCACAGGGGATGACAACAGAGTCCGAACTCCAGTTCATATTAAGTGCACTCGGAAACAGATTGACGACGGCCTTAAACCAGGCTCATCCCAAGGAAAATATTTTCATTTTTACGAGTCCAGGTGACTTGTTTTATCCTGCGGTATGCACGACTTTTCGTTTTTCACTGCTTTGTAATCCAAACGCATACTGCTGTGTGATTGCCCCATGGGGGAGAGGTCATGATCCGCAAAGTCTAAAAAACGTATTTTGTTACCCCCAAACTGTGGGAAAACGCATACAAGACGGAATCAGTGAGAAAACACAGCTCTAAAATATTCGGCTGGTCGTTATCGTTCCTCAAGGACCAGCCGAACAATGGTGGCAACATTAAACGCCTGATGGCCCCAGACACAGATTGCCGGATTTTTTCGTAAAAATACTTGGTACGACATGACACCAGACTAAAACGCAGGAATACAAATATGAGAGAAAAGAAATATATATGATTGGAGAAACGACTGTGGAAGGCGAATTCCGGACGGAGTATGCCAGCGTATGCCCATTTCGTCGGTTCGGGTGACTGGATCACGCCCCAGGCGCGTTTGCGACTATGCAGCACACGCGAGAGCACGAGCGACGGAGTCGAGGGACCGCGCGGGAGCGATCGTTGGTCTGGCACAGGGATGGCAGCGAAAGGGTCCTGTGGCCATTGGCCGATGAATGATTGAAGGAGAACTTCAGCTAGCGTCATCAGTACGGCTATCATAGCAGAGGCAACCACTCACAACATGTGGAGTGAACATCACATCCGTAATGCCTCCGGCAATTTCACCAAGGAGCACTAAACCGCGCCTCAGAGTCTATGAGGAAGCAGCGAATCACGAGACCAATACACATTAACTGGAAGGTGCATAAGTACCTCATGTACCCTCCAGCAAGGCTATGCACCGGCGCACACCGCCAGAAAAAGCCAATACTGAAGCAAAGCGACTTTCAGCATGGCGTTACTTCTGATCTCATAGCTCCAAAACATAGCTCTGCCAGGATAACAATGGGCGAGCGAAGCAATTTTCAACAAGCCTGCGCTCACAACGCAAATGACGGCCAGCTGGCGAGGAGGTTACGGAGAGCAACTATATGGAGGTTGTGGGGTGTGGCTGCTACAGCTTCCACGACAGGGTGGAGGTACAAAGGCTGAAAATGGAATAATACACTAGATGACTTCGAAACGAAACGCCCGGTTAGGAGGAGACATGCAGAGCCCGGCTCTGTCTTCTCTTGTATTGTGTGACTGAAACCCTGATGTTGCTTGTGTCTGGATTTAGATCGCGCGGCCTCTGTAGCAAACACTAGCAACTAAGCATCATGAAGTTCCCCCACTTTTTGGACCATACGCCAGGTCATCAAGTTGTAGGTCACAATAAGTTCAAAACATTAAGTTTACGAATAGCCCAATGATAGCATCACCTATGGTATTCCGTAGCTTCCCCGACAACACATCCAACTTACAGCCCTGTGTATGGAACGCCCACCTGCTGAAGCTGCAGGCGACCGGCCTCCTCAATTCCAGGATGGTCCCGCTCCAGCTTCCTCATCACAAAGCGCACGTGATCGCGACAGTTCTTCGCCAGCAGTGAGTACCAACTGACCAGAAAAGTGACACGAGTTACTACAAAGAGCACGTGATCGCGACAGTTCTTCGCCAGCAGTGAGTACCAACTGACGAAAACGGTGACACGAGTTATCACAAAGCGCACGTGATCGCGACAGTTCTTCGCCAGAACGCCAGTACCAACTGACGAAACAGTAACACGAGTTATCACAAAGCGCACGTGATCGCGACAGTTCTTCGCCAGCAGTGAGTGCCAATTGACGAGAACAGTGACACGGGTTATCACAAAGCGCACGTGATTGCGACAGTTCTTCGCCAGCAGTGAGTGCCAACTGACGAGAACAGTGACACGAGTTATCACAAAGCGCACGTGATCGCGAGTTCTTCGCCAGCAGCGAGTGACAACTGACAAGAACAGTGACACGAGTTATCACAAAGCGCACGTGATCGCGAGTTCTTCGCCAGCAGCGAGTGACAACTGACAAGAACAGTGACACGAGTTATCACAAAGCGCACGTGATCGCGACAGTTCTTCGCCAGCAGTGAGTATCAACTCACGAGAACAGTGACACGAATTATCACGTGCTCCTTCGGCACGCATTCAGAAAAAAAACCGGCCAACGATAAGGGCGACAGGTCTAGCACAGACGCCGCCAGTACGTGACACAGATTCACTCAAACGGAGAGTCCCACTTTTCTAATGAGTTTTGAACTGGGATAGCAGTTTTGTAGTGTGTGCCGAGAAATCACTCTTGGCATATTCAATTCCATCCAAAGCTCTGTTTAAAAGATACGTAAGCTTTAAAGTTCAAAGTACGTGGGCTAACCACCTTATTTGAAACTATAAAAATTACTTTCAATTGGCAGCGCTTGTCCCGTGATAAATGTTAACAAATGCCATGGCCACACAGTCTTACATGTGGCAAGCTACCAGATTCGTGATTACAAGCGACGCGTGGGCCAACGCAGCGTGGTAAGACAAGAGGGAATATCTTGAGCGATTGGCGGTGGAGGAAAATGGTTCCCTTACTTTCCGATCTATTCTGTTCACAAATTATTATTTTTATAATTTCGGCAGAGTGGTCCATTCCCTTTAATGAAAAAATGTGTGTTACAGACAACACTGAGGAGTTACTACTACTTGCTTCATTAAAAAGTCTTGTTTCAGTTTCCTAGCCACCATTTGTCGTCTTGTATAATAGCGTATGACATTTGGGCGCCGACAGGATTGAATACACCATCCTCAGCTTGGGCAGCGACGCACGGTTGTCGGCAGAATAGTGCTACCAAGCAAAGTAAGAAAAAGTACCTCAAGTGGGACAAGTATAAATGCGGCATCAGTTTGTTTTGCTTTGAATCGCTCATTCTGAGCGAAACCCATAATATATCTGTGCCTCTGGAAAAATAAATGAGGCATTCTATCAACTTCTCCAGTCAGGGGTGAACCCAGGAATTTCCCATGAGGAGGATTTTGTCATGTTAGAGAAGAGTTTCCGGGCTCTAGCATCCGACAGAGTGGAGTTAAAACCACCTTTAGACAATATTCGGTTCCTCTCGTTACAGTGAATCGAATGCTGTATATATGACTATACTAGGTCAAAACATGAACATTACCTGACCTAAGGTCAGGTCAAGGTCACTACCCAACCTAGCATAGTCAATATGCATATCAATCAACTCGCAATAACAATCCAAACGTAATGGTATCAAAATAAAAGCTTTAGCATCACTTCCTGCAAAGTTATTGACCCAAATATGCTGCTTTACCCAAGCATTTCCAATGGAGAGGTCATGATCCGTACCTGACCCTAGGTCATCAATATGGAAAATCCCGGAAAACTTTTCCAGTTCTCGGTGGGCCCATTATATACTATAAGTTTCAATCTGAAATATTCACCCATGTCTTACTTATTCCAGCTTAAACATTTTTGGAGGTGAAGTCACTTGACCTTTCTTGGTGACCTGACCTGTGATGACCCAACCTTAAAATTATGGGAAAAGTTGTGGAATTGATGAAGGAAAAGGCGTAGCAAGTACAGCGGCGCTTCGCGCCGCCGTTTTTTCATATCAGCGGATACCCCCGAGGGAGGGTGTTCAAACATTCCCATCGGGGCGAGGGATAACCTCCGTTACAAAACCATGAACTGGCCCTAAAATCGCTGGTCCATGCAACGTTGGATTGGATCTCCAAAAAACCAGCGACCGCTCAAATTTCGACAAGGATCACTAATCGGGACTCAAATCGCACATAACATTCTGTGGTGGTTGCCGCCACAGAGGCCCGGGACCAAAGGGGTCCGGCAAGCAAGGCAGGGAGCAGACTGTGTAGACCACACGGGGGGGGCATGATTGCTAGAAGTAGGGGAGTGGCTTCGGCCACAATATGTTTGAGATTATCATGAAGGGCCCGGTCACAGACCAGGGGTTCCAAGTGGACTACAAGGGGCCCGGATGCGTGTCAGGGTGCCCGAATAGCCACAGGAGGCCTGGGTAAACCTCCGGACCTCAGGGGAAAGTGGCAGCCACAGGAGCCCCGGTGGAATACAGGTAAGTTCTCTGCAACTGCTGAAAATGGGGCCCAGCTTTGGCAACAGTGGGACCGGGATAATTGTGAAGGGCCCGGTCGCGAACACAGAGGTCCCGAATGAATCAAAGGGGGTCCCGGAAGCATGTCTGGGGGCCGGGATAGCCACAGGAGGCCAGGGTGAACCGCAGGGGGCCCGGCTGCAGCCACAGGGGGCCACGTGGAACACAGACGAATTCTCTACAACTGCTGAGAATAGGGTCCCGGCTTCGGCAGCAGTGGGTCCGGAACAATTGAGGGGCCCGGTCGTGGAGAGAGTGAAATCTAAGTAACCCAAAGGGGACCCGAAAGCATTTCAGAGGGCCCGAATAACCACAGGAGCCCGGCTGTAGTCACAGGGGCCCGCGACCTAGCTGCTGAGAATAGGGGCCCGGCTTGGGTCGCAGTGGGTCCCCCAGACGATTGTTAGGGGCCCGGTCGCGGGCTTCTGAGGCAGGGATCCGAAAACAAATCTGGGAGACAAATTCTTGAGTACTCCGGGAACAGCTCTTTGGGACCCCAAAAGCAACTGTGGGGGCCTCGAGACCAAACACTGGAGGTCCAGAAACCAATATTTGGGGGGGCACGAAAGCAACGCTCGGGGATCCCAGAAGACAACTGTTCAGGGCGCTTGTCATTAATTTCAGGGGCCTCCAGATACATTATAAGGGACCCCTAGACCTACATTTGGTTGACATTTGAAAGGCAACTTGCGGGGCCCGGCTATAGTCGCAGCCGCCACCCCCCCCCAACCGTGGCTGCGGCGGGAGGCATTTCTTTCCGGTGCTTAAAGGGAGATACGAGAAAAATGTATTGGCTAGAGCAAAAGGTCACAAAAGTTGTTTCAGAAGTCCCTTTCCATTTTTGCGAATTCGGCCTGCAAATCCCTTAAAATTGCTCTCAAAGTCAACATTTCTAGACGACTTTACCGGTACACCTCTTATCGATGTAAATGACGTACCAACGGCTGAGGCTACCAAATTCTCTAAAAAAACCGGTCCCATTTTTCCTAAGCAGTGACTTGAAAGTCTAAAACTATTAAATAAAAAGTTATTGTAAAAAAGCTACAGCCGAAAATAATATAAACACAAAAATACAGGACTTTTAAGAAATCACAATTGACCAATCAGAACGTACAGTCACCTCATAGGGGTGGGGGTCACGTGACCTTTCTGACGCAAAAGTTTCGTCGTCCTGGGGCTGAAACAGAAAACAACTCAAGACCCGATGTACGAAACGGCTGAAGACTTGAGTAATAATGTTTTTTTTCTGTTTCTAGGGCAAACTAATTCATTTTGTGTTTTTAAAGGCTTTGTAAAATTAATTAAAATACAAATACAGGAAAACAGACATTTTTATTACAAAAAAATACATTACTTTTCAACTTTAAATAGTTTTCGAAAAGTAATTGATGGGTGAAGGTTTCAGCATTTTATCGGGACTGTTCACCTATTTTGATAATAATTGAGTGGCCTCCCAAAATTTTGCCGAAGATATAAAAATAATTGACAGTTTCTTAATCAGGATTTTTAAAAAGAAAGAAACCACAATAATAATTTTCGTGTATCTCCCTTTAAGGTCAGTCTAAGGGGCGACGCCCCTCCCCTTAGAACCGCCCCCGTCTCCGGTACATCATTAGAATATTTGGAATGCAAGACAATTTGCCAACATTTTGACCACACATATGACAGATATATTCTCCATACGTACGGTGTCGGGGTGAGCAGCGTCTTCAGGTCGCTATGAGCGGCCTGTCTGCTGCGCTCGCTGTCCATCACGTGCACCACCGGGCGGCCCACATAGTTGACATGGCCCAGGTCATTGGCCGACTCCACGGTGATCTTGGCCGGAGTCACAATCAGACTCTGTATGTACTGCAGCCAGTCGTCCTGAGCTGGCGAAACCGCAGAGTTTTGTTTCACTGTCATTGGACTGAAGTGCCGGAACAGACTTAATGCATGCCTGATTCAAAACTAGATCATTTTAAGATAAAGGAGGGGGCGCAGAAAAATTCCCGATCGAATTGATGACACCTTCATTTTTGGGATATACCAATACCTTTTGTGTACATATATTCTCTGATGCCCATAAAACCTAGCACTATCACTTTGCTTCGAAATGGGCTCCATTGCCTTCACAACAGCCCCAAGACGTGCCTTCTGAGAAAGGTACGATATCCTCACTCAGGTTGGGCCATGCAGTCTCAACGGCCAGCTTCAGGTTGGTGGTGCTACTGTGAGGTACAGCACCGCATCCTTCTCCAGTATGGACCAGATGGTGAAGTCCATGGGGTTGACGTCTGCACTCTTTAGTGGGTGGGAGCCTGTCCCAAAATCCCTTCAGGTCGGTCTTGCACCAGTGCTGGGAGACGTTGGATGCGTGGGACGGCGCACCGTTCTGTGGGAACACGTATCCACCAGCAAACGGGGCACTGGCCCACTGCTCAAGGTTCTCTTTCAACAAATCCACGTTTACTGGGGTATTACACCAACATTAATAGACACCAAGATATTTTGTTCTAGCAGATTCCGTAGCGACCCAGACAATGACCCTGGCAGGCTTCTGTCGTCGATGGATAGTCTGTGCCGCCAGGTCGATCCTGGAAGAGCTTGCTGCCAAGACCCGGTCGTTCTTTGAGTTCACTTCTGGTTAAGCCGTTAAGTGTCCTCATCAGACCAGATGTAGACCGTATCACCGGCGCTTCACATTTTCTCCGGTATCTTTTCGGCCTTGCTACACCGTCTGGTTTTGGTAGCTTCTGAAATTGGTTGACGGCGTTGGATATTTGGTGCTTTGAGTCCTTGGTCATTTCTTACCACTCTATCAACCGTTCTTGAAACCTGGAGGTCTTTAGCCATCATATACATGCTTCTTCCGAGGAGTTTTATAATTTTTGCGGATGGCGTCAACAAGTCTTTCTTTGCGAACATAGCGTTTTCTGCCCGAGGCTAGCGTTCCAGATACACTACCTGTTTCATTAAAACGCTGAATCACGTTAAACATGGTATTTTTGGTCCATGCCGACCCATTTTGCAATCGTCTTGTTGTGGCCGGCGATTTTTTAGGACTATCTTCTGAAGACCCGTCACATCTAAGGCAAAAATGTTTTATGAGGTACCTCGCTGTTACAGCACACATAAGACTCAAGGAAATGTATACATATTTTCAGACAGATTCGTCCATAAGTATCTGAGTTGTGTTGAAAAGACTGATCGGGGAAGTGTTCTGCGCCACCCTGCCTGTACTGTATCTACATAATCCGGCAGTATAAACCTATAAGCAGGACTCAAGCTACAAAGACACAATAGGCGCGGGTAGCCACAGCTCCGTGGCAACCTTATCAAAACAGACCAGCAGCGCTTAAACGGTTCTACGGCACCAACACGGGCCCATGGAGTTGTTTAAATACGAATGTAACCGCTAACAATAATCGTACAAGATAGTTCAACTATTACCTGGTCTAACGTTGATGGTATATTTTGGCACATTATCGAAAAACAGCAGAAAACCGGTATGTCTGAAGGGCATATCTAAATGTTTAAACGCCACAAACTTGAAACAGTGGCAGTATTGAAGCTCCTGGTATAGAACGGTCTGGTCATATTCTCGAGACGCCAATTTGCCTCCTAAGCCCGACATCTTTCCTGAAATAAAGGTATCTGAGATCATTTTTCCTTTACTCCGTGGTTACTCCATTTCAACACCTGCCATGCATTGTGTAAAGAGAAAATCACAATAAGTAAGACGGAACACGTTGGTGTGGTCCACATGTTTCTGCTATGCCTGTAAAACATAGGACAAACCACCACGACACAGGTGGGTATCCCAGATCACATAGACGTACATGCATCCAAAACGCACATTCACAAACAACTCCACACACAGACACATACACATACCTAAACACAACCTCACAGAGGCACTCTCACATACACAAACATGTAGACAAGTTGGAAGGTTGAGAAGTTTAAAACCAACATTACTCATTTTAAAAAGGTTTTCCTATTTCAATATCACCAATATATATTTACAACCATACACGTATATTCATACTACGGGCGATACATGATACATACAGGGACCCTAAAACAAGCCCCCGGCCGACTGAGGTGGACAAAGAAAAATTACACACGGAGGCGCCGAGCCCCGAACCCGTGACCGCCGACGGCGCGAGCGCTCTAAATTACGTCCAGACGGGCACGGGCTCGGAGCCCGGCAGACGTCAACTGACCGGGTGCGTGGAAATATAAATCAGGATGATGATGAACGCATGAGCGGGATAAACAATACACAGTTAAAAACGTGAGCGAAACCAATAAAACACGGAGGTAGCCTCATAGTGTGCAGACACCGCCCAGGGGAGCAAAGCCCCATCAGCAACGCAGACTAGGACGACGGACAGTCCACCTTTCCACCACGCCGCCCCCCGACGGAACGCGCGACGCCTCGTCTACCTGGATAGCAGAAGCCGGGCCCTCCGTCCCGCAGCAGACTCCTGCCCCGGGACGACACCCCGACCGACCGACTTACCGGCTCGGCAGCCGAAGAACTTCCCCGACTCCGCTCCAGGGAGCTGTATAATATTCCGATATCCTGACACGACCTCCCTCTCGCCGGCGGCGGCACCAGCCTTCTATATTGAAGGGGATGGACGGGGAAGACGGGTGGGCGTCGGCGCTGACTGGAGCCGGTCTCACGCTGACCGTGCTGGCGTCAAGACTGCGCTGCTTCTTCGGTGGCATTGTCTCTGCTGTGCCGCCTCGGACTTCGCTTCTCTGCGGCCAGCAGTCTTGCTTCGTCACCTCCTGTGTTCAGGGTGTGACTATCTCGTCTGCTTTCAACGCCTGCCCCGTTTGTGCGGTCGCCTCGTTTTCCTCTGTCACTTACTCGTGCCCCCCCGGCGCCATCGGGGTTCCGTCTTTCGGGCATCAGAGCTTGTGGGGGAGTTGCTGTCTCTGTGCAGTCGGCTGGGTGCGTAAGTGGAAGTGCCCAAATCCCAAGACTGATCTATCTATGCGCTGATACTCTTCTATGCATTGCTTACTGCTCTGACTGCATTGTCCGCGAGCGTCGGGGGTTCTGTATGTTGCTGGCTGGACCTGTTACTTTGATGCAGGTGCCTTCGCCAGGGGCATTATGATACACTTACACATCATGTACATTGGCCCCACCTGGCATTCACAGCTGTTATGGCTAGTGGCGGGGCAGATATCCCCCTCCGCTCTGGCTGCAGTGCAAACTGCTGAGTGGCACTACCTGGGCGCTCAGACAACACACCCACATTGTTTATGCAGTGTGTGGGACACACAGTGGATAGACACAGTGTCTGCTTAGCCCCCTCCCCCTCAGCTGTGTATGCCAAACACGGTAGGCAGGCACAGGTCCGTGAATCCCTTCGCCCATCCCCCACTAACTGTATGCAATCAATCATCAATATTTAAAACTTTTTTATTTTAGAAAGGTGGGCCACTTCAAAAAGAGCCACTTTTACATACCCCTTTTAGAAGTGTATCAACAAAAATAGGAGAGTACCTACTCTTAGAAGTACCCATCTTTAGATTTGCTTGAACATAATTTCATGGACTGATGTAGGCTTCTGCACATGTTGGAAGAGAAATAACTCATGCATCATGTCCATGGAACTGTGATGAAAAGGGTGGCTCAGGGAGGCCATCGCGATAGAGAATTTGAATTCACCTAGCCAGCCTGTTTGAGTGAAGTTAAAATCCTCTTCAACCAGACAATGTGAAGGTTTACTCTCCTGGTTGGTCCCCTTGTATTGTAATTGTCAGCCTAAGATGGGAATGACATTGACATTAACATGACATTGGCATGAGTGGATACAGGGAACCATGACCAATCAGACACCAGCCCAAAAGATACACATCTTGCAGTTTGATATTCTTAGATTGACTGAAATTTTGGGCCTTCCAGAGTAGGTAATCAGTCCCATTAAAATGAATCTTACAGCAAAAAAACTACGAATAACATAAAAATTTAAATATTTGCACTAACAGGGTACATGCACCCCAATCTGCAGAAAGTGGCCAGTCTGCAGAATGTGGCAGATTTCGACGAGATCTCGTTGGGGCAGCCTCGGGGCAGACCAACCGATTTGGGGCAGCTTTTGGTCGAGCCTGGGGCAGAGGAGGGCGCTTGGAGCAGGAACTAGTACTTGGGGAAGCAGTCAGTCTGGGTAATCACCGAGGGAAGAAAAAATAATGAAAAGAAACGACGATCATTAGTTAAACTACAGTGAGAGAAGGGGTGTTTGACTCAGATCATTCAGAGATCGTGTGTTCTGTTCATGAAGTGAAGATTTCTGTTCCTCTCGTGACCAGAACTGAAGCTTTTATTACAAACATGCTGATTTCGGTGGACTGAGGACAACACTAGATCTTCTGCCGTGGTCAGTTTTGGACAACATGCCGGTCGACGATGCCGTGGAAATGTTCTACAGCCTTTTTGAAGACGCCATTGCCGACCATATTCTGACAGTGCATATAAAACTGCAGTATCCACCGTGGTTTGATCGTAACTTAAGGCATTGTTTGGCAGAGAAGGAGGCTGTTTTCAGAAGAATGAAACGTCATCGTGCCGAGAATGAAAACGAGGCAATTGTTACTGACTGGTGACAAGCGTCGCATTTTCAAAGAACTGTCCGGTAAAAAATATAGTGATTATTTACTAGGACTTACGTATGATTTCGGTGCGAATCCCAAACGCTTTTGGTCGTTTCTGAAAAGCCTGAAAGGGGAAATAATCCGTCCTGCGTGACGGCCAGGCCGATATAGCCGATGATACAGCAAAAGCCAATCTGCTGAACCATACTTTTGCCGCAAAGTTTACTGAGCCCTCAGTGTCCGACATATAGCATACCGGTCCTGTCCGCCATAGAGTGCAATCCGGAAATCGTGAAAGTAATAATAGAAAGTATTCCTGTGAACAAAGCATGCGGACCCGATGGAATCAGCGCTCGCATTATTCACGAATGTTGCGACGAACTTGTCACACCGTTGTTTAAGATTTGTATGATGTCACTGACGCAGGGAACATTTCGCAAACGGTGGAAGGAGGCGAACGTTGTGCCCATTTTTAAAAAGGGAAACTCCAAAGACCCGAAAAACTACCGATCGGTGTCCTTCATTCCGCTGTTCGGAAGTTTTAGAAAAAGTGAGGTACTCGTGTTTATTTCCAGCATGTTAGCCCAGTTTTATCTTTATCACAACATGGTTTCGTGCCCAAGCGATCATGCGCTACAAACCTGGCAACTATGCTGAGCACTGCCTGGGACTCTATTTCGGAAGGCTTTCAAACAGACTGCATATATACCGATTACACTGCGGCCTTTCAAGGTGTGAACCACTCAATCCTGATATACAAACTGAAAAAAATATTTCAACGTTTCTGGCTCAGCTCTCAAATGGTTTTCTTCTTACTTACAAAACAGACATCAGCGTGTGATTCTGAACGGCAAGTGCTCAGACTGGTGTCGGGTTGCCTCAGGCACTCCTGAAGGAGGGCTGTTATCTCCGCTGCTTTTCTCGCTCTTCATCAACGACCTCCCTGATAACATGACCTCCTCTTGCCTGATGTTTGCCGACGACGTGAAGTTATTCCGAAAGGTCACCTGCGCAGCTGATGCCTCTCTCCTTCAGTCTGACTTGCAAAGGCTGTGCGAGTGGTCGAACTCCTGGAAACTAAATTCGAATCCGGCCAAGTGCAAAACCTTTACCATGACGCTAAAAACCAGGCCTCTAAAGTCATCCTATTTCATCGGAAGTACAAGTTTGGAGCAAGAAGAAACTATTCGAGATTTGGGAGTGGTTTTGGACAGAAAACTCACTTTCGGACCTCACGTCGACGGCATCATCATGCGAGCCAATAGGGCCCTCGGTGTACTGATAAGATCATTTCCAATCGTTAAGAGTAGACGATATTTCAACGTCAAATCAGTGTTTGTATCCTACAATGCTCATGTTCGATCGGTGCTGGAATACTGCAGTAACATTTGGGGAGCGGCAGCTGCGGTGCACACAGATCGTATTGAGCGAATGCAACACAAATTTTTACTGTGGATCAACTCATACATCCAGACACAATCACCATCACTATCATAGTGCGATTTGCTCAGGCACTTCAATCTCGTTACACTTCGAGCGCGAAGGACACAACACGATCTCATGTTCATTCGCAGTATTTTCAACGGTAGAATAAACTCACCATTTTTACTTCACTCATTTTACCTGTGCACCCCAGCGCGGGCTTTTAGACATCACACATTTCTACACGTTCCATATGCACGGGTGAACACCATTCAGGAAGGACTGTTTGTGAGACTTCCCAAGGTGGTAAATGCTTTTATTCAACAACGTCTGGGAACTGACATGTTGTACGACACACTAAATTCGTATCGCCAAAGTGTCATGTCTTATGGCTCGTCATTGCAGTGCTTTAAGCTGTGAGATGACCGAATATGCTGTCACTGTTTTTGTAGTGTCTCACCCACAGCTTTGTTTTATTTTAGTACGCTGACTTTATCCTTAAATGGGATGTCCCGTGGATGATTGAGCAAATAAATGAAATGAAACTTGCGCTGGAAAAGCTGATTTGTCTCAAAAGCGTCATATTTGTCATCAAGCGATATATGGTTTCAAAGATACCAGACAAAGGAAATCTATCATTGACGTAAAGTTTCTGGAAGTGAATAAGAAAATTAGGCAAAAGGCGCCTTTCAAAAGCTAAATTTACAATTATCTTCTAAATTTTTTATCAAAACTTAATTTCAGCCACATAAAACTATCTAAAACCTCAAAATAAAATTTCCCTGTATGTAGCTTTTTGCATTTCCTCCGCTGTTTTTATTGCCAAAGGCTGGCAAATAATATCAGCCCCCTTCCCAAGAACGAATACCGGGCCGTGATGTGACGTCACATGAGGGTAAGGTTTCTTTAGGTCTTGTGAAAATATTCCAAATTTTGCAATGCTTTCATGCAAATTTGGGAAACAAAAGGGAACAAAATGTTTTAGCTGTGGAAAAATATGGTTGAATATAGTTTTCAATTTAAATATTTTCTTTTAAAGGGACATTGTCGCAAAAATTTTTATTGTGGTTTCCTAATATTTGAAAAATCTTGATTCTGATACCGTCAATCATTTTTTTATCTTCTGCTAAATTTTGGGAAGCCACTCAACAATTATCAAATTTGTTAACAATATCAATAATAGCCTGACGTACCGGAAGTTAGCAGAGATTTGGCAGAGATATAGCAGGGATATAGCAGGGATCGACGGCCCCGACGATTTTCCTCAAATTTTCTGTGTACATAGAGGGCATGTTAAAGTGCAGTAATTCAGCAGAATTTCCATTTTGCATTCACTATTTTCGGCGGCAGGGGTGAAAAACTAAAGAGCCTTAGGGCATAATCGACTATCATAGGACTTCAGAGAATAAGGCCTGCTCCGCCGACCAGTGTCGCGTCAACTAGGTCATGATGCACATCATTTTAAAGCTCTCAATTGCCCAAACACAGTGCGACAGTCAAATCTGACCTGGGGCCTCAGGGGTCTCGCTGAGGCCCCTTTGAAAATATTGGCTCTATGGGGAGGCCCCTTCGATTTTCCAGCAGACGTGCATGTGCATTCCCCTATCGATGTCAGTTAATCTGGCTGAAAGACCCCCCTTTTGCATTGATAAATGAGGCCCCTCAGGGGCCTCCGAATATTTCCATGCAGCATATTGGGTGCTCAGCAC
The DNA here is from genome assembly GCA_034440635.1 of Lepas anatifera. Classification (NCBI taxonomy): domain Eukaryota; kingdom Metazoa; phylum Arthropoda; class Thecostraca; family Lepadidae; genus Lepas; species Lepas anatifera. The sequence goes on along the minus strand of JAOTON010000131.1, from coordinate 2,641,290 downwards.
ATGTTCACCAGGTCATGATGCACATCATTTGAAAGCTCTCATTTACCCAAACACAGTCCGACAGTCAAATCTGACCTGGGGCTTCAGGGGTCTCGCTGAGGCCCCTTTGAAAATATTGGCTCTATGGGGAGGCCCCTTCGATTTTCCAGCAGACGTGCATGTGCATTCTCCTTTCAATGTCAGTTAATCTGGCTGAAAGACCCCCCTTTTGCATTGATAAATGAGGCCCCTCAGGGGCCTCCGAATATTTCCATGCAGCATATTGGGTGCTCAGCGCATGTTCACCAGGTCATGATGCACATCATTTGAAAGCTCTCATTTACCCAAACACAGTGCGAAAGTCAAATCTGACCTGGGGTTTCAGGGGTCTCGCTGAGGCCCCTTTGAAAATATTGGCTCTATGGGGAGGCCCCTTCGATTTTCCAGCAGACGTGCATGTGCATTCCCCTATCGATGTCAGTTAATCTGGCTGAAAGACCCCCCTTTTGCATTGATAAATGAGGCCCCTCAGGGGCCTCCGAATATTTCCATGCAGCATATTGGGTGCTCAGCCCATGTTCACCAGGTCATGATGCACATAATTTGAAAGCTCTCTATTACCCAAACACAGTCCGACAGTCAAATCTGACCTGGGGCCTCAGGGGTCTCGCTGAGGCCCCTTTGAAAATATTTGCTCTATAGGGAGGCCCTTCGATTTTCCAGCAGACGTGCATGTGCATTCCCCTGTCGATGTCAGTTAATCTGGCTGAAAGACCCCCTTTTGCATTGATAAATGAGGCCCCTCAGGGGCCTCCAAATATTTCCATGCAGCATATTGGGTGCTAAGCGCATGCTCACCAGGTCATGATGCATATCATTCGAAAGCTCTCATTTACCCAAACACAGTGCGAAAGTCAAATCTGACCTGGGGCCTCAGGGGTCTCGCTGAGGCCCCTTTGAAAATATTGGCTCTATGGGGAGGCCCCTTCGATTTTCCAGCAGACGTGCATGTGCATTCTCCTATCGAAGTCAGTTAATCTGGCTGAAAGACCCCCCTTTTGCATTGATAAATGAGGCCCCTCAGGGGCCTCCGAATATTTCCATGCAGCATATTGGGTGCTCAGCACATGTTCACCAGGTCATGATGCACCTCATTTGAAAGCTCTCAATTGCCCAAACACAGTGCGACAGTCAAATCTGACCTGGGGCCTCAGGGGTCTCGCTGAGGCCCCTTTGAAAATATTGGCTCTATGGGGAGGCCCCTTCGATTTTCCAGCAGACGTGCATGTGCATTCTCCTATCGAAGTCAGTTAATCTGGCTGAAAGACCCCCCTTTTGCATTGATAAATGAGGCCCCTCAGGGGCCTCCGAATATTTCCATGCAGCATATTGGGTGCTCAGCACATGTTCACCAGGTCATGATGCACCTCATTTGAAAGCTCTCAATTGCCCAAACACAGTGCGACAGTCAAATCTGACCTGGGGCCTCAGGGGTCTCGCTGAGGCCCCTTTGAAAATATTGGCTCTATGGGGAGGCCCTTCGATTTTCCAGCAGACGTGCATGTGCATTCCCCTATCGATGTCAGTTAATCTGGCTGAAAGACCCCCTTTTGCATTGATAAATGAGGCCCCTCAGGGGCCTCCGAATATTTCCATGCAGCATATTGGGTGCTCAGCGCATGTTCACCAGGTCATGATGCACATCATTTGAAAGCTCTCATTTACCCAAACACAGTCCGACAGTCAAATCTGACCTGGGGCCTCAGGGGTCTCGCTGAGGCCCCTTTGAAAATATTGGCTCTATGGGGAGGCCCCTTCGATTTTCCAGCAGACGTGCATGTGCATTCCCCTATCGATGTCAGTTAATCTGGCTGAAAGACCCCCCTTTTGCATTGATAAATGAGGCCCCTCAGGGGCCTCCGAATATTTCCATGCAGCATATTGGGTGCTCAGCGCATTTTCACCAGGTCATGATGCACATAATTTGAAAGCTCTCTATTACCCAAACACAGTCCGACAGTCAAATCTGACCTGGGGCCTCAGGGGTCTCGCTGAGGCCCCTTTGAAAATATTGGCTCTATGGGGAGGCCCCTTCGATTTTCCAGCAGACGTGCATGTGCATTCCCCTATCGATGTCAGTTAATCTGGCTGAAAGACCCCCCTTTTGCATTGATAAATGAGGCCCCTCAGGGGCCTCCGAATATTTCCATGCAGCATATTGGGTGCTCAGCGCATTTTCACCAGGTCATGATGCACATAATTTAAAAGCTCTCTATTACCCAAACACAGTCCGACAGTCAAATCTGACCTGGGGCCTCAGGGGTCTCGCTGAGGCCCCTTTGAAAATATTGGCTCTATGGGGAGGCTCCTTCGATTTTCCAGCAGACGGGCATGTGCATTCCCCTATCGATGTCAGTTAATCTGGCTGAAAGACCCCCATTTTGCATTGATAAATGAGGCCCCTCAGGGGCCTCCGAATATTTCCATGCAGCATATTGGGTGCTCAGCGCATGTTCACCAGGTCATGATGCACATAATTTGAAAGCTCTCATTTACCCAAACACAGTCCGACAGTCAAATCTGACCTGGGGCCTCAGGGGTCTCGCTGAGGCCCCTTTGAAAATATTGGCTCTATGGGGAGGCCCCTTCGATTTTCCAGCAGACGGGCATATTCCCCTATCGATGTCAGTTAATCTGGCTGAAAGACCTTCTTTTGCATTGATAATTGAGGCCCTTGAGGGGCCTCCGAATATTATCATTCTGCTTATTGTGTGCTCAGTGCATGTACATCGGACCATAATGCCCTTTGACTGGGTCGTTGCAGGTATTTTTCTCGCTTGTGAATTCGGGCACTCGTATGGTCTTGAGTGTATTTCTATGGGCTTCATTTCATGTTGATTCACTTCATTTCTTAGGAGAAAGTGGTAGACACCCTCGGGATTAGCATATTTATTTTCAATGATGAACATTTTCAGATCTATATATCCTACGCACGCGACGACAAGACGGCACACAGTCCATAAGCACCAAACACCACACCGCGCTGCGCGAGAATGGCAATACAGCACATACGCGTGACACGCCAGCACGGGAGTCTAGTTGGGGTATGGAACGTTTACAAGAGTATTAAAACAACATACCGCGCCACAGCTTAGAACCACATTTTACTTGTAAGAACATGTTAGAAAATACGATCAACGCATCTACACATGTACCTGAGGCAAGCAATATGCGTATCAAAGCAGACCCAGCGGCCTACCCACCGCCACTAAAGGTCCCTCGCGCAGAGCACCTAAATTGGAACGGGGGGAAGGTATGGGAAGAATAATTAAGAAATCACTTAAATGCTAAAGGGAGTATTTTATGCGTGACGAATACAAGATACAATACAAGGTTTAAACAAAATGGAAGTTGCAAGAGACTGGACAGCACAAACCATTCCGGCGACGCATTGTTCGCAGAAACGGGGAACACAGCACGTCAAGACAGGGCAGTCCAGCACCAGGCCACAGCGGCGCACAAAGTGCAACGGCGCGGTCGCCCAGCAGGCTACACCATCGCCCACGCCAGCCGAGGCGAATCGCACGAACTCCAACCGCCGACCCCACTAGCAGGTACACTACCGACCGCTTGCAGCTGCTTCTCAGCACCCACGACCGCACATCGCTACCCAGTGCCGCGCTAAGCTCTTCGGAGCAGCAGAGCACCCCGGTTTTATCATCCCGGGGCAGTGGGAGCAACGCCGCTTCAGAGGCCGAATATCTCCGGTTCACGCCTCGATACAAAAAGTGGACAGCCAAATGTCTCAAGACAACAGGATGTGATTTTAGTTGGCTGTTCATACATTGAAATCACAGCTAAGCAAAGACACCACTGATAATAAAACTTTTATCTCAGCATGTCTCCACTTGTCCCTATTGCACCACTGGACACTGGATCAGTGCCTCCAGCGGACAGTTACGATCGGCGCCCTCTGCGTTAGCTGCAGTGCTTAGCGTCCGATGTCGCCGAGTTCATTCCAGTCAGTTCCATCTTCTGCTCCTGAGCTGCTGTTTTCGTGTCGTTGATATCGGCCTGCCAGCCTTTGCCGCGGAAGCTGGCATCAGACCAGACGCCCATTCTGAAGGATGCAGTCGCCCGTTGTTCATGTTCTCTAAGCCTTCTTCGTCACAGCGGCGAGCGCATGTATTCGAGCTGCAGCAGAGCGGTCACCGTGCAACACCGGTGGCGAGAGACACCACAACCTTGGAGCCCAGTGGAGCCCGCCTCAGAGCGAGAAGGCACAGCTGTCTGGCGGCACTGCCTGAAAGCAAGCGCAGACACATGTAATGCCAGTATTAATTAACATCATAAATACTTCTATCAACATAAGCTAGGCTCGTCAGCCATGCCTTTGATTACCACATTCTCTGAAAGCCAGCTTCGCATATGAACACATATTCACATATGTTGACAGATTCACATATGTCATCATTTACTATTCCATAGCCAAAAAGGAGGGTAAATATTTCCAAGTCTTGTTATACCGATAGGTTTTTAAACAAATACATCCCAAGCATAGCGTAATCGACCTCAATTCTGCCTTCCCACAAGGTCATTGTCTTTCAAAATGCATTAAGGTCTCGGAAATTATGTTGAAGTCAAGGCCACACGAATCTATCACATTAAGATAGATGGAAACTGTACCGACGCTGTTTGTCTAACATTTTTGTTCAAAATTCACGGGATTTCTAGACCACGCAGAATGATCCCGCGACCCCACGGGGGTTCGGAACCACTGGGTTGGACGTCTTCGGCTGTTCAACGGCAGGAAATCCACCGCAAGGTTACTGCAGAGCTAGTAAACCATTTACCAACAGGGAAACCGCTATATATTAGTACAAAAACATTAGGAACATACAGAACTTCATGAATGTCTCATGCCGGGTATTGATAAGGAATGTGAAATCAAGCGCGGTACGTGCAGTAGAGCATACCTGTGACACTACAGCAGCTGTTCGCGATCTGATGGCGGTGAGGGCGCAGATGACGATGGGAGGATGGAGGACTCCGTGCCTGGAAGAGATAGAGGGGAGCGTCAGGTGAGAGGAGCCATGCGAAACATGCAGATGATAATACGAGAGGCTGAAAGCTGTACAGATAGTAGAGTACAGTTAGAGTACACAGCCACGCAGCAGTGCCGGTAACAGGTTTGCCGCGCCGGCAGGCGCCCGGCACGGGGCGCAAGGGCATCACTTCCGGCGCCCACCTCGCACCCACGGACCCAGGGGTCCGGGGGCTCGGGGGCAGCCCAGACGCTGGACCCAAGCCTGACGTCTAATGGAGGTCCTCCCCGTCGCCCCCGGTCTCAAAAAGGCCCCAAAGCGACAGGGAGGACACACCAAATCGGCACCAGGCGCCTACCAGCGCGGCTGTCTTCCACAGCACACGCATTTAACCAGGATCAAATATCGCGAAGTCAATGTCTCTAAGATAGGACAGCACCTCATCAACCATACTATAGTCACGTCCAACTAGTCCTAAAAGTGTGGACTCCGGCCGGCACACCCCAAAATGTACATACCTGAGCCTAGCATATTCTGTGCGCGAGACTCGACACCATGTGACTCGCCAATACAGCACTTAACTAAATTGTTGCGGTCATTGTAGCTCTTTGGGAAGGAGAAAGCGGAAGGACGGCAACACGTCCAAACCACATTTATTCGGAGGTCGCTTATTACCAAAAACTATCTCAGCGCTTCTTTGGACGCGTATTTTCGCACCATAACTTGAAAATCACAAATATAAAAATCAAGAATGTATAACTGAAATACCATAACCAAAATTTGATTAACGACAACATTCGGTTAGTATTATATAATATATTTGGTCGAAATCAGACGGTGACTCGACCTCAGGCCGGGTCAACTTAGGTAAAAAGGCGGATTGTATGAGGAAAATGTATATCAATGAGCAAGGACATATATAACATATTTAACACGGATAATTTTTTATACAGGGCTAATCAATTAAGCTGCATTCGAAACTACGTAGGTCACGAGCCATATTTTCCGACTAATCCTCTCATCCCTCCAGAAAACGACCAGGAACTCACGACATTGATCATCATCATCACCAGTAGAGTTTTAGGGCGCGTCGAAAGCGACGGTCATTTTTCGCCATGTCTATGTCCTCGTCACGACAATGTCGTGTCTTGCGACATTGAACATTTCTTATCCATCTGATCAGTATCTCCAAATCAAAACGTCCCTCTGCATTCGTTTAGGGAGGTGTCAGAATTACAACTTAATTCTGGTCCTCGATAAGAGCTCGAATGGGGTTGTCCTTCTTTCATCAGGACCCTCCGTCACGACATACCTGTTCATCCAGGCTAAAGCTGTATTGACACTACTCCGGACATCTTCCCGTCTGAGCACCGTCCGTCCGCTGGGACCACCATCCATGCACAGCAGCCATCCGTCGGCACCCCCTGAATAGTCATGGCGCCCCCTGTAATGTCGCTTCCCATTCCCCCAAGGATGCGAAAATCGCCATCCACCGATGGGATTCGACGCCCACCGGATATATTTTCCCCGCCAAAAGTGCCCCCCTAGTCCGGATGCCCCCCAGATCGATCATCCTGGATCTGTATGCATGAGATAGTTGACTTCGCAATGATACATTAAACAGGACACTGAGCTTACACCGGAGACCGATGCTGCCTGTCTGACAAATTCTCAGCTTTCAAGTTTTCAAAAGAATGAAATTATTTTCCTGCTACCAGCATGTATGATTATTTCCCCGCTACCTGCGTGTATTATTATTTCCCTGCTAAATGCGTGTATAATTATTCCCCTACTCCCTGTGTGTATAATTATTTCCCTGCTACCTGTGTGTATAATTATTTCCCCGCTACCTGTGTTTAAACTATTTCCCTGCTAACTGCGAGAAAACTAGTTCCGTGCTATCTGTGTGTATAATCATTTCCCTGCTACCTGCGTGTATAATTATTTCCGTGCTACCTGCGTGTAAACTATTTCCGTGGTACCTGCGTGTAAACTATTTTCGTGTTACCTGCGTGTATAATTATTCCCCTGCTACCTGTGAGTATAATCATTTACCTGCTACCTGTGTGTTAACTATTTCCGTGCTACCTGCGTGTTAACTATTGCCGTGCTACCTGTGTGTATAATTATTTCCGTGCTACCTGCGTGTAAAATTATTTCCGTGCTACCTGCGTGTAAAATTATTTCCGTGCTACCTGCGTGTTAACTATTTCCGTGGTACCTGCGTGTAAACTATTGCCGTGCTACCTGTTTGTATAATCATTTCCCTGCTACCTGTGTGTATAATGATTTCCCTGCTACCTGCGTGTAAACTATTTGCCTGCTAACTGCGAGAAAACTAGTTCCGTGCTATCTGTGTGTATAATTATTCCCCTGCTACCTGCGTGTATAATCATTCCCCTGCTACCTGCGCTATAATTATTCCCCTGCTACGTGCGTGTATAATTATTTTCCTGCTACCTGCGTGGAAACTATTTCCGTGCTGCCTGCGTGTATAATTATTCCCCTGCTACCTGCGCGTATAATTATTCCCCTGCTACCTGCGTGAATAATTATTTCCCTGCTACCTGCGTGTAAACTATTTTCGTGCTGCCTGCGTGTATAATTATTCCCCTGCTACATGCGTGTATAATTATATCCCTGCTACCTGTGTGCAAACTATTTCCGTGTTACCTGCGTGTATCCGCATAAATGTGTTAGGTGCATAATCCAAAGTTTCAGATGCAACCATAATTTTTTAATTTGTCTCCCACCTCCCGCAATCGGTAATCCGGAATCCGTCCCCCCCCAGCACAAATTTCGCCGTTACGCCTTTAGCTAGGAGTACCTATCGGCAAAAGAGGCGGATCTATTGGCAGTTTTGACTTCGGGACCTTTTTGTGGAAAATTCGTGAGCTTTTGAATGATGTGCGTCATGGCATGCCCTACACATTCACTGAGCCCACAATATCCACCTTTCAAATATTCGGAGGCCCCTTAACATGCGCAGTGGAGAGACGTCTGGCGTCAACGCACCTGGTGCAACGTCAATAGGGGTCCCCCCCTGCTCACTGGGATCTCGGAAACCAAGGGGGTTAGAAAAACGCCCGTTGGAGGGGAGGGGCCACGTTGGGGCGATAGTGAACTACATTATGGCCTCAGCTTCATTGACCTAGGTCAATATATTCAAGGTCAAACGAGGTCGTAAAGGTCAAATTTTGGCAATGCTGGAGACCTATTGGGAAATGCCGTGATTTTGCGAAAAAACGGGAATACAAAGGCGGATTAAGGTAATAGAGGGAGGGTACCACACAATGTTCTCTGAAATTTTGAGGTCAAGGTCATTCAAGGTCAATGACCTATGATGTACCAATATTATATGCACAAAATGCGCAATTTAACTGGCACTATAAATATAGTAGCCTTATTGACTGGCTTGGTAAATTTAGCAGTCATAAAAGACAAGAAACCATTATTTCCTCTTTAAATCCTTCTAATAGGCTCGTTACCAAAGCAAGAAGGTTGATAACAATTTACGCCGATTTCATTATCGCTCCAACTAACCGTTTATCAACAATGAGTTTTTCCTGGAGGGGAGGGGCAAACAGGGTTTCCCCCTCTTCCAGCCATGAAGGGCATGACTGGATTGGCCGTCTGGATCCGCCCCTGCCTACTGCCACAATTGGGAATGTGTTACACCACGCAGCTACGAGGTATATTCACTTGAACACGATTTTCTTGGCCAAGTCGATTCGCACCATTGCGACTTACCTCTTTGGTGGAGAAATCCATCCTCAGGTGTAACTCGTCTCACCTCTCACGAGCTTCCGTTTCCTCTTCCCTTGATCAATATCTGTGGGGACACAACAAAGGACATTGTTCTACAAGTCGATCTAGGCTTGGAAGTCCTCGCAGCCGTTTAGTAGAAGCCGGTAGCAAATATATACAAACATGTCGACGCACATATGGTAACACGTCTGCACGTGTTGCTGGAAAATCGAAGGGGCCTCCCCATTGAGCCAATATTTTCAAAGGGGCCTCAGCGAGACCCCTGAGGCCCCAGGTCAGATTTGACTGTCGGACTGTGTTTGGGTAATAGAGAGCTTTCAAATGATGTGCATCATGACCTGGTGAACATGTGCTGAGCACCCAATATGCTGCATGGAAATATTCGGAGGCCCCTGAGGGGCCTCATTTATCAATGCAAAAGGGGGTCTTTCAGCCAGATTAACTGACATCGATAGGGGAATGCACATGCACGTCTGCTGGAAAATCGAAGGGGCCTCCCCATAGAGCCAATATTTTCAAAGGGGCCTCAGCGAGACCCCTGAGGCCCCAGGTCAGATTTGACTGTCGGACTGTGTTTGGGTAAATGAGAGCTTTCAAATGATGTGCATCTTGACCTGGTGAACATGCGCTGAGCACCCAATATGCTGCATGGAAATATTCGGAGGCCCCTGAGGGGCCTCATTTATCAATGCAAAGGGGGGGTCTTTCAGCCAGATGAACTGACATCGATAGGAGAATGCACATGCACGTCTGCTGGAAAATCGAAGGGGCCTCCCCATAGAGCCAATATTTTCAAAGGGGCCTCAGCGAGACTCCTGAGGCCCCAGGTCAGATTTGACTGTCGGACTGTGTTTGGGTAAATGAGAGCTTTCAAATGATGTGCATCATGACCTGGTGAACATGTGCTGAGCACCCAATATGCTGCATGGAAATGTTCGGAGGCCCCTGAGGGGCCTCATTTATCAATGCAAAAGGGGGGTCTTTCAGCCAGATTAACTGACATCGATAGGGGAATGCACATGCACGTCTGCTGGAAAATCGAAGGGGCCTCCCCATAGAGACAATATTTTCAAAGGGGCCTCAGCGAGACCCCTGAGGCCCAAGGTCAGATTTGACTGTCGGACTGTGTTTGGGTAAATGAGAGCTTTCAAATGATGTGCATCATGACCTGGTGAACATGCGCTGAGCACCCAATATGCTGCATGGAAATATTCGGAGGCCCCTGAGGGGCCTCATTTATCAATGCAAAAGGGGGGTCTTTCAGCCAGATTAACTGACATCGATAGGGGAATGCACATGCACGTCTGCTGGAAAATCGAAGGGGCCTCCCTATAGAGCCAATATTTTCAAAGGGGCCTCAGCGAGACCCCTGAGGCCCCAGGTCAGATTTGACTGTCGGACTGTGTTTGGGTAAATGAGAGCTTTCAAATGATGTGCATCATGACCTGGTGAACATGTGCTGAGCACCCAATATGCTGCATGGAAATATTCGGAGGCCCCTGAGGGGCCTCATTTATCAATGCAAAAGGGGGGTCTTTCAGCCAGATTAACTGACATCGATAGGGGAATGCACATGCACGTCTGCTGGAAAATCGAAGGGGCCTCCCCATAGAGACAATATTTTCAAAGGGGCCTCAGCGAGACCCCTGAGGCCCAAGGTCAGATTTGACTGTCGGACTGTGTTTGGGTAAATGAGAGCTTTCAAATGATGTGCATCATGACCTGGTGAACATGCGCTGAGCACCCAATATGCTGCATGGAAATATTCGGAGGCCCCTGAGGGGCCTCATTTATCAATGCAAAAGGGGGGTCTTTCAGCCAGATTAACTGACATCTATAGGGGAATGCACATGCACGTCTGCTGGAAAATAGAAGGGGCCTCCCTATAGAGCCAATATTTTCAAAGGGGCCTCAGCGAGACCCCTGAGGCCCCAGGTCAGATTTGACTGTCGGACTGTGTTTGGGTAAATGAGAGCTTTGAAATGATGTGCATCATGACCTGGTGAACATGCGCTGAGCACCCAATATGCTGCATGGAAATATTCAGAGGCCCCTGAGGGGCCTCATTTATCAATGCAAAAGGGGGTCTTTCAGCCAGATTAAATGACATCGATAGGGGAATGCACATGCACGTCTGCTGGAAAATCGAAGGGGCCTCCCCATAGAGACAATATTTTCAAAGGGGCCTCAGCGACACCCCTGAGGCCCCAGGTCAGATTTGACTGTCGGACTGTGTTTGGGTAAATGAGAGCTTTCAAATGATGTGCATCATGACCTGGTGAACATGCGTTGAGCACCCAATATGCTGCATGGAAATATTCGGAGGCCCCTGAGGGGCCTCATTTATCAATGCAAAAGGGGGGTCTTTCAGCCAGATTAACTGACATCGATAGGGGAATGCACATGCACGTCTGCTGGAGAATCGAAGGGGCCTCCCCATGGCATAGAGCCAATATTTTCAAAGGGGCCTCAGCGAGACCCCTGAGGCCCCAGGTCAGATTTGACTGTCGGACTGTGTTTGGGTAAATGAGAGCTTTCAAATGATGTGCATCATGACCTGGTGAACATGCGATGAGCACCCAGTATGCTGCATGGAAATATTCGGAGGCCCCTGAGGGGCCTCATTTATCAATGCAAAAGGGGGGTCTTTCAGCCAGATTAACTGACATCGATAGGGGAATGCACATGCACGTCTGCTGGAAAATCGAAGGGGCCTCCCCATAGAGCCAATATTTTCAAAGGGGCCTCAGCGAGACCCTGAGGCCCCAGGTCAGATTTGACTGTCGCACTGTGTTTGGGCAATTGAGAGCTTTCAAATGAGGTGCATCATGACCTGGTGAACATGTGCTGAGCACCCAATATGCTGCATGGAAATATTCGGAGGCCCCTGAGGGGCCTCATTTATCAATGCAAAAGGGGGGTCTTTCAGCCAGATTAACTGACATCGATAGGAGAATGCACATGCACGTCTGCTGGAAAATCGAAGGGTTCTCCCCATAGAGCCAATATTTTCAAAGGGGCCTCAGCGAGACCCCTGAGGCCCCAGGTCAGATTTGACTGTCGGACTGTGTTTGGGTAAATGAGAGCTTTCGAATGATATGCATCATGACCTGGTGAACATGTGCTGAGCACCCAATATGCTGCATGGAAATATTCGGAGGCCCCTGAGGGGCCTCATTTATCAATGCAAAAGGGGGGTCTTTCAGCCAGATTAACTGACATCGATAGGGGAATGCACATGCACGTCTGCTGGAAAATCGAAGGGGCCTCCCCATAGAGCCAATATTTTCAAAGGGGCCTCAGCGAGACCCATGAGGCCCCAGGTCAGATTTGACTGTCGCACTGTGTTTGGGCAATTGAGAGCTTTAAAATGATGTGCATCATGACCTAGTTGACGCGACACTGGTCGGCGGAGCAGGCCTTATTCTCTTAAGTCCTATGATAGTCGATTATGCCCTAAGGCTCTTTAGTTTTTCACCCCTGCCGCCGAAAATAGTGAATGCAAAATGGAAATTCTGCTGAATTACTGCACTTTAACATGCCCTCTATGTACACAGAAAATTTGAGGAAAATCGTAGGGGCCGTCGATCCCTGCTATATCCCTGCTATATCTCTGCCAAATCTCTGCTAACTTCCGGTACGTAATAGCCTGTAACCTGCTCTTCACCTCTATTCTATCAATCGAAGTTTTAAGTTCTAGAAATTATTTTCCTTGCCGTAGAAAATGTTTTTATATTGTAATAGTATTCAATTTATTTTTATTAAGCGTCAAAAATACGAAAATTACATTAGTTTGTCCAAAACATTCGGCTTTAGAAAACTAGTCAGGAAAGTTTTAAACTCGGCCAGGTGTCGTACAGCGGGACTGGTATAGTGGCCTCCATTCCCGACTCTCACACAGGTAATACGGGTTCGAATCTAGGTAGTGCGTTTTTACTGTAAAAACAATTTTTTCTGATTTTCTTCTTGATTGTTCATGCATACTAATGGATGACAGTCAGATCCATTATTGCCGATCGGGGGGTAACTTCCGGGGAGGGCACCATCCGGACCAGAGGGGGCGCCACTTTTGACCGGCAAAACCTATCAGATGGATGCTAAATCCTATCGGTATGCGCAGATTTTCGCATCCTGGGGGAGGGGATGGGACGCGACAATTTAGGATTCACGGAGAGTCGATCAGAGAGGGGGGACACGTGCCCCCTTTGCCCTCCTGGATCCTCCTATGGGATGAAGAAGCTATTATAAGGACAATTTCTTCTGGTTATCCCTCCGTCCGGGTAGTTGAGGGAAGGGGAATATTAGCCCTAAATATTTTTTCTAATCTGACGGGCGTACCAAATTGGGACCGGCTTGTCAGCTCCCTCCAATAGTTCTCAGTCCGTCGGATTCACCTCTGTTGGAGACCATTTCCTCTGTTTTTTTTACCACCGGGACACGCTGTTTGCCATTCGAAAATGTCTTTTGTGTCCTTTGCTGAAGGCCATTCTTGAAGCCTGACCGGTTTTGGTGCGAACCGGGAGGAACAAAAGTAGCCATGACATACTCCAAGCCCTTTGTTTTGTTTTGGTAAGATGCTATTGGCGTGCTCAATTCTTATCATTAACCGCCGCATTGACGGGGGTCTGAGCCACCTTCGCTTTGTAGATGTAGATGTATATTGAGGTCTCCATAAGATATGGCTTTTGAGCCCTCAATTACAAGGACACAGCAAACATAGGGAGCACACACTTTCGTAAACCACACAATACTTTACAGAACATGACCGTTGTAGATAACAATTTTAAAAGAAATGCGCTAGTTCATTTTAGCCTATCCTCTTTCCCAAATACCCACCAGAAACCGATCCAATAAAAAGGGTGGCTCTTTGAGATTAAATGTGTTAATCCCGATATTAATGTGTCTCGAGATTAATTAATCGTTTTAACACGCGCATTGACGGGAGGAGGGTACCCACCCCTCCCCCAGTCTGGTTTTTCGGATAGAATATGGCATACATTCTCTCATCATTTTTACAACTTTGGTCAAAATTTTAAGGTTAGGTCATCTCAGGTCAGGTTACCGGTACAGGTCAAGTGACCTGACCTAAAAAAAAGTTTAAGATAACATAAGACGGAACAAAGTGAACTCATCCGATTGAAGTGACCTGACAAAATGGTTAAAATATTTCGATAAAGAAGAGTATGGGCTACCCAACGCCATTTACCATTTTTCACTACCTACCGTGGTTCTCGAGATTTTAGTGGGGAGGGTAACCTCCCCCGTCAAAGCGAAGGTGGCTCAGAGCCTCGTCAATGCGCGTGTTAATCTGGTAAAACGACGAGATAAAACGTTAATCCGTACGAGATAAAACGTGTTCGAGATTAAATGTGGCGGTGTCCCAAGACGGACCACCCTGAAAGACCGTCTGGACCTTTCACGGCAGGAGAGTGTGGAGGCCTGAGCACTGGCCACTCCCTTCTTCTGTGCAGCTACCGAAAGAGGATCGGCCTGGACCCGGAGACCACGTGCCGGGAATGCGACGACGGAGAGGACGAGACCCTCCACCACCTTCTGACCCAGTGCCCTGCGTGCACTGACCTGCGCTGGGACATATTTGGACGGGACGACCCGCCCATCCTGGAGGCACTGGCGGACCCGCGACGGCTGGCGATGTTCCTGCGGCAGTTGGGGCGCCTGCAGGGGCGCCCCCACCCCCGTATGGCCGGAACACTCAATCAATCAATCAGATTAAATGTGTCCGTCGACATCTAAATCTTTGATATAATTTTAATCCTTTGGGCCACGGAGAATATAAAAACACGTAGCCTAGAGAACCGGAGAATAGCTGAATGTGATAAGGAAGAATAACTTGATATGCGTCAGAACTGGGGAACCAAAGAGCAGCCACCACGATCCTTGGATGAACTAACAAAAATATGTGCAGCCACCAAGTCTGGAACGCACCACGAACCCAAACCCGATCACTTTTTGTTTCAGGGGGAACGTTTGTTGTATGTTGTAGGTTGGAGATGGACTGGCTCCTCACTTATCTGTCCGTGGTGGTAGCTCTTTCCAATTTTTTTATATAGATATACAGGATTTAAGAATACATTGTTTTTTACTTCAATTGGAGTTAGTTTCTGATCCGGGCGCATCACGAAAATATACCTCAAAATTCTAGCCTGGAACAGTTCGTATTAAATAAAAAGGATTCTACAATTAATCTAAACATTGGTAGTGACGGAGTCTAGACCTAAGAAGACGCATTGCGGCTTTAAGACAAGCAAGCTGCTGGCCTCATGAATGACATTTGTTTATGAAAATGATAAGCCTTTATTTTTAATACTTCGGAGTTCAGAAACGGTCCTTTCACGTAATATAACAAACAATCGCAGAAGCGATTCATATAAAATCATATTATTATATAAAATATCATATTAACCGTTATTTTTCTTAGATTGTTTATTAGATTATTTACGTTGATAAGATGTTTCATGACCAGCCTCCTCGAATCATGGTTGCAAAATGGGGCTAACACACTGATAAATATTCAGGTACATCCCTTCACTACAATTATCATAATATAATAGGTGAAAACATAAATGTTTAGTCAGAATGCTAGGATAACCTCGAATCGAGTTCCAATATTCGAATATTCCAACACTGAACTACATTATTCCAGCATTCGAGTTTCATATAAGATCTAAATTTCAAGCCTTGGTCACACTATGACCACAAGTTTTCACTTAATGTATTATGAGGATTCTGACGAGGGGCTGTGCCCAAATATGTGATCACAGTGTGATCACAGGCTCCATTATGCATCAAGAATTCGAGAGGCAAAGCCATGAAACATCTTACCAATTTATAATCATGCTCCTCGGCTATGCAATGCAAAATTCATCTACTTGATGATACACAGCAGCTACAAGACAGATTTTCTAGTAAACAAATTTTCTCTTTGAAGTGACCAGCCTAATCTTTCACATATTCCTCCAGGAAAACAGAAAAATTGCATCACCCAAGACTGCTCTCCTGTCATTCCTATATGTCTATCCATACTCTTTGTTCACAATTATGTTGTTGCATTGGGTACACTCCTAGTGTTTCAAATCAGACCCCGTTCAAGTTGTTTGGCAGCATTACGTCATCATGGCTGGAGAGGCACAACAGGTACTATGCAGGGCATTGGAGAAATTGCACTTTTTCGAAGCTCTAAATAACCTATTTTAGAACTGTATCAACAAAACTTATATGGTTGAACAGAAAGCTAAAATATTTTTATTTGTGAAACCATCAGACGTTTTGCAAAAACTCCAGTGAAGAATATTATTTTTACAAATTTTCCAGAGCGTGTCAAAATAAGGACAGGTTCAGCACTAACAGCTGTTTGCAGTGAGACTAATCTCAATTTTGATTGGCTGTTGATTTCTGACCTTTGATTGGCTGTTGGTGGCACCTGCAGCAGAAGACAATAAACACAGGTGATCTCTTGAGCGAAGGTAAACTTATTTCTCTCGGCTATTAAGTAGGCCTGAGTTGATCAAATAAATGCATCCCCATTCAACAAATTCTTTGAAGTGTTATTATTTTTCATTAGATTTACGTAAAATACGCTGCTCGCCGTTGAGATCAAGGTTACTGTCAAATGGGTAAAACAAGTTGATTTCAATTTATACTAGATTGCTGCCAAATACGCCCAAACTTGGTATGTTCCAGCTGATCCTTCCAAAAAATTAGCAGAATCTCCTAGAACTTAGTAGGAAAGTTCGTTGACGTCATCATGGGAGGACTATATTTAGTAGGAAACTTGGTTGTACCCGTAGTTAAAGTACCCTGTTTCAAATCATAATACATCTTATCCTAGTTTTCCTTCAGTTTATTTTCAATATCAATTATAAAAAGCATGCAGATGGGCATTTTCAGAGGGCAGATGGATGAATTCATGCCACAGCCACTTTCATGTCTGGAAACAAAACAGTAGCACTTGAAATATGAGTAACTTGATCCGAGAAGTGGATAAGAGTACACCAACTATTATATGTACTGCATGGTACCAAAATAAATTGAAAATCTGTTGCAATCTGTGAAATTATCAAAAACATTTTCATACTTTAAAGAAAGTAAACTAAGCAGCAAATGCACTAGCACATTGTGCAGAGCTAGTATTTGTAACAGGTAGAAATTTTTAATTCAAGTTACAGGCTTGATATAGACTTTTACTAGAGTGCACAGATATTGTAAATAGAAAGTTAGACCAAAAAGAGGGGGAATATGGGACATTAAAAAATAATATGCCTAAACAATCCTTGGAAAATTGCCGTCACCAATCATTGTCACCCATTTTGGTACACAAGTTCACCTGTGCAACAATAAAATGAGGATTTTTGGCATTGACACTACTCATAAGCCTTGTTCCATCTGTCAGCACAGTCTAGTCCACTGGCCCTCGAGCCTCTCCTCTAGAAAAGAAATATCAGCGCCACAATTGCCTCTAGTACATGCTACTGCTTATCAAACAAAAAATAAATTAGCCAGTCTGCAAAGTATGGCAGCAGGCCAGACGAGTCGCACCAGCCATCTAAAATTCTCGCACCGCCAGCCTCCAAAAATTCGTACCAATCTGCCACATTCCAGGGAAAAAATGCACCCATTCCTACCCCCACAATGCAATACTACCTCAATCATTAGTTAGTTAGTTAAGGACTTTTTATAAGGCCCTCTCCTGTATCTTAATAGCCATTCAGCCATTATTTATTTAGTTTAAGTGTCACTAACCTCGCAAATTCGCACCAGGTTGATAAAATTCGCACCACTTGGTCCTGTCTCCAAGGGCACTCGCACCGACGAGATCTCGTCGAAAATGCCATACTTTGCACACTGGTAAATTAGAATACTTATCTACCAATCACAAAATAGTATGCTACCACTGTTGTGCTGTTACTGTTTTTCCAGCAGCACCACAACAGGTTTTCAGCCTGTAAATCTAAGATTGGTTCTAAGATTTGTTCTCAGGGAGAGGCTATAGTCATGTGACAAAGACTCAATGCTGCTAGCTGATTGGTGTTGACAGACGGAATGAGACCACACCTATAATAGTGGGCCAAAATGAATAGTTATCAATTAAGCATACAATCTGCTTTGTGGAAACTTTGTGAAACTAATTAATGCAGAACAGAAACATTAAATGCATTGCCCATATTTGATAGGATTATTGCCTGACTACCTAACTCACTACACTCACTACACAAAATCTCAATAAGCATTCGTGGCCAGCAATGATGGATGGCAAAAAATAAAATTGTTTCATTAACTTTTCACTCATACATTTTTTACCGTAAAGAAAATCTCAATTGACCACATCAAAGGCTCTAAATATTTTACGTACAGATAACCGACGATAATGATATGTTGATCACGAGACCGGAGCGGCGACAATCTCCTCGTCCGTAAAACCACCAAAAACTTTCGTCATGCCTCAAAAGAGGCTCTTCTGAATCGCGCTACCCGTATCTTTTTATTGTGTCATTGTCGCTGCAATGCAATCATGCAATAACGAAAAATTATTAATTATAATCTTGAGGGTGATCGGGCCTAGCCGCAGCGCTAATAAGTCTTATAGAATTTGTATTCATATCTCCGTGTTTGCCGCGGCCTTTGAAATGGTAGATATCGATAACTCAGCGAAAGCCGTAATGACATCACATTGATGTAAGATAAGCCCACGTGACCAGATCCTATAAGGACTGGGCTTCTGATTGGTTGATGGCATTTCTTTAAAGTCCTATATTTCTTATTCAGAAGCTATTTGTAAAACTATTTTTATAAAATATTCTTTTTATATCTTAGGTTTAGGTACTGGTGTACTTTGATTGAAATTTTATACATTTTTTTATATAAAAATTGAAGGCTCAAGCCTATATTACGTCATTTTATCGATACTATAAGGACTCGGTAAAGTCATCTATAAATGTTGACTTTGAGGCCGATTTTGAGGCATTTTGAGCCTGAATTTGCAAAAACGAGAATATGACTTCTGAAACAACTTTTTGCAACCTTTTGATCTAGCCAATAAAAATGTTTGCGACAATGTCCCTTTAATATCAATTGATGCGGCTTGAAACCATAAGCAAATGACGTCACTAGGGGAAAGACTGCGCTCGTAAATATACCTTTGAATCAAGGTATCTTTGAAATTGTGCATCATGAATGCAAAATAGCTGCTGTGCGTGAGTTTCTACTGCTGTGATACATGGAGGGTCGTAAGTACTTCGTCGTCGTCGGGTCGGATGCAATTTTATTTTATTTCTGTGCTTTGTTTAAAATGGAGTACATATAATTTTATCAGTAAAAAATTACCCCCCCCCATTGCAGGAGTCTGCCCCAGCAAAAAATTTCTGCCCCAACTGTGGCAGACTTTGGGGTGCCCCAAGCACCTCGTCGAGTCGCCTGCCAAGTTCTGCAGACTGGGAAAGTGGCAGGTTTCAAAAAGGTCTCTTGAGAGCAGCCTTGAGGCAGACTTTCCTGTTTGTGGCAGCTTTTGCCCATCTTTGGGGCAGGTAAGGAAATTTTGGAGCAGACACACACTCAAGCACCATAAAGAAAAAAAGAGAAAAGAAACAGTGGTTATTCCTGTTTTTTGTGGCCTTCCTACAATATAAAATGAGGATCTACGCCCAAGTTGAAGTGGAAATCTAAGTTTCCCCAACAACGAAATTAATAATGCCCGATTGGCACAGGATTTGGGCTGCCCTAAACAACTCCGTCCAGAAGCCTGACACATTCTGCAGACCCGGTTTTCTGACGAAAATCCATGCTATCAAACAGGAGTGTATACTGATACATGCATACTTACCTAGAGAATCGACTGCAGCATAAATATTTATTAAGTCTGAGATTTGACGACAAGCGCGCGCAATAACGCACAACCCCGTAATCTCATCACAGCTGTGGGGGCTTATCTTTTAGGGCTTTGTGTGGGGGGAATCTCGCTCTGGCCACGGTTCCTATGGATATGGTTTGGACATGACAGCCAGCTGACTGCCTGATTTTGCAGCATGTTGAGGATATGGTAGTATTTTGGAGAGTTTTGTTCAAGATACCTTGGATTCTGGTAGCAGAAGGTAAAATACAGCATTCTGATTGGTTGAGCGAAACATTTGAAACAGAATTCTAAAGAAATTAGCATGAAATTTATCGTGGATTTTCCTTGTTATAAAAGCATGTCAGGGACTAAAAACTGCACCCAGAAGATAGCCTGATCGATTTTACATACTGAAGATAAAAATATACCCTTAAGCACCGCTTAAATTTTCCAACTGGCCCGTGCCCCAAACCCCTGCAAACAGTCCCATTGGAATTACATGTTAAATTTTGCTGCAAAAAAAAACTGTCAGACCCAGAAATGGAACCTTCAAAACCCCCAGAATTCTAGAGAAGTATCTCATGTCTGTCCCCTGTCTTTTAATTCATTTTTCTTCTTGCCTCGGTGGTTAACTGGACTGATTACTGCCCCAAGTACCAGTTCCTGCCCCAAGACCCCCCTCTGCCCCAAGCTCGACCAAAAGCTGCCCCGAATCGGTAGGTCTGCCCTGAGGCTGCCCCAATGAGATCTTTTTGAAATCTGCCCTGTTCTGCAGACTGGATTGTCTGCAGCGGTACATTATAGCAGCATAGCGAGAAAAAATGTTAGTGCAGTTTTAGTGTTCATAAAAAGAAAAAGGGGGAAATGAGAAAAACATAAAATAAAACAATGTTTGGCATTTAAACTGAATCACCAGTCCGGTGGCACTGCCTCGCCACATGTCACCAGAGGAGTCATGTGTTTCACTGGACCCAAGAAATTGGGATAGCCCTGCCGCCTGGTACGGTGGGGCGTGGTGACAGGCAGCGTGCAGATGACTGTCCTGCAAGGTTGCTGATAAGTGGAAACCTGTGCTGTGTTCAAAGTGTGTGTCTACATGTGTGTGCTGTAGATCTGTAGAATATTTCCTGGCTGCAGACTCCAAAATATAAAAAAGGATAAGCTATACATTTTGTACTGCTTGAATTCTGTCATACTTTGAGCTGGACAGAGTGTGCCAATTTTCTTAAACGCCTAAGCCAGCAGCTTATGCTATCAACAGCCCATTCTCCCTGTGTTCCTTGTCACCTGAGTTAAATTATTTTGTGAGGATTGACATTAGAGGTGGGACTTTTTGGAAAAAGCTGGTCCCGGTCTCAGTCCCAGTCCCGGCCAACATTTCTTGGTCCCGGCCTTGTCCCGGCGAGAAAGATGTGGTCCCGGCCTGGTCCCGGCAGCCTTTTTCCCACTTATTGGCTTTTAAACATACTAATTTCTTGTGGATTAAGAGCCAAACATATTAAGCAAATTTATATCATCATTACATAAACAAATCAACAAAAAGTATGAACTATAGCTTCAGGAAATCCTTACCTTCTATCATGAAAAATAGCCACAATTATCTGACAATGCTCTCTGAGGAAACATTTGCATGTTAAGCCCTTAAAAGGTACCTAAGAAACTATACGTCAATCCAAATTCAAGCTGTATCACACCTCCCTTCAGTCCATCCATAAACATTCAATCAATAAGCTTACCTAAGTTTTATCAGGGAAGGTCAGGACACAAACACCTTCAAGAGCCTTAAGATCAAATCACCAAAGCACAGGAGTAATTTGACATCACTTTTGCAGTTGCCATGTGACTACAGGACTGCTTTTGGCTGTTTATGAAGAATGATGCGAGTTGATACACTGGATGAAGGAACTGACAGTTAATGTTTTACATACCTAGGTAGTTCTCCAAAAACGATTAGGTAAGTACCCACCTACCCTTCCTTCCTTCCCACCAACAACCAACCAACACACACACACAAACAAGGCTCTGGCTCGCTCGCTCGCTCGCTCAAGGCACTCAAGCAAGGTCAGGGTGATTTGTTATCGGGTCGTGTGACGTCGCACCTCGTAGCATATAACATGGGAAAATTAAATGATTAAATATCCAAATTTTGGCAAAAGAAGGCACACAATCGAAAATAAAATGTTTCATTGCATTTGGGATGGATAAGCTTGATTACCGCGTAGTCTCACAAATTCGTAAGCGGGAAGTGCCATTAGCAGCAGTTTAACGCACGGCTCAACGGTGAAGGAATTCCTTCACGTCCGTGTGACGTCACTCGGGCGTGGAGGAATCCCTCTTGAACGTAAGGTGGTGTTGAGGTGGTGTTTCGGGGGTATTCCCCGCGCCTTCAATATTTCAAGGTTACAATTTTGTCGATGGCTTTGTGAAATCAATTTTTTAGTGTTTTATATTTAAATTTGAATAAAATTTTGATTTCTTGTATTGTTTCACGACAAAGAACTCATCCCTAAGCAACCAGCTCCGTACTCTAACGAGAAAACTCCTTTATGATCACGAGAAAAAGATAGTAAATGGTTTGAAAGAGTCAGTTAAGCCCTTCTGGAAACATGTGAACTCGAGACTCAAAACAAAATCACGAGTTGAGGATCTGGTGGATAGTAGCGGGGCCCTTCACAGCTGTGACACCGAAAAAGCAAACATCCTGAACTGTTTTTTCAGCTCAATATTCACTCGAGAAGACACTGACAACATCCCACCGTTCCCGGAGAGATTTGCTGGCGAGCCTCTAGAGGATGTTACCATCTCACCAGCTGTAGTGGAGGCCCATCTGCGACGACTGAAGCCCACTGGAGCCCCAGGACCAGACCAGCTCCACCCTCGAGTGCTCAAGGAAAATGCACAAGCACTTTCAGGCCCTCTTACCACCCTGTTTCGCCAGACTATGGACACAGGTGTGCTGCCAGAAAACTGGAAGAAAGCTTCAGTAGTTCCTGTTTTCAAAAAAGGGAACAAGCAGCAGCCCGGGAATTACAGGCCAATTAGCCTTACATCGATTGCGTGTAGAGTTATAGAGGCAATCATCCGCGACCAGATACATCAGCACCTAACCAGTAACAACCTCTACAGTCCTGCGCAGCACGGTTTTCGTCCCAAGAGATCGTGTGACTCGCAGCTGTTAGAGGTGATCGAAGACTGGAGTCGATGTATTGAGGCCGGCCACCCTCTTGACTGTGTCTATCTTGACTACCGGAAGGCTTTCGACGCTGTACCCCATGCGAGGCTCCTCAACAAGTTATATGGCTATGGTATCAGGGGCAAAGTACTGCTTTGGATTAGAAGCTTTCTAACTGGTCGAGAGCAGAGAGTGGTCATTGATGGTATCGCTTCGGGTTGGGCCCCGGTGGTCAGCGGTGTGCCGCAGGGATCGGTCCTCGGCCCGTTGCTCTTCCTCGCATACATCAATGACCTACCAGAAGAGATCAGGTCCGTCACCAAAATATTCGCCGATGACACGAAGATTTATGCGCCCATTGTCGATGAGCACTCAGCGGAACTGCTGCAGGAAGACATTGACAAGGCATCCCAGTGGTCTGACAAGTGGCAGCTCCCGTTTAACGAGTCCAAGTGTACCGTTCTCCATGTGGGCCGCTCAAACAACCATCGCGACTACGTGATGAAGGACAGGACACTTGGCAGCTCAGGCACGGAAAAGGACCTCGGTGTTAACATCGATGGCGACCTGAAATTCCGACAGCATGCGGCCGCGGCCGTCTCAAAGGGAAACCAGATCTTAGCTGTGATAAGGAGATCCTTCAGGAACATAGACAAGACGTCGCTTCCACTTCTTTACAAGACCCTTGTTAGACCCCACCTGGAATATGGGAATCTTGCCTGGGGTCCCTTCAACAGGGCAGATCAAAAGATGGTGGAACGCGTACAGAGACGCGCCACCCGAATGGTGAGAGAAATTCGCACCCGGCCGTACTGTGAGCGACTTCAGGCCTTGAACCTCCCCTCACTGTACTACCGGCGTAAGCGAGGGGACATGATTCGAGTGTTTCAGATTCTGCACTCTGAGGTGGATCTTGACCACGAGTTATTCTTCCAACAAGACAGGACATCCCGCACCAGAGGCCACCCCTACAAGCTGATCAAGCCCAGCGCTGCGTCCAGGGTCCGAGGAAACGCCTTTTCTGTCCGCATCGTCAACGACTGGAACGGTCTGCCAACTGATGTCATTTCTGCACCATCAACGAACACATTCAAGTCCCGACTGGACTCGCACTGGCACTACCTGAAGTACACTATTCCCGATACTGACTAAGTACTTTAAACCAGACACAGAGCTCGATAGGAACGGACTCCAGCAGGCTTTCAGTAGCCTCCTTGTCCGACGACCTCAAGGTACAAGGTACAAGGTATAGGTACAAGAAAGTTTTACCCTCTGCAGTTTGCAGGCTGCTTTGACAAGTCTACTTTCCCCTACCTCTGCACTGTAAGGAAAACTTTTTGCTTCACGCTGCCAAATCCTGCCAGATCTTATTGTTGACGGATGCGGATTGAAAGGACACCACGACGAGAATCGGATTGAAGAAATTGAAGATACCTTTACGAAGAAATCCGGGAACCCAAAAAGCGTCAACGCTTGGTGGGTCATTGCTGGTTCATTGCAGGGAAATTTAAATATTATCATTGTTCTGCCCAAGGACTTTGAGAGAGTTCTGCCTATACTTTGAATTCATTCATTCATTGGTTCATTGGTCTGTCTATACTTTGTATCCGGTGAAAGTAAATTTGTTTTTGTCTATTTCTATTGGTTTGTTGCCATCCGTATCCCAGTGTGCAAAGTATGGAATTTTTGACAAGATCTCTATATACTACTGAGAGACATCCATGCGGTCGTGGAATGGTCATCGCAGTGGCAGCTGCCGTTCAACACCAGCAAGTGTTCTGTGCTGCATGTGGGCTATAGCAACCCTGGGTTGACCTACACTATGACAGGATCCATTATCTCCGAGTCAGACACAGAGAAAGACTTAGGAGTTTGGACTGACTGTGACTTAAAATTTCACGAACAAGCAGCCACAGCCGTATCAAGGGCTTCGCGAGTCCCAGCGATGGTATGGAAGTCTTTCACTGCCATTAATATCACGTCACTGCCTTTGGTGTTCAAATCCCTGGTTAGACCTATCCTTGAGTACGGGAACATCACATGGGGACCCTTTAACCGGCGTGATCAGCAGGCAGTGGAGAGGGTGCAGAGACGAGCGACCCGCTTGGTCCCAATACTTTGAAACCTCGGATACGTAGATAGGCTAAGGGCACTCGACCTCCCTTCACTGTACCATTGTCGCCGGAGAGGAGATATGATTAGAGTTTTCCAGATCTTAAGGGGATATATCGACCTTGATCCCGAGCAGTTTTTCACCATAGCAACCCACTCATGTACCCTAGGTCACTCCTGGAAGCTTGCAAAACCTGTAGCAGTGTCCAGAGTCTGCCGGAATTGCTTTAGTGTTAGAATTATGACAGACTGGAACTCACTTCCAGCTGCAGTGGTAGAGTCTATGATGACTAACCAGTTCAAATCATGGCTTGATGCCCACTGGGCACTTCAGAAATATGACCTTCCAAACCAGGACTGGGTGAAGACCTCACATGTAGTTGACCTCCATTAGAACGGACCCCACAGGCATTAAGCCTTCACTACTCCGATTATCATATCATATCATCTCGTTGGTGCGAGTGCCCTAGAACCCAACTTGCAGAAAGTGGCAGGCGACTCGACGAGGCGCTTGGGGCAGCCCAAAGCCTGCCCCAATCGGGGCAGAAATTTGGTTGCTGGGGCAGACTTCCAACGGGGTAATTTTTTATGAATACAAATTTTATGTACTCCATTTTAAACGAAACACACAGAAATAAAATAAACCTGTGCATCCGACCCGACGACGACGATGTACTCACGACCCTCCACTCATCAGAGAAACTCAAGATACCTGTAGAAGCTCACCTACAGCAGCTTTCTTGCATTCATGGTGCACGATTTCAAAGATACCTTTATTCAAAGGCATATTTATGAGCGAAGTCTTTTCCCCAGTGACATCATTTGCCCATGCTTTCAAGCTGTATCAATCCATACTTTAAACAATCTTTCAATTGACAACTATATTTGAATATACTATTTTTCCACAGCTAAAGCATTTTGTTCCCTTTTGTTTTCTTACATTTGCATGAAAGCATCACAAAATTTGGAATATTTTCACAAGACACAAGTGAAGAAAGATCCCCTTACACTCGTGCGACTTCACAGCATGGACCGGTATTTGTTCTTTGGGGGGCTGGCATGATTTGCCGGTTTTTGGCAACTTCTTGGTGATTAAAACATAGTGGAGGAAATGCATAAAACTACATACAGGGAAATTTTATTTTGAGTTTTAAGATTGTTTTATGTTACTAAAATGAAGTTTAGATTACAAATTTAGAAAATAATTGTAAATTTAGCTTTTGAAAGGCGCCCATTACCTAATTTTCTTATTCACTTTCAGGAACTTTACATCAATGAAAAATTTCCTTTATCTGGTATCTTTTAAACCATATTTTGCATGATGACAAATATGACACTTTTGGGACAAATTAGCTTTTCCAGCGCAAGTTTAACTAATGATTGTTGTTACTTTTAATTATTTGTTCTTCTTCCCTCAGTGATTACCTGGACTGATTGCTGCCCCAAGTACTAGTTTCTACCCCAAGACCCCCTCTGCCCCAAGCTCGACCAAAAGCTGCCCCAAATCAGTAGGTCTGCCCTGAGGCTGCCCCAACGAGATCTCATCGAAATCTGCCACGTTCTGCAGACTGGCCTAAAACCATACAGTGTATTGCAAACGATAAACACATGCTAAAAAACACAACAGCAAACAAATAAAAACATAAAAAACATGGGCCCTTCTTTCATGGGCGCCCCCGGCGTGGAGCTCCTAAATTACGCCAAGGACACCATCTAAGTACGGGCAGTTACGAAAGCACTGCCATGTTGACGATCGATTGACATGCATGCAATACGCTAATTTAGTTGGCAGCTCCAGCGCACAACGATTAATCTCCGTGTGGAGCGGACCAGTTTGATAGCGCGCACCAGTCCCTTTGTGACAGGAGCGAGTGGTGCGAATTTTATCGACCTAGTGCGAATTTGTGTTAATTCTGAAGGAAGACAAATTAATCACTTAGACGCTTAAGAGATATGGTTTTTGACCCTTCCCACCTCACTCTCATCGATGCTCAACACAGTTATCCGCGCCAAAGCACCAATTCTCCCAAAAATGAAAATTTAAGTAGTATTATACCCCACCACACATGGCGGAGACTGTAACCAGTGCAGAAAATGTCAAAATGTTGTTTGAAAACATGACATAACCTAACCGTACCTATTCATTTTTCGACTTAGCGAGGTTGCCTGCGGCGAACCTAGCCTGCAGCGCCGACTTTCGCCTCTGGCGGTCTCGGCTTTGCCGGCTAATGCCGGCAAAGGCCGGGCCTTCGGAGGACTCATGTCCGCTTGCTTCGCTCGCGGGCTGCGCTCGCTTCGCTCGCGTACTGTCCTGATTTGGCGAAATATTTGGACCACACTGTATTGATAAATCTGGATTTTCCTTTACTGTACCTGCCTCATCGCTAGTGTGGGAGATCAATCGAAAGTTGAGATTGATTTGTCTTGGCGGGAAATCTGCGGATTCATATAGCGTTTTTCTGGAGTATTTTATCGGAGATCTAGAGTGTTATTCTTGTATTGAATTATTCATTTTCGACTTAGCGAGGTTACCTGCGCCTCACCTAGCCTGCAGCGCCGACTTTCGCCCCTGGTGGCCTCGGCTTTGCCGGCGTTAGCCGGCAAAGGCCGGGCCTTCGGAGGACTCATGTCCGCTTGCTTCGCTCGCGGGCTGAATATCAAATATGAATGATATCAATTAAGAATGATATCAAAGCCGCCACCTCGGCTGCCGACGGTGTGTACTACATTGCGCCGTGACAGGAAGCTGTGTTTCCTGCTTCTGCCGCTAAATGTGCTCGGATGCCCACTGATCTAATCTCGATAATGATACGGGCTCCCACAGACTATCACTGTGCTGATACGAAGCACTTACCGATCTACACTCATAAACATTGTCATGCTTCTTTCGCGATTCTCCTAACAGTGACTGAATGTAACGGGGCCAATGGCGGATAGAGTGACAGCATTACATTTGATTACCGCACTCAGCCGAGAACGATCGCGTTAGTAACTGAGTTTTGGTGGGGGTCATGGGCTGCATTCGCTGGTGGTTGGGCTGATGTGAGTCGACACATTATCAGCCTAGTCACCTTCGGTGCGTCCTTGGCCCCTGCCGAATGTAAAACGTGGTCTTTCCCGGTCCCACCCGTCACCTGCTTTGACTCGACTACCTGCTTGCGCTTGTTTTAGGTGATATAGTGGTCGATCTCAGAAGGTTGGAATTTTGTGCGTTGAAAGCGGCCCTCTCCTGCTGTGTATGGGCCTAGATCGTCTCTATCATTAACGATTTTGTCGGATAAACGGATTTATTGTGCCTCGATCGGCGTCCGTCGGTCTGTCATCTTGTATTGTCATGTTTGAATGGTGTGTGAAATATAGGGCATTCTCTCTCTTAAAGAATATTATTCTGTAATCCAATCTGGCATCGTGAATGAACGCCATATTTGTTTATTACACGATTCTTCCGGCGGTGCATCGGTAGTCGTGAGATATATGACCGATTTCGTGCCAAATTATATCATAAAATAAAATCAGCGCGGGAAGTGAGTATTATATTTGAGCTCAGCATGTCTCATTACATAGGAAATCACGCTTTACTAGTCCGTCATGCCTTAATTTGGCTTCCTTCAATTATACCGAATTTGCAAGACTGGTGCGAGAAAGGTGACACTTAAACCAAACAAATAATGGCTGAAGGTTTATTAAGACACAGGAGGGGGCCTTATAAAAAGTTATTTGCTAACTAACTAATAAGATAGGTAGCATTGCATCGTGTGTGTAGGAATGGGTGTGTTTTTCTCCGTAGTATATGACAGATTAGTGTGGCGTTCCACGACAAATCGACAAGTCGATAACATCCTCATGTCGCAGATTTCGGTGTATTTTTTGTCAGGGGGCTATTGATGGAGCTGATGACGATTTTTGTATTCATTTTCCTCCCTGACCTACAGTTTGAAAATTATAGCCTCAGTCATTTTGACCATACCCACTTGCATGCCTTTTTTAAAGACGAAATTTTACCTGTATGCTTCTACAAATGCCAAAAACTTGATCTAGGTATGTTAAAGACGAATTACGAATTCTGGCTCATTAGAAATATAATCCAAAAAATTATATTTTGGAAATATACATTCTTCAATTTTTCCAAATCTATAAAAACTATTTTCCTATGACTTGTTTTAAAGTTTTTGAGGCTCGCATTACTCTTTGTACTTTTCTCTATAAGATTCAGTAATAAAAAGAATGGAGACTTTAGCAGAAACCGAGATGTGAGTTCCCAAACGTCTCGATCCCCACTTATGTGAGGTTCGTGCGCCAGCGCGGCCCGCCGTCGCTGCAACTATCAAACGTCTCTGGTCACGAAAACGGTGTCAGTGGTGGAGTTGGTCTTCAATGAGGATAAGGATGTATTAGAAACAATAAATTGTATAACAAACAAAAATGTCCCATTCCTTAACACCCGCACTGGAGAGGCGTCCGACATTTACGGGCACTGGAGGGAGGGGGGGTTCAAACTGGTAGACCCTCTGAGCTCTCGGAAACTAGGAGGCTTAGAAAAACTCCGGTTGGGGACTGGATGAGAACTATTGAAATCAATATTATGAACGATCTTAATTGACCTAGGTCAGTATCGTCAAGTTCAAACGAGGTCATAAAGGTCAAGTATTAGCCGTGCTGGGTATTCATCCGGAAATGCCGTGATTAAGCTCAAAGAAGTCCAGAATGCACTAAAAACAGCAAGATTATAATGAGAACGTTCCAAGAATTGTAAACTTAATTTTTGGGGTTAAGGTCATTCAAGGTCATTGACCTATGACGTCACAATATGACATATTCCCCTTATTTACACCATGACTAGCACCATAGCAACCGTTGGGCGGGAAATGAGCATTGAACTTTACCCTTGACATTTTTTTTACCTGTGACCTTGACCTTTACATTGACTTATTTTAAATATGACGTCGTAGTATAATATACGTCATACTGGGCAACGCCATGCGACCGAAAGCACCGGACCAATGACTGAGAATGCTGGTATGGCCTTGAAATGTGACCTTGACCGTCATGAGGGGTGAAATTGGCATATAATCTCGTTTTATATGGCGCTATAACGTTGCCAGTTGGTCGTTGATATGCGCGAACTGGTGCAACCGCGCGATTGCAGCGATCTCAAAATAAAGGGTTTAACTTTGAAAGCCTATAATTACAAAATTGGGGCCGATTTTCAAGGTTATTTGACTAATCGATGTGCCATTGAATATTCTAAAAAGTAGCGAAATAGCGTTTTTTGGCCCCGAAGGGTTCTCCGGCCACCTAGAAAAAAGTAGGTGGGGGCCTCCGAGGCTCCGCTCCAGTGTGCTTTTTAACACGCGCTGGTATGAGGCCCCGGGCCACCTTTACTGGCTGGAGTGTTACCCATCCCCTTATGATCTCAGCAAACATGCTTGGAAGGGGACATGGAAAGCAGTGTTCCATTGCTTGCCTGGATCTCTACCCAAAATGTCTCAATAAAAAGTACTCAAATTAGCTACTGAGCTCAGAAAACGCTTCAATAAGGCAGTCGCGAGAAAAGGAACATTGAAGATTAACAAGTTCGTACTGGTTAATTCGAAGACCATTATTCTCCATGAGCTCTCGAATGATGAGGGACAGAAAGTTCGAGTTTCAAATTGAATCTGTGAAGTTCAATGGCACTATGTGATGGAGTCGTTCTTCCGATCCGTGCGTCAGATCTTAAATAAAGCAGCATGTCTTAATCTTATATGTTCGAAAACCAGCTGTCGGCGTGGACGCCATGTGGTTTTTTGTTTGTGATGTGTGCTTTCTAATATAAATTGAGCTGGGATACATGCAACTTTTTTAGGACATGGGTAGAAAGAGAAAACCATATAAAATATACCTAAGACAACAGTAATAATCGGCTTCTGACGCATAATCTTCCCACCAAATTTTCCACCAAATGCACCAGAGTGTCAGAATTGTTCCGAATGTTCGGGTAATACGTTCAGTGTTTTTCGGAACGGATCAAATTTTTATGTTAACAATAGTAGCCTCCACATCACATCTAGTTCATTCGCAATGTCACCGCAATGTCTTGCTCAGTTCTTCCCTCCCCGTTACCCACATTTCCAATCGGACGCGTATATGCGGCGTGCCGACTGCAGGCGGAGCGGCCGGCGATGGTGTTGGGCTTGGTCTGCGGTGCTCGTTACTGATTTTGCTCTTTAGTCTCCATTCTTTTTATTGGCGTTATTTGTAGTTTAAGCAATGTTCTTTCACATGACGTTGCTTTGAAGTCAATACAAACATTGGAAATATGTATGCTTATCTTTGCAAAAGTTTGTAATTAGATTTTATACATATTTGTGCCAATTAAAATAATTAAACTTGCGTATTTGCATTGTTCAGACTTTTGTTATCATTTTCATGTAACCTCTTGAAGGAAAACATTTAATGAAATGGCTAAAAACTCAAGCGAAAAGTCCGATACACGCGTCCGATGCTGGATTGCCCGAGGCTATAACTCCGAAACGATTATCCGGACGAGACTAAAAATACCACAGTCGTTTTCAGAGCCACTGAGAACCCTAGTCCCAAATTTTCATGCAAATCTGAGATATGGGGGTGTTATTTCAAACGATAGATTTGTCGATTTGTCGTGGTATTCCCCTAGTGTGAATTTTTGGAGGCTGGTGGTGTGAGAATTTTAGATGACTGTTGCGACTTGTCTGGCCTGCTGCCATACTGTGCAGACTGGTCTGTATCGTAATGGCATCTGGATGCATTGTGCGATTGAAATGGTGCATAGAATTTAGATGATATAGATTAGATATTATTTATATTTAGACTAGATTTCAGGTGTTTTGCCTTCTACCTGTATATTTATATATGCACACCGCCCTGTGAGTGTTATGTAACTGTGACAGCCCCGTGAATGCTATGTGACTGCCCAGTGAGTTTTATGTGACCGCCCTGTGAGCAGGGATGGCCAATTTTGGGGGGGCGGTGTGCAGTTGCACACCTTGAAAAATAAGGGGGCCGAAAAGTATGTTTTTTCACACACAGTTTTGTCTTGCTTCAGGGAGGCACCCCCTTGTATTTGGGTTATGCCTCCTCCCCTCTGTATTTGGCCGGCGCCCCCAGCCGGTCAAGAGAAAGTCAGGCCTAAACACCACCTACCTGAAGAGGTAGGACCCTCTGTATGAAATAAAGACACTTCCACATATGAATGGCGCCTGCTGACATCAAAGCCGCCCCATGGAGAGAAAATAGGCACCTTCCAGGAGAAAATGCTACCCACTAGGGAGGAAGCCCCTCCTCCCCCAGAAATCCGTGCACACCCACTTGAAAATGGAATTCGCTGTCCCTGCCCGTGAGTCCTATGTGACTGTCCCTTGAGTCCTATGTGACTGTCCCTTGAGTCCTATGCGACTGTCCTGTGAGTCCTATGTGATTGTCCTGTGAGTCTTATGTGATTGTCCCATGATTCCTATGTGACTGTCCCATGAGTCCTATGTGACTGTCCCATGAGTCGTATGTGACTATCCTGTGAGTCCTACATGACTGTCCCGTGAGTCCTATGTGACTGTCCTGTGAGTCATATGTGACTGGCCTGTGATTCCTATGTGACTGTCCTGTAAGTCCTATGTGATTGTCCTGTGAGTCCTATGTGACTGTCCTGTGAGTCCTATGTGATTGTCCCGTGAGTCCTATGTGACTGTCCTGTAAGTCCTATGTGATTGTCCTGTGAGTCCTATGTGACTGTACTGTGAGTCCTATGTGACTGTCCTGGGAGTCCTATTTGACTGTCCTGTGAGTGCTATGTGGCTGTCCCTTGATTTGGACTGTCCCTTTAGTCCTATGTGACTGTCCCGTGACTACTATGTGACTGTCCTGTGAGTCCTATGTGATTGTCCTGTGAGTCCTATGTGGCTGTCTTGTGAGTGCTATGTGACTGTCCTTTGAATTGGACTGTCCCGTGAGTCCTATGTGACTGTCCCGTGAGTCCCAGTTGACTGTTCCGTGAGTCCTATGTGACTGTTCCGTGAGTCGTATGCGACTGTCCCGTGAGTCCTATGTGACTGCTGTGTAACCGGCCGAACGGGGTCGGTTTGGTCGATGTTGCCGGACGGGCTGGATCTATGCTCGTCCGCTACATTCTGAATCTGGCTCTGCTGTTCGGACTGTCTTCTCTGATGTCAGCCGCGTGTTGCAAAGCTTTTTGATGCCCTTAAATGTTTAATAGCTATTTAGTTTCAGAAGGCACAAACGCCAAGTTGCGGATCCAGTCACATCTACTACACCCTGGTGAAGAGTGACATGGCATCTTCGAGTAAAGACTCTCTGAAAGAATACGTGCGGTCGATGGCGCCGCCGGGCAGCAACTCTGCCAACATATTTGGTCTGAAGTCGTGGTTGGCAGCGTCTCGTGCGGAGGCGGCGGCCCCGCTGCTGGACGCTGAGGAGGGGGCGGCGGCCCAGTCGACGCCGACTGGTGGCAGCTCGGACTCCTGGCTACCCTCCGGCGGCGGCTGCCTGGGTCTGGTGAGCGCTCGCCGATACCTGCACTTAAATCGCTTCCTATTTTACTTCGAACGTATTGATCTCAAATGCTGTCATTGGATTTTGCCCGGGCACCCACAAATATATATAAATCCACATCCCTGGCAGCCCAGGTAATATGGCGAAAAAAACATCATATTTTCGTTAAAGCGTCAACGTCTATTAACTCAGTGAAAAGTTTTAACCTGCTTTCATTTTGACAAGACTGCCTCACCAACCTGGACTCGCCCCTGCCTTGTTTTCTCGCTGTTTCTTTGACTTTACAACAATAACAAACTACATAGTACATTATCCTAAGTGGTTGGGGGAAACCGGACCATCAGACCATTTTACACTATAAGTCAATTTTGCCCCTTCCGTCTTGCCCCACAGCTGCTCCGATTCAAGATTTTCCGTGTCGGAAAAAATCGTAGGCTTTGAAATTTGAAATAACCCTTACCCTAAGCCTACACTGCCACTTATTCAGACATATCACCATCAGAACTGAACTCAGTTTGCCACTCGAAAAAACGAAGATTTAAAACTAGTAAATATCGTAATACGTACAGGGAAATCCTTTCCAGCCAGCCCGCGTCGAAATGATACCTCTAACTGACGATATACGCGCTATATTCTGACGTCCTTTGTCAAAAGCAGTAGTTCATCTTCTAAAATATAAATGGAAACACCAAAAACATACCAAAATAGCTAAAATCCGTTTTTCCCCAAGGTCCGTTTTGCCCCGGTCTTCCCTACCTTGTAGGCATAGCTTGGCATTGGCCTAAATATGCAGAAGCAATACCAAACTTTGAATTATTCGCTTCACGCCACTAAACCCAGCAATACTCGTCAGCTCATCCTCGAACTGCGAATGATACTCCGTAAGCATGCTAGCGCCAGTGGCGGATACAAGGGGAGCTTAGGGGCTCAAGCTTCCCCCCGAAATGTCAGAGTGCGTAGCCGGAGGCTGTTCCGAGGCGATACCAGGGAAGGCTCGAGCCCCTAGCCTCCCCCAAATGAATTCCTAGATTCGCCACTGGATAGCATTGCGCATGAAACTAAGCAACAAGTGCTCCCGAATGTTAAATTAGGTCTTTCAGAGTTCTTGTGTATTAGCTTATGTCCAAAACTAGATAACCAAACGGTTTCTTAGTCATGCAGACGCACCGTTGATTCCCGCAGCGGCATTGTACTGTCGAAGAGGCGAGATGCATATACCGAGGGAGCGCATATTCGCCCTTATTGACACCGACTTGGCAGCGCGGGGCGCCACGGCCCCCGCGTCGCTGACATGAAAAAGTAATTTGGCCGAGGGTGGTTGTTTATTGTAAGATTGAAACACAAGATATATTGCAAAGTTGCTTAGAATTGATTGAAGTTTCACCCTTTAACACGCGCATTGACGGGGAGGACGGGTACCCGCCCCCTCGGGTTTTTCGGAGATAGCAGAAAAACGGCGGCGCGTAGCGCCGTCGTACTCGGCATACCTTTTCCTGCATCATTTTTACAACTTCTGTGAAAATTTTAAGGTTAGGTCATTTCAGGTCAGGTCACCAGTACAGGTCAAGTGACCTGACCTCAAAAAAAAGTTTAAGATAGCATAAGTCGGAGCAGGGTGAACTTATCCGATTGAAACTCATATCACATAATGGCCCCACAGATTTCTCTAAAACATGTTCGGGTATTTTTTATATCGATGACCTAAGGTCAGGTACGAGGCATGACCTCTCCATTGGAAATACATGGGAAAAATGGTTTTACGGAATAACTCAGCCACGGATGGTGATAGGACATTTATTTTAGCTGCATTAGACTCGCCTGGGCTTTGCGGTTCTAATGATATGCATTTTATATAATTTGACCCTGACCTGACCTCAGTTCAGGTCAAATCCTTGATTTCACCTAGCAAGGTCAAATTATATATCATTCGATTCGGCTTTCTGCGAGGATTCATATGGTTTAAGTCGTTTTGCTCTATATTTACTTGTTCATATATAATGGCCGAAAAACTTAATTTACATGTTATCCCTATCACGGCATGTTTTGACCTCTCGTGACCTTAAATGTGACCTGACAAAAAATGGTTCAAATGTTTTCGATGGAGAAGTGGATGGGCAGCCCAACGCCGTTTACCGTTTTTCGGTATCTACCGTGGTTCTCGAGATCTTAGGGGGGCGGGTACCCGCCCCCGTCAAAGCGAAGGTGGCTCAGACCCCCGTCAATGTGCGTGTTAAGTGCCAACCCCAGAATATTTTTTTACACCTTCCCCTACCTATAAATTACATTTTTGGCGTGACACTTCCCATTGATACCTGCATGACAGGCGTGACAGAAACGACCTCCCCCTGGGCACTGCACTGGTTCCAGCGCCGATCTGACCAAAAGATCCTTCAGGGACGCTTCTCCACGTCACCCGCATGGGAAGGCCAGAATTCGAACGATCCGCTTGACCCGGTCACCGAGAGCGTCGTCAACGAAAGGTAGAACTAGAGGGGCATCATTTCCCCGGTTTTGTGGCCTGGGGTGTGGATTTAGAGCTTCGACCTGCAGCTTTTTTAGGAGATGGTTCGGGTACCCATTTTTTGAGAAGGAGTCGAAAATCTTTTTGAGGCTCCTCTTACGAGGGCTTCCGGGTGATGATCTGCGAAGTGCCCGAAGAAACTGAGAGCGGATGACAGATTTTTTGAGCAGAGCAAGGTTGAGCCGAGTCATAAGGGAGGATGATTGTAGCTGCTATCGGTTTGGAGAAAAGTACAGTTGTGTAGGCCCTCTGACGTGGAAACCGTGATGAGCGTATACAAAAACGGGATGGAACCAGACGTGCCGGTGTGCTCGATGGTGAATTTTATGCTGGTATGAAACGAATTGATAAAATCGAAGTAAGAGTCTAGAGAGTCCTCGCCATCCGTCCAAATCCCCAATACATCATCGGTATATCGCATGTACACAACTGACTGATCACGTGGGCGAGCTAAAATCAAAGATTCCAGCCAGTTCATGAAGATGATGGCCAGTGGGGGAGCTACTCTGCTTCCCATAGCGATGCCTTGCGTCTGCCTATAAAAGTTATCACCAAACCTGAGGTAGTTATTGGTGAGACAATGGTCAAGCAGAACGTGGATGTCTGGGATGCTGAGCCCGTATGTGTTGATGCTCCTATGTCTCTCAAGAAGGCTCTCAACCGCATCCAAAGCTTCCCCAACAGGGATGTTTCCATACAAGTTGTGACATCAACACTAAAGACGATTGTACCTGCTGGGAAGCCCGAGGGAAACACAGTGTGAAGGTGGTCAAGGTACTCATCTGTGCTTTTCAGATGTGCCGGGACAAACGGAAGAAGTTTTGTTGTGATCCGCTCCAGGAGCCAGGTAAGTTTGTCTAGCGGATCACAACACAACTTCTCCCGCATTTAACCCGCGCCCCACCGGGGGTCCGGTGCCACCTTCGCCCCACCGGGGACTAAGGTACCCATGTAGGGGCATGATTGATTTGCTCAGCGTACTCATTATTTTAGCTCTTTTATAATGAAGAAGTTTCAGGCACTAAAAACAAATAATTGGTGATTTTTAATAGTGCATTGCATTGCATGGAACTGGTTCAGAGTTCAAAAGCACTCCTTAGAAGTGAAGTAACTAGTTCACAGTCCACATCATTTAAATGGACTATTCATAAGCCATTCTGAATCATTTACGTCAATTTAGTGAGTTTCTAATCATGTGTCACTGCTTACACCCCCTTCAAGGTCAAATTAGTACAAATAATTGATTATTTTTAATTGTGCATTGCATTGCATGGGACTGGTTCAAAGTTCAAAAGTACTCCTTAAAAGTGAAAGTAACTAGTTCACAGTCCACATCATTTAAACGGACTATTCATAAGCCATTCTGAATCATTTACGTCAAGTTAGTGAGTTTCTAATCATCTGTCACTGCTTACACCCCCTTCAAGGTCAAATTAGTCCAAAGGTTGAAAAAGGTCAAATCCGTATTGGAAGAAAAACGTCTTGGCCACTGTCCTTTTTATGCAAATTGATTATTCATAAGAAATGTTGCATCAGTTACGCCAAGTGCCTGCTTCATCATCTGTTATTGCTTACACCGCCTTCAAGGTCAAATTAAGTCATTTCGAAAAAGGTCAAGTCCATATAATATGCAAACCGACTAGTTTAGTGTCCATATCATTCAAATTGACTATTCATAAACCATTATGCATCATTTGCTCCAAGTAAGTTTGCTTCTTCATCTGTTATTGCTTACCCCCTTTCCAGGTAAAAAGGTCGCAGGTCGAAAAACGTTAAGTCCGTATCAGACGCAAGTCAAATAATTATGTGTTCATCTCATTTAGAAATACCGAATTGAAACACGCATCTGTAGTCGTTATTCGACAGGGTTATCATTGAGGTAATGCAAGGTAAAATCAAGTCACTGAATGTCAAAAAGGTCATAAAAGGTCTAACCTGATAAAAGTGAACCTCGAAGGTTGGAAGAAAATATTCTGGGCCAGTTCATGAGCAAATGATGCAAAAGAACGATGAGAGTCTGGAGCATTCACTTGAAAACGGGTACAGGCGCCCAAATGAACCCAACATGCCTCCACTCTTGGGGTCATAACTCCGTGACCTTGAAGGGTAGGAACAATTTGTTTGCAAGATATGCGCAATGAATGCCCCAGAGGCTATACAACATTTCAAGACTCTAACTTAAGAAGCTCGTTTTCAATTCTTGAAAAACCTGAGGGGGCTGCAACAACCCCCCTGTACGTGCTAGGTTTAACCGCGCTCCGCTGGGGGGCGAAATTACCCCCCTCCTGGTTTTCCCCGGATAGCTCAAAAACGAAGAGACGCAGAACAACGAAACTTACAGTGCCTTATCCCTGATCAATTTTACACATCTGACCAAATTTTTGAATTAAGGTCATGTCAGGTCAAGGAGCTATTCAAGGTCAAGTGACCCGACCTTAAAACCTAAAATCACGAGCTTGAAGAGGCGCCCAGGGAACATCAGCGAACCGATTAGTTTGAAACTTTCACAATATGATAAGGTCATTAGGGTCTACAAATCTGCTATCTCGGAATTTTGATATTGTTGACCTAAGGTGGGGTCAATTTTTGTCACCCCATTATAAGTCTATGGTGAAAAAATAGAATGGGCTCGTTTTCAGTAAATACTGAATAGATAAAGCTGAAAATCCTCAAACCGTCTATTCTTACCACGATCTTGACCAAGGTTGATTTTTTAGCATCTGACCTCTCAAAGGTCATGTCAGGTCACGGGAGTATAGAGTGATTGTTTTGCCTATATCTGCTCACTGAATTGAGATAAAGCTCCCATTTTGCTTGGATTGTGCTTATATTGTCACGGGGAGTCGATTGATATGCAACATGACCATACCAGGTCACTCTGTGACCCTGACCTAGCTCGAGGTCAGGTCATTTTCACTATTTGACCTAGCAAGGTCATATTATACATCATTCGATGTGCCGCGATGAGAGGAATCCAATGATGCATAAAGATGTGCTCTAGCTCCCCTGAGGGCAGATCTAGAGAGAGAAACGTACACTGCTCTGTTGTAAGCCTATGGAACCTTCTTTGACCTATGCTGACCTCAATATTCACCTGACATAAAATTTTTCGTATAAGATATATTCGTCTTGTCAAGAGCTTTC
The DNA here is from genome assembly GCA_034440635.1 of Lepas anatifera. NCBI lineage: Eukaryota > Metazoa > Arthropoda > Thecostraca > Lepadidae > Lepas > Lepas anatifera. The sequence continues at coordinate 2,602,180 of JAOTON010000131.1, read as the reverse complement.
GAACTCCGCCCGTAATTTTCCCTTAGCTTTCGTGGAGAATGAGATACGGAGGGGGTCGAAAAACGCCCCCCCAGCGGGGCGCGTCATGCCAGGGACCCCAGTGGGGCGCGTGTTAAAGCACCTTATGGCATTGACTGGAAAGAAATTGGTTGAAAAGTCTATGGCGCCCCTTCGGACGTTCCATCGTCACTGGCATTAACCATACCGTGAGTTACGACGGTACAGCGCAATAGTGGCACCTAGTGTCATGCTCCGGAAGTAAGAAGTAGTATATTTAGTGCAAAAGCCATATTTTTATTATTTTACCTAAAAGGGAATTTTCAAATCTATAAATGCTTTTACACGAATTTATAAATTTCACTGTACTGCGGGTCAGGGTCACCGTTCAAAAACTAGGTCACGAGGTCATGAGGTCAATTTTGAAGAAATATAAAAATCGAAGATGGCCAAATTTGAAATATGCTAAATGGTGAACAAAAATGTAAAATATCGTTACGATCATTAAAAAATGGTAGAACTTAAGGCTTTCAAAACAATGCCTACATGTTGAGCCCCAAAAAATTCCGGAGGCTATATCTGCCATACCAAATTTTCAAATAATTTGTTTGACGCCATGGTTAGATTCTATACCTTTGAAACCCCATTGGCACCAACCTTGGAGAGAATAAAAAATAGAAGGGTTTTATTTTACGGAATTTTTGGTCGATTTATGGTGGAATGACCCAGGTACCAAGACCATTGTGATGGATACTGCATGGTGTTAGGTTTGATCATAGCATCATGGCACAAGCTACGCCATCGGGCTGTCCGTGCTGTCTTGCACACTGGTACTCGGCTCTCATTGCTGTTGCCCACTGGTACTCGACTGTCCGTGCTGTGTTGCCCACTGGTACTCGACTGTCCGTGCTGTGTTGCCCACTGGTACTCGACTGTCCGTGCTGTGTTGCCCACTGGTACTCGACTGTCCGTGCTGTGTTGCCCACTGGTACTCGACTGTCCGTGCTGTGTTGCCCACTGGTACTCGACTGTCCGTGCTGTGTTGCCCACTGGTACTCGACTGTTCGTGCTCTGTTTCCCACTGGTACTCTACTGTCCGTGCTGTGTTGCCCACTGGTACTCGGCTCTCCGTGCTGTGTTGCCCACTGGTACTCGACTGTCCGTGCTGTGTTGCACACTGGTACTCGACCCTCCGTGCTGTGTTTCCCACTGGTACTCGACTGTCCGTGCTGTGTTGCCCACTGGTACTCGGCTCTCCGTGCTGTGTTGCCCACTGGTACTCGACTGTCCGTGCCGTGTTGCCCACTGGTACTCAGCTGTCCGTGCTGTGTTGCCCACTGGTACTCGACTGTCCGTGCTGTGTTGCCCACTCGTCCTCGACTGTCCGTGCTGTGTTGCCCACTCGTCCTCGACTTTCCGTGCTGTTTTGCCCACTCGTCCTCGGCTGTCCGTGCTGTGTTGCCCACTGGTCCTCGAATGACCATGCTGTGTTGCCACCTGGCTGTCGAGTTTACAGCTGTGGCTCCTAACCGGGCTGACCTGTCCCTGCAGAGCAGGAAGCAGCGTATCATCGGCTTCATGACCTGTCTGTGTCTGGGCTCTGTCTGCTTCACCGTTGCCGGGTTCACCCTGCCCTTCATCGCGTTCAAGGCCAAAAAGTTTGCCACCCTCTTCACACTGGGCAGCGTGTTCTTCATGTCCAGGTGAGGCGTTGCGTTTGATCGACTTCAGCTGCAGCAGTGAGTGTATGAAACTTCTGTGTCGATCAGACATCACCCATTACTCATCGCGATCGTCTGCACCTTCACCTAACCGTTCCACCGCCGGTGTTCCAAAAGTGGAACATGACTCCTTGGGTCCATATGTTTTATGTAGAATCTGATATTCTGAATTTTTGCTCATCAGCAAGAAAAGGAAAAGCACATATTTTTCATATGACATGTTTTTCAAATAGTTGTTGAAAAATTGGATATTTTTCTGAACGACATTGTTTAGATATGGCTTCCTGCAATTGAAACATTAACCCAACTCATAATTTAACATCGATCATCAATTTTTTTGCTTAGAAGTGACAGTAAATGACCCCAATTAGTGTGTGCCTTTGTGGTTATTTTCATGGCTTCTGATAAAGTTAAAGAAAAGTTCGATTTAATGATTGGAAAATGGAACATTGGCGGAATTCACTGGGCTGAATTTTTGCTTACCCCTGTCATCTTTTGGATACTTGAAACACATATTCCTCACTTCTTAAACACCTGTGGGTGAAAGTATCTGTCATTAATGAAGTGAGTAATCCTTCCTGTGTTACGATTTAAATGTTTCTCCGGATAAATAAATGCTGCTTTGGCTGCGGGTTTCAAGTCTTTTGAAAGCTCCATTCTAAGATACTTTTTTGAATATGTTTATAATTTCCGACCGTACTTTTGCCAACGTATACTTAATCTGAGTCGTTTTTATACGTCCCGTTAAGAAAATACACACGTTTTTTATGAAACCTGGCAGGACATATTTTAAGGAATTGGAACTGGTGGGAATTCGGCTGAAAAGGGCACGAATTCCCACCAAAAGGGCACTTCTAGAGCATCAAATGACTGGTGACTGGTGGGCACTGGTCCGTTCAGGGCCATTCACTGGTGGACATAACAACATGGGGGACTGGTGGGCAAAATGTCCACCACTTTGTAGCTTAAAACATGCCCTGGACCTGGAGTTTGTGTTAGGCTTCTGCGCTGGTGTATATAAGTGCACATTTTTCGCCGCTGTTAGGTACTGTGTTTGCTGTGTTTGTGCATTGGAGGATCCAAGAGCAACTTTTGAAGGGGGCCAAATCAACTCTGGGGCTTTACGACACACCAACTGTTGAGGTCATATGGTGTCGCCAACACTCAGCCTTTTGGGAGGGTATTGTGAGGATCGGAAAGACCCATCGCCCGGGGATTTGAACCGGGGTCAGTGGCGTGGAAATCGAATGTCTTTCCCCACACCACCGCATCCCCTTGTAGGGGGCCGAACCAACGTTTGGGGGACTAAATCGAGAAAAAACAACAAAAAGATAGTATTTTTGAAGAGATACGGGAAAATTTGATTATTTTCGGGGCCAAAAATACTATTTTAGGCTTTGGTGGGGGCCATGGCCCCTTTGCCCCTCCCCCCTTGGATCCGCTACTGATATTGTGTGACTCTAGTTTTTGCCAGATGTGTGGTCTGTTGGATGTTGGTACAGTTTTTCGCAACTGTAAGGTCTGTTGTGTGTTGGTAGGGTTTGTTGGCAACTGTGAGGTCCGTTTTTTGTTGTTACTCGTACAGTTTTTCGCTACTGTGAGCACCGTAATGTGTATGTTTTTTCAGCTGTTGGTCCTATTTGAATTGTTTTTATGCGTGAGTTCACCTTCTTTGTATCCGTTAGGTCCATTGAGTGCAGTGCAGTGTGCCCCTGCTCTCTGACTCTGTATGTGTGACGGCAGTTTTTCGCTGCTGTAGGGACAGTGGAGCCACCGTCAGTGCAGTGTGTCCCTGCTCTCTGACTTTGTATGTGTGGCGGTAATTTTTCGCTGCTGTTGGGACAGTGGAGCCACCCTCAGTGCAGTGTGTCCCTGCTCTCTGACTCTGCGTGTGTGACGGCAGTTTTTCGCTGCTGTGGGGACAGTGGAGCCACCCTCAGTGCAGCGTGTCCCTGCTCTCTGACTCTGTATGTGTGGCGGTAATTTTTCGCTGCTGTGGGGACAGTGGAGCCACCCTCAGTGCAGTGTGTCCCTGCTCTCTGACTCTGTATGTGTGACGGCAGTTTTTCGCTGCTGTTGGGACAGTGGAGCCACCCTCAGTGCAGTGTGCCCCTGCTCTCTGACTCTGTATGTGTGACGGCAGTTTTTCGCTGCTGTGGGGACAGTGGAGCCACCCTCAGTACAGTGTGCCCCTGCTCTCTGACTCTGTATGTGTGACGGCAGTTTTTCGCTGCTGTGGGGACAGTGGAGCCACCCTCAGTGCAGTGTGCCCCTGCTCTCTGACTCTGTATGTGTGACGGCAGTTTTTCGCTGCTGTGGGGACCGTGGAGCCACCTGCGCCACCTGGTGTCGCGGGAGCGTCTGCCGTTCAGCGCGGTGTACCTCTGCTCACTGGTCCTGACGTTGTACTGCAGTCTTCACCTGCACAGCACCGGCCTGACTATAGCCTGCTCGGTGGTCCAGCTGCTGGCTCTGGTCTGGTTTCTCATCAGCTACCTACCCGGTGGACAGACGGGCCTGCAGTTTTTCTCGTCTGTTTGCGGCTCCGTGGTGCGCTCTACAGCTGGTAGGACACTGCCCGTGTGATACGGCTATTCCGGCAGCCCGCAGGCCAGCCGGGGAGCTCTGATTGTGTCAACAGGATGTGAACTACTCCTGTCGTGTTTTCACGCTTAAGTTTGGTGCAGCTGACCCAACGTTTTTAGGCATAATTATGTTTACCAATGGTGTTTTTTTAACTTCTGAATTTTATAAGTCAGAAGTTAGAAGTTGTGTAGAACGATCAAGCTGTCCACTCTGCGATTTGACTGGGGGACGCGTTGGATCATCCGAGGATTCGGCCGGAGAGGAGTGTTTGACGCTGTTCAGTAGCCAAGCTCAGCATTGTTGGAGAGGGGTAACAGAAATGTGTGTTACGGATAACGAGGCAGGCAACGGGCCGCCGCCCCGGGTGACTCTCTGGCTACGGCACTGCAGTCGTCATCCGGAGGTTCCACGCTTCGAGTCTACCCGAGGGCGGAACTTGGCCCCGGCTTAGACTTCACGATGTACAATTTGGGGTTACGATGAAGACGTCAATGGGTCTGAGTGCGGATGGGGAAATTTACGTTTGAGGTTGCCCAGTTTACTAAAAACTTAGTTTCCATTGGTAAACTACGATCCGCATGGGACCGCCGACCAGGATAAGGATGGAGTCATTGACTTCTTAAAGTGCTACTCCACCATCTGTTAAGCACAGATCGTGCTACAGTGCTGGGAAAATAGCCCTTGATGGGGTGGATTGGCACTCCGATACGGATCGCAATAGGGCCATGGAACCTAGGTCAAAAGCGCGACATGCATCGAGCCAGCATGGTGCGTGTAGATTTCAAACGGGTGAGGCTTCCATTGCTTGAATATTATCGGGTTGTTGTTTTTTTGTTTACTTTCAGTGTTTCAAACCATTCTGTTGCTCGTCCTTGTAGTGTCGGAGAAAATGTTGCGAGTTTTCAACGACAGATGGCCCAGTGGCCGCTGTGGAAACGGAAGTCAGTGAGCCGGTTGAAATGTGTTGTTGCTCTGTTGCCGCGGCGGAATGCTGGGGTCTGTTTGGCATCGGCCGATCGATTGTTGTCACTTCTAAATTGAAATTTGTATCAAGAGTCGGTGCATGTCATTGAATTCATTGAAGTGGCGTTCTATCAATTGTTGGCCGAAGTTTGCTGTAGTTGTGTGTATTCAGTAGCTTTTGGCTAGAACAGAAATGGTGTTTGATCTCCGTGGCTGAGTGACCAGTTGGTCTGATTCCGTGTCGGTGTCTGGAGGCGCTCCGTTGCGCCCGATAAATGGGACCATTGCTTGCTAGACTTGCTGTCGGAGACGGGGAAAGGCGGCGACAATCTTCGCTTGTTTGGTCGCGAATTACGTATGCGAGAACAATGCATATTTATCGGGTATAAACATTGGAATATGATTTGAAACTGGGCTATTTACCATAACTCTGCTCACTTGTTTAGTTCATGCCCATCAGGTATGCCTGCTCTGGCTGTTGTTAGATCACAAAGTCGCTGCGATTGTTGATCCTGTTAATAATTTGTGATACTGGACTCAGCAGAAAGATGAAAAGGGTGTGTGCTGAGTCCGAGCTTAGAGTTGTGATGTGCGCTGGAGTGTTACTCAGGGTTCCTTCCTGCTGCTAATGTGTGATCGGTGTTTCCTTCCACCACGCCGAGAGGCGAGGCTTCTACTGTGAAGCCTTAGCGGTATTCTGTCGGGCCTGTCATTTGTGCCGATTTGTGAATACAGATCAGTCTGATATGTCTTAAAGAATGGCACCTGTTATTAGTATCACATCCACAGGGCAAGCGTGAAAAACCCTGCACTAGTGAAGAGGGGTGAGAGAAATGAGACCTCTACACCAAGGGAGAAAGACTGGGCAAAACTTGCCGAAATACTGCAAGGTTTTAAAGAGGTCAATAAATTCTTCGGCGCAGCGGATATTGAGCAAGACGCCACTGTTCCGATGTCAAATGCCGTGACCACCCGAGGAGCAGGGGGTCTAGAGCAGCTGAAGTCTTACATTTTTTATCCGAGAACAGTAAATTCTGGGACAAATGAAACATTGAACAAGTTGTCGCTCGGCATGCTCCCATCACATGGCTATCTCAGTTCAAAGCCCATTATGAAGGTGCCACGCTCCTTTGAAAGGAAGCTATCCAACGACGCGGGTGATTGGATTTGGATTTGGCGGGTGATTAGGATTTGGCGCACACCTGACGGGCTTTGCCGCTCAAAGCAGCGCCTCTGGTCCGGATACCCACCGCGGGAAGGTGCCCCCTCGATTGATAGTCCTGAATCCGTGGTGGAGGTACCAATGGTGGAGGTAGACGGTCAGGTAGGAATCTTGGGCTAGCTGCGAGTGCAACATCGTGGAGTGCCTATCGGGTGTTCACAACAGAGGATATAAAACTGTCCGAAACTTTATGGGTACCCCTGGACTAGTCGGATGGTGGAGCAGCGCGAATACGCCAATTAAACTCTGGACTGTTTTCAGGGAACTACTGGTCTAGGACCTGCTCAGTATATATGTACGCTGCCTTTTGTTGGGGTTCATATTAGTGAATCTGCCTTAGATGTCGCTTAAAAGCTTGAGGGGTGCTTTCCAAAGTTTAGACGTGCTCTTCTGGTCTCTAGGGCTGCTTGTGCAACACCGAAATTTTGCACACCTCATTCACAAAGCAAGTGTTTGAGTGCATGGGAGAAGTAAATTTGGCGAGGAGCATCCGGAAGGAAGCACATGTTCAAGAGTATTGTATTGCATTGTATTGTACAGCGTAGGTCCATCCACGATAGAAAACCGGGGTTAACGTGGCTATTCTTGGACGCGAGTCATTTGAAAGCAGAGAGTGAGGCAGGTAAAAACTATCAAACATGCGCACTCGCACCAGCATTCATAAAATATGACTAGTATAATGTGTTTTAGTAACGTTAAAGTAGTTCATGCAATGCCTCCATTGAAATTTCTAAGGATTTCATGAATTGCACAGTGCATTTATGTTTGGTTGCAGCAATGATGAATACTGCTGCTGTGAAGAATGTTCCTGTATTTCAGGTGTGATTAAACATCGGCCCACTTTACTGACGTAGGTACCAATGAATTGAAACCTGGGAATCCTGAAGCGATTGTTGGATTGTTTAATTCGCCAATGGTGGTATGTCGTATTGCGGCAGTCGGACCAATTTCCTATGGACTAATGAGCTCTGAACCTTGTCAGGTGTGGAGTCTGGAAATTACCTTCAATCAGAATATTACATTTGAGCCGCAAATTTATCTGATGACCTAATGGTATCTCCTGCTTAGCATAATTTCGAATCGGCACTATGCTGTCCCAGTTTAACTTCTGTGCTCATGGCTAACTTTAACGTCAGTTTCACAGAAACTGAGTGCCCGAGGGCAAGGGCGTCGCCAGGGTTTCGACCGGGGGAGGGGGCAGACCTTGCGAGGAACCCTATGCCTACTTTTTCCCATGTTCAGACGCCCAGGTATGCCAGTTTAACACTTTGGTCGTATTAAACATCGCTGCAATCTGTCATATCAAAACGGCAGAAGATGACATTTCCGTACTTGGGTTCGGAATTTTTAACGGCTTCAATACAAAAGACCCATTTGAGAAATGAATTGTCAGCCAAAAGGGGGAGGCCGGCCCCCACTTTCCGACTGCGGGAGGAGCGACCCTAAGCCACTTCATCAACGGTGGGAACACAAGCACATTATGAGAGCAAAAGCCAAGTTCCCGGAACTCGTTTAAATGACGAAATCTCGTATTATGAGCAACATAGCCTCACGTCCCTCTCCCTATTTACACTCCATTGGTCCGCTAGTATCGTGATCTCGCTCAGAATAACCAGTGTAATAGATGTTGCCGTCAACGGCTCATTCTCAGCAGTCATAGGTCCCAGGGGTGCCATCTGCGACACACTGTCATTGCAGCTGCTGATACGGGATCACGGCGACAAGCCCCCAGTCACAGCGCAGAGCCTCCAATCACAGCACAACCTCCAATCACAGCACAGAGCCTCCAGTCACAGCGCAGAGACTCTGGTCACGGTATAGAGCCTCCAATTACAGCAGAGCACGCACGGTCACAACGCAAAGCCCTGGTCATAGTGCAGAGCCTCTGGTCACAGCGCAGAGACTCGGGTCACAGCACAGAGCCTCCGGTCTCAGCGCAAAGACTCCGGCCACAGAGCAGAGCCTCCAGTCACAGCGCAGAGACTCTGGTCACGGTACAGAGCCTCCAATCACAGCACAGCCTCCAGTCACAGCACAGAGCCTCCAGTCACAGTGCAGAGACTCCGGTAACAGAGCAGATCCTCCGGTCACAGCACAGAGCCTCCAATCACAGCACAGCCTCCAGTCACAGCACAGAGCCTCCGGTCTCAGCGCAAAGACTCCGGCCACAGAGCAGAGCCTCCAGTCACAGCGCAGAGACTCTGGTCACGGTACAGAGCCTCCAATCACAGCACAGAGCCCCTGGTCACAGCGCAGAGACTCCGGTCACAGCACAGAGCCTCCGGTCACAGAGCAGATCCTCCGGTCACAGCACAGAGCCTCCAATCACAGCACAGCCTCCAGTCACAGCGCAGAGACTCCGGTCACAATGCAGAGCCTCCGGTCACAGAGCAGATCCTCCGGTCACAGCACCGAGCCTCTGGTCACGGTACAGAGCCTCGTCACGGTACAGAGCCTCCAATCACAGCACAGAGCCTCCGGTCACAGCGCAGAGACTCCGGTCACAACACAGAGCCTCCAATCACAGCACAGAGCCTCCGGTCACAGCGCAGAGACTCCGGTCACAACACAGAGCCTCCGGTCACAGAGCAGATCCTCCGGTCACAGCACCGAGCCTCTGGTCACGGTACAGAGCCTCCAATCACAGCACAGAGCCCCTGGTCACAGCGCAGAGACTCCGGTCACAGCACAGAGCCTCCGGTCACAGAGCAGATCCTCCGGTCACAGCACAGAGCCTCCAATCACAGCGCAGAGACTCCTGTCACGGCACAGAGCCTCCGGTCACAGAGCAGAGCCTCCGTTCACAGCACAGAGCCTCCAGTCACAGCGCAGAGCATCTGGTCACGGTATAGAGCCTCCAATTACAGCAAAGAGCACGCACGGTCACAACGCAAAGCCCTGGTCACAGAGCAGATCCTCCGGTCACAGCACCGAGCCTCTGGTCACGGTACAGAGCCTCCAATCACAGCACAGAGCCCCTGGTCACAGCGCAGAGACTCCGGTCACAGCACAGAGCCTCCGGTCACAGAGCAGATCCTCCGGTCACAGCACAGAGCCTCCAATCACAGCGCAGAGACTCCGGTCACAGCACAGAGCCTCCGGTCACAGAGCAGATCCTCCGGTCACAGCACAGAGCCTCCAATCACAGCACAGCCTCCAATCCCAGCACAGACCTCCAGTCTCACAGACGCAGAGACTCCAGTCCAGCGAAGCGCGGACTCGAGCAGATGAGGACCGATGACCGGGAAAGTCATTCGCAGCATGCTGATGGTGATGCCGCTTCTCCCTAGATTTGGACGTTGACATACGATTGATGGCATATGATAGTTCAGGTAGTGTTGCTGGGCGCAAAACCCCCCACGGCCACAACTGGGGACGGGGAGGCAAAGGCTCTGTGTCCCGTCGGGCCTCCTCCAGCGCCGCTGCTACGCGTGAGCCAACGGTTGCAAAGTGCTCATTTAACTTATCTGCCCATTGAGCAGACGGTTCATTGACTGCAGCGACGGGGTCACCTCCCTTAGGTAATATAAGAAATCGTCTTATATCCTTCCACGTGGTGTGGCGCCTCTGTTGGTAAGTAGAGAGGAAGTAGTTCGATCGCTCTTTGTTTTGTGCACTCTTCACTTCGTTTCTGCATTTGCGAAACTGTTCTTTGACCACGGCCGAGTTGGGATTATCACATTTAGCTTTATAAAGCCTGTCTCTTTCCCTCATGAGGGAACGGAGTGCCTCGTTGTTATGAAGCCACGGAGCTGGGGCTCTTTTCGTCCGGATGGTTTTTAACGGCATATGCTTATCTATAATTGGTGACCACACAGTAAGCCAGGCTCTCCATTTATCGCCTGAGCTCATTGACTCGTGCACAGCATTCCAATCAGCTAATAGTAAGTCCAAGCATAGGGCGTCTGGCACCAAACCTTTGGTCGATCGGATGGTGATCTCTGCTGCACAGGGGCGCTCCCGCTTCAGCTGGGTGTCCGCAACCGCCAGATCGTGGTCACTCCAACTGATTGGGATGACTTGAGATGACGTCTTTTCATCAGAGGATCTCACTATGATGTGGTCTAGCAGGGATCCAGACTCAGGGCGAGTAGTTGTTGCCACTATTTGTTTCATGTTCAGATCTTCGATTGTTTGAGCGTATCGCCTTGTTTCTGAGCTAGATGGTTTAAGCATGTCTATGTTGATATCGCCCAGAAGAAATGTAGGTCTTGCTCTGCAGTTAACATAAATCAGCTGTCCCTGTAAATCGTCTAAAACCGCTGAAATTGGTGCTTTTGGTGGCCGGTAGCACAGCCTCCAATTGTCACAGTTTGTTTGCTATACAAGCTGACCCACAGCGCCTCCGGACGGCAGAGCCACCCGTCAGCAGAGCCCCAGTCACAGCCAGACATTGGTCACTGATAATGTCTCCACGCGCAGTGCGTTGCGATATAGAATACATATTCCTCCTCCCCTCCCACGACTTATGTGAGGCGGACGGTCTTTTCTGAATATTTTGTAGCCTGGAAATATCAAAAAGCTGTTGTCAATATTTTCATTTAGCCAGGTTTCGCTAATACACAAAACATCTAGATGTTGACTCTCCAGCAGATTATTGACGTCGTCTATTGATGAGAGGAGGGATCTTACGTTTAGGTGACCAATCGAGAGATGTGACTGTCTGTCAGTCCTCCGTGTTCTGACGCTTGTTGGTTTGTTCACTGTCACATTTGGGAGCGTCGCGTTCGATGTTTCATCGGCTGGTGGCTGCGTCTGCGCTGTTGTCGTTGTAAGTCGTTTTGGGATCGCTAGTGTTCTCGGTCGTTTTTCGGTTTTCACTCTTTTTCGGTATGCACACACTGGTCGATTGTTCGTTATGACTTGAATATGTTTTTCTTTTGTCGGTGGCTCCAGTCTCTTCAGTTCTTTCAGGGTATACGCAATAAATGCACGACACATTATTCTTATCTTGATTCTTGTTCACTGAGGGAAAACTTGCTGAAAGCACGTGTTCTTGATCGAAAAATCAAGTTAAGATTCGATCGCAAAAATATAAAAAGTTGATGAAAACTCAGAAATATTTCCTAACTTTAAAGGCATTAAACAGCATTAAATTGATCTTACACGTCAAAAACAATGCTATATTTGAATCTAGCACACCTTCATTTACCAAGGACACACATTTAGATTAGCTGAACCTTAACGGTTCGCAAAAATATGAACAAATTTCTAAGAGCAAATAAAATGCATCCGCCTAGTTCCGCTGCATTCAGCCGATGGTCACAGCGCAGAGCTTCCGAACATGGTACAAAGCCCTGGCCATGGTGCAAAGCCCTGGCCACAGTGTTCTACATCGAGCCCTGGCGTCCCTTGAAATACCCTCAGCGCCCCCTGAAACGCCTGTGGTGTCCTCCCCCTGATAGGTCGCGCTGCCCCAAAACAACAGTGGCACTCCATTGCTCCGGCTGACGCCCCCTGGCCGATCCCCCTCCCCTTCCGTCCGATCAGAAATTCGGGACCCGCCCCTGAGGCAGGTGACTTCTGCTGCACAGAGAGCGCAGGACACGACCTTAGCATTGAAACAGAACGCTCACGGAGCACGATGGCAGAGGTGTATTGCAGGATAGTTGCGACCAATCAATGTGCATGCAGATGCGCTTAACAAGATGAAGCAAACCCATGGCGACAAGAGTATCGATTGATTAATAGGTATGGCGGAGCTTAAAATGACTTGGACATTCATACCTACTCTGAGAACTATCGTCTGTTTTTAAAAGCTTGAAGGCATAGTAAACACAGGCAGAGCAAGTCTATTGCAGTGAAAGCAGAAGTATAAGTCGCATTGCAAAGCACTCTGTATGGTGAGTTAAATACTGTCGGTGTTCTCCTGTTGGCTATCTAGGCTGAAATGGGCTGGAACAACTTCAGTCACCAATAGACTATCTTTCTCTCTATACCTCTCCATGAGTTATCGCATACATAAGCTTTGATGCCGTTATCGCACGCATCCAATGAGACCGTTGAGCTTGAAGGTGAGCTAGGTCAGTAATGACCTCTGTACGATGCGCGACACACCAAATCACAAGCATATACAACAAACGTCGGCCGCATTATAGCAGTCATTAAAAGGTTCTGTCTCTGGCAGTTAACTTTAAAGCACGAGAACCTCCCTCTCCTGTTTTGTGGTTAGGTCTTCTGAGCAAATTATTGCAAAAACTATTTAGTTGGTGTCTATAACTTTTTTTTAAATCGCCTTTTTGTGAAGTAAAGCCTCGATCATTGTGGTTTTTTATTAAACATTTTAAGGAATCTTCTGAATGCAAACTATTTTTCAGTGCAAATAAGAGCTGGGTGGTCATGCTATCTCAGACCTGCCTCTACCCCATAGGTGGATCGATCCAGGTGAATCGAGGTAAGGGGGCACTTGCTGGACCCACTGATGAACCCTCGGTGCCCTCTGAAATAGTCATGGCGCCTCCTGAAATGTCGCTTTCCATCCCCCTCCCCTCCTCAAGGATGCGAGCATCCGTGCCCGCAACAGGCTTCGGCGCCCACCTAATAGATTTTTCCACCAAAAAGTGGGGCCCCCTGGTTTGGATGGCGCCCTCCCCACCCCCCCGCAACATGCACCCACCCCCAATCGGAGATCCTGGATCCGCCTATGCTCCACCCCTCCCCATTTCTCCGCTGGGCCAGTTGTATCTCTGGATCGAGGAATTTACTTATCTTTTTACATTACACAGTAGAACTATGCTGCATGTCCATTAGAATCAACGTTCCGCACCTGGCACAGATTAGCTCTGCAATTTCTCCCTCGCTGCTTTACTGAAGTACATTAATGACCTCCAGTAATGTAAGCGTAGCGGTGTCAAGCTCTGCATTTAAAAACCGGTTACTGAACCGATCCCGACACTTGGAGTCCATGAATGCAACCTTAAAATCCCGATATACAGTTTCGAATAATTTTCTGATCAATTTATCTTCGAGGAATGGCAGCCTTAAAAATAAATCATATCAAAGCGAGTGATTGCCAAACAGTACCATTTACGGGAAATATAGGAGTGTTTCAATCATATAAAAAAAAACTCTGCAGAATGTATGCATCGTCATGCAAAAATGTAAAAATGAGTGCACGTGGCATTCGGAGCGCGATCAGCGTTATGTGCTGCCCGCCTCTAACGTGCCAGCGCACAGCTAGCACGTGCCCGGATTCCTGAAAATTCCGGGCCAGTCCGACATCCTGAAGAAAACACGGAAATCGCTCGGTTTCTGATCGAATTAATTACAGAGTGTCACCTTAGAGAAAATGTAATCATCCCCTCTTCCAAGATTGTGCCCCCTCTCATTATAACCAGAAGTTCTTTTTATTCCACGCCGACTAAATGCGTCCGCAGAATTTATGGCAACGGCATAACACTCGGATGGGGCGACTCTGCAGAGCATCGTCGTTAAGGAGATCATAGACAAAAGCTAATCTAATTTTTAGAGCATCCAGCCGCCCGCACGGCTTTTGATAGCGGTTCCGACGGCGCTATGACTCCAGACTCGGCTTTAAAATGGCGACGTGATGAAACACGTTCAAATATTTGCCTCCCCGACAGGCAGCGACAGACACTGAACTAATGATGAACTGAAATTAAGAAACATCAACGTGAGTTATACACCGGCAATGTGGTGACATATTCAGATGGATTTATCGTGAAATAATTTCTATTCAATGGCATTGACTAAAACAATTTATTCCCTTGACTTATTTGCGTTTACTTATCATATGCCATTTACTTCTCATGAATATCATCAAGTCGTCATGAATATGTTTTCACACTTGCAAATATATGTATATCAAATCACATTAAATGCCAAACAAAAATACAACAACACCGCCGAGCCGTAAATTTGTTTTTACATGACATAGGGCACCGAATTTTCCTATGTTTAGTACCTACTTGTATCGGGTAGTATGCTGAGGCACGTCCCAAATGCTCAAGGAGCCGTTGTGCAAACTTGGCACCATATTTTACCCGTAGCTTACACCATAAGTTTGCTTAAATTAGGCTTCATTTTGAGGTAAGGAAGTTGTGGGGCTTTATACATGCCCTATACGCTAGTGAATGAATAGAATATCTTGATGAAGAAATTAAGAGATAGGTTATCTTGAAAAAAATTGAGAAAGCTGACTGAAAAGGTGACTCCCATTTCATGCTACATGGAGCTGCATCCACCAAAGAACCGAAATTTTACAAACAATTTACCCCATTCCAAAAGCTCTCAACCTACCGCTATAAACCCTCTATAAGGCCGTTTATAAAACCTTCAGTCTACTTACTGTACTTTAAGCAAAATCTTTACTGTCATTTCTGAAAATTGAGATTCAGGCAGCTATTCGAAACATGAAGAGTTTATATCTTTTCTATCCCTTCAAGCGTTTGGATTTGGCCTAAGCCAGGCACACACAGCAGAAGTTTTTTGAAAAGCAATTTGAAAGGCAATTTGCATTTCAGCCTTACATAATACTAACGAACTTTATCCCTCGCTCCATCACACTTTTTATGTATAATTTTGTACGGTGTGGCTCTTCTTTATTGCTTAACACGCGCATTGACGGGGGTCTGAGCCACCTTCGCCTTGACGGGGGTGGGTACCCGCCCCTCCTAAAATCTCGAGAACCGCGCTAGGTAGCGAAAAACAGTAAACGACGTTGGATAGCCTAGCTACTTCTCCATCGAAAATATTCGGACCATTTTTTTGTCAGGTCACATGTAAGGTCACTAGAGGTCAAAACATGTCGTCATAGGGATAACATGTAAATGAAGTTTTTCGGCTATTACATCTGAACAAGAAAAGATAGAGCAAAACAATTTAAACTATATGAATCCTCGCAGCAAGCCGAATCGAATGATATATAACATGACCTTGCTAGGTCAAATCAAGGATTTGACCTGACCTGAGGTCAGGTCAAGGTCAAATTGGGCAAAATGCATAACATTGGAACTGCAATGACGAGAAAAATCTAATGCAGTTAGAATAAACACTCTATCTCTATGCATTACGGAGTTATTTAGTTAAAACCATTTTTCCCATGTATTTCCAATGGAGAGGTCATGGCTCGTACCTGATCTTAGGTAATCGATGTTAAAAATACCGGAACAAATTTTAGAGAACTCGGTAGGGCCATTGCGTGATATGAGTTTCAATCGGATAAGTTCACCCTGTTCCGACTTATGCTATCTTAAACTTTTTTGAGGTCAAGTCACTTGACCTGTACTGTACTGGTGACCTGACCTGAGATGACCCAACCTTAAAAATGTTGAAAAAAAGTTGTAAAAATGATGATGGAAAAGGTATGCAAAGTACGGCGGCGCTACGCGACGCCGTTTTTATGCTATCTGCGAAAATCACGAGGCGGCGGGTACCCGCCCCCGTCAATGCGCGTGTTAATTACCCTGCTTCTCCTTCAGCTCCTCTGACGGGAGATGGTTCTCAAAATTCCGGCTATATTCAGCAGCAAACAAACAGCATGTGAGCGATCCATTCCATGACTTGCCACAAAACGTTCACTGCATTTAGGCACTTTACATGGGGCTAGCTGGGAAAGCGGGCACTGGGCACGACACAATCAGCAAACACACTGTGATTCCGCAGATACTCCTAAGGCGGCAGTCTCCTCACACTCAGGCACTCAGTGGCGAGGCTCCATGGCCAGATACCTCAGCGCGAGTGCTTTATCACTCAGGCACTCTGTGGCACGGCTGGTCACTCAGGTACTCGGCGGCGTGTGGGGGCCACTGGCGGGGCCTTGGGCGGCGGCGATCGAGGCTTGAGAACCACTCCCCGGGGCTTAGCCAGGGGCGATCTCCTCGCGCGCGGCGATACGGTACCCGAGGCTGACGCTACCGTTGTCTGGAGAATAGGAAAGGTATTAAAACGATGTCTGAAGCCGGTGCCCCTCTCCGGAACTTATCGAGTTTTCACAAACTCGATAAGTATTCTGTTTATCCTATTTGCAGAACTACAGCGATGTCACACACACACACCCCCCCACACACACACACACCCACACACACACACGTCCGGACACATATAGCCAAGGAAGCTGACGTGCCCTAAAACACCAATCATCAACAGCAATGTCACAGTCACATATAGGACGTGTTGGACATAGAAAGTGAGAATTACGCCAGCAAAATAGACAATGAATACGGGGACAAGTTTTGAAATACAACTGGGCTCTTCCGTCACGTGTCTCTATGCCGCCTACTGAATCGAGCATTTGCCTTTCCATTGAAGCTCTTGGTTAGCGTGGAAAGTATCACACAGGCTGAGTTGTTCATCAAATGCATGAAGTGCTCTAACCAATTCGAAAATAATATCATATTCTACTAGAGAAACGCCTGTGCGACGAAAGTCAAGTGGACATCTGACATCGATATTTTTTAGTTAAAACACGATATATGTATCGGTGGACCGCTAAGAGCGTGAAATTTACATATTCTATGTGATATTGACTATACTGAGGCTGTTTCGCAGGTTTAAGCAGCTGAATGAGAAATGAAGTCCCCAGACAGGCCATATTTTGTGAAATATGGTGTCCACAGGGAAAATAGAGACATGCATCTGCAGCATACACCTTGTGCTTTTTTATCATCGTATTTTCTATAGAGCAAAGCTTATTACTTACTTATTTAGTTTGGAACTTCTAGAGGCTCTCAGGCCTATGATATAGTTCTGGCACAACGGGTTCTAATGCAACTCACATGGATCTAATACTTAATGCGTTGCATCGTATATCTGCGCCACCCAACTTATCCAGGCTGTTTAATGCGTTTACATTTCTTAGCGATATGACTCATTCAGGGAGGGGGTTCCATTTGTTGATCACCCGAACACTAAAGCAGTTCCGCCTCACCAGAGTCAAGGCTTCTGGCTTGGCCAGAAGAAACAGGCTTAAGTAGGACAGGTTTATATCAATGCTTGAGATTAAAAAAACACCATGAGATGACAATTTCGGGTGTCCCAATCTTTTCGCTTAGATCTCTAAGTGATCGATCACAAGGCCTTGGTATACATTCATAAAGGCCCTCAATGTCTGTGAAAATTCAAATGTTTATATTTCGTTTTCTTATCACTGGCCATTTTCGTTTTATAGACAAAGAGATGCATAATCCACAAACTGACAGTCCCTTGTATGGACTGATATCAGAGTTTTCAAGTGACTCATAGAGCATCGCTCTTATTCCCATTATGGAGACGATGCATGACTGCAGATTTGACTCACTGATGCTACTCATCGCGCATCAATAGCTTGAGAAATACACAACACATATGATTTAGTTTCATTTTCCGAAGATAGATTGGATTTCTACTAAGACCCCGCAGTGCCTGTGTGTCTCTGTGTCATTCATCACCAACAAGCATATTCTCAATTACGGGTGAAGTCAATATAAAGTAAAATTTGCACACAACAGCAAACCAATCTTCAAAAACGTTTTCTTTTATCGTTCCAAAACAAAACAGGTACGCCTAGTCAAACTGTTCTGTCACTGGCCTAAAATTGCTCCTCGAGGTTGAGTAAATCAAGCGATATGTTTTCTAATTCATTTAATATTATTGTTAAATATAGCTATCTAATGTTGGTGAGTAATCTAAAAGTAGTTATCAACGTAAAAAGCCCGCACAAATACACTGAATTGAACAGTATTCTCTCGACCAAAGGGTACGTTCAAGAAGGTTACAACAGCATTCTTGGTAGCTCTAGATGGTACATGAAACAAAAACACTAGTATATGAGAGGATGAAATACAACCTCTGAAAACCTTTCATATAAATAAATTGTTATGTTGCCCACGTCTCGTCAGTAGAGCACGAAAGCCATAAAACTTAGTCAACCCAGCGCAGTCTAATAATCGGCAATGTGTGTCAACATGGTTCAAAGTCAGGGAAAACAGGTTGCTATGGATTTGTCGGAGACACTTCGAGCATGGCCAGATTGTATGTGCATTTTCTCCGCCAGAACAGAGTTGAGTCTCCAAGTCCGACCTGTGGCGCGGAGCCGAGGAGCAGCTGCTGCCCGACAGATGGCGCGATGAGAGCGAGGAGAAGCGCACACGCGGCAAATGCGGCGAGCTGGGCAGAGAGCCGTGGCTGGGCCACCGCTGACGGAAGATCCCTACCGTCCTGTCGGACCCGGTACAACGTCATGCTTCGGATGTCAGCATCAGGTTTTGGGGTGTTTAATTCACATGCGATGAATGGAGCCACACATTAGGGGCTGTTCACATATTGCGTGAGACGAAATTGAGAGTGTTTGAACCCCCTACCCCTTTTTCAGAAATTTGCAGTAAATGACTGAGCCCTCCCCCTTTGTCAGAAATCGTCTGATCATGCCAGACACTCCTCTCATCAGCAAAACTGTTGTCCACCACAAACATACTAGTGAAAGCCACAGGTTGTGGATTTCTACCTCTTTGGGAGTGCACGGGCACCCCAATAAAGCTTTGAAGTGGCTTTGAAGTATTCTTAAACTTTCGTGTTTTTGGTTTCACCTATTTTGAATATGTTGTATCGAGTAAAACAGGGCTGTGAGAAGGCTAAAATGCACTACGTCATACTAAATTTTTTAATGTGGTGATTATTGACATTGTTTCAAGTTTTGGCACCCTTAATCATTTACAAAAATGCACGCCCCTCAGAAAGACGCCAAAAATGAAACAATTAAAAGATTAAAAAGAGCACTCTGATTTCCGGGCCTTCATTCCACCCGTATTGTGTCGCCATCACCAGTTCCAGGCAGCGTGCGAAACACTCATGTTAAAACCCGAGTCGGCGCCCGCTAAAAACAGCGCCGTTAATCAGTTGCGACACACTCTCACGGCGGCGCACGTCCTCACCACGCATTTTGACAGGGATTGAAGTGAATAGTTGGAAAACCCGTCTTAAAAAGCGTGATAAACAACTCGATACCCGCCCCATCTTCGCCCCGGTAGCAAAGGGATGGGGATTGAAAAATCCCCCGCTGGACCTCGACTCCTATGCAGGACAGTGAAAAAACACAAACGGTGGTCGATCGCCCATAATGAGACATTAAGAAACTATTCAGTGACTTTTTCGCTCAAGTCAATATTGGGCTCATGACAGATCAAAGAACTTGACAGGTTAAAGAGTGTTGTCCTGATTGTAGTTTTGGACTGGAGTGAGTTTTTAGACTTTACTCGCCTCTCGTAACAGCGGATGGAATGTTTTGTGACATGACCATATGACGTGAAAATGTAAAAATCTTTATCACAATTTCCTGCAAAGTTATTGACCAAAGCCCAAACACCTGCTTTAGCAGTTCTGGACTAATTTTCAGAGATCACAGGTCCAAAGTCACACATAACACTAAAGGAATTTATTCTTAGGCGTTTCTTCAGAAAAAAGTATTTACAGTCAGCTTCAATTTTCTCCGTGTATGTGTTTGTAATGGAGAGTTACCTGTACCTAAGCCTAGGTTATAAACAGTGAAAATCCCGTTATCACAGCTTGTGATTCTTGGTGGGTCTATTCTGCGATATGAATATATCAGACAAGTGGGTTATCAAACCTCTTTTTACCATTTTAAGTTTTGGAGATAAAGTCACTAGTTCTGGGTTAGTGGTCAGACCTGAGGTAACTTAACACCGGGGTGACCACCTTGATACAGGGGGACCCCCAAGATCTCAAAACCACAGTAGGTACAAAAAGTAAACGGCGTTGGGTAGCCCATCCGCTTCCCATAAATATTAACCATCTTTAGGTCACATAAGGAAGAGGTCAAAAACCGTCACATCCGTCAAGGAAGGATTAAATAAGTTTTTGGCCATTACACGAACAACCAAAAGACAAAACACAACTAAATCCAGTAAGCCAAATCGAATAATAATTAACCTTAGGTCAAATAAGATTACCACCAGGTCAGGTCAGGGTCAAATAATAAATCATATCATTAGAATCAAAGCCAAGGCGAGCTAAGAACAAAATAAACGCTCATCACCATCGTTACGAGTTATTCAAAACCATATTCCATATATACCAATGAGGTCATCTGTACCGACCTGTCATCATGTCAAAACCGGAACAGATTTAGAGAACTCAGTGACCCATATGTGATGAGTTTCAATGATAAGTACCCGCTCCACTATCTATCTAAACTTTTTGAGGTCGGGTCCGACCTGTCTGGGACCACCTGAGATGACCTATCCAAAAATTTCACAGAGTTCAAAAATATAGAAAGGTATACCGTCGGCCGCCGCCGTTTCTCTATCCCGAAACACCAGGGGGCGGGTACCCACCCCCTCAATGCCGTGTTTAACTTCGAATTTCAAGAAAAGTTGCGCAATCAATCATGAGTAAGGTGTGCCAAGTACGGCTGTGTTTCGCGTCGCACTTTTTTGGGGCCATCGAGAAAACTCGAAGGACTATTCAAACACAACTCTTTTCCTAGAAGAGGGTTAATAGAATGGTAAAGTGTTTCAATTGCCTGGGTTAAAAGCAGTTAAAATCCTTCTGGAAATGGGACATTAATTTTGGTGATGGTTGCATTCTAAGTCCGGGCGGAGACTTTCCCTTCCAATTAAAGATTTATAATAGCAAATGTTGAAAGAACCACAGCCGAATTACCTACCTTTTGATATAATAGAAGTAGCTTCATTTTATGTTTCAATTTCGCCTTTTTGTTTCCATATCTCAGCATAATCTTGATGACACCTCTCATATTTCAACTTTGCACACTGGCGAGAGAAGTTTGGCCAACCACAAATAACAGCTACCTACCTACCACTCAAAACATCGACACGCATTGTTAACACATGGAATAACCGAAATCAATACTTGAGAAGCAGCTACTTCACTAGAAAAGAGGCTGTATGAAACGGATTACTAGCACAAATGCTACTGTGAAAATACTAAAAAAAAACACATAAAGAAACCGCAATGATAGCGTACAGCTCCCTGCTATTTTGTTTGAGGGAAAAAGAGGGCCACTGGCTGAAACAGTTTGTGGTTAAACATTGCTAACCTATGAAGCTAACCGTGGCTAGCATAATTTCTAGAATATTCTTAGCTCAACCTAAAACTGATACCATACTATACTGCTATTATATTTAGTTCCGAAACCTTAAAATACCCGCAATTCAATTATCCTGGGCTTACGCAGTTCTTGTTCAATACACAATTCCACGACAGATCATGATTTCTCCCTCGTCAGAATTCATTAGAGAAAGCCAGAACCCCTCCCCCTTCATCAGAAGAAGTCAGAAAATGCCAGAAACCTCCCTCCTTTGGTCTCTGACGTCATATGTGAGCAGTCCCTTAATGAAATCGTGGTCGAAGCCAGTTTTCTGAGCAACTTTAAAAATTAGGACAAATACATAGGCGTACCTGTTCTTTATTGTTTCGCGAGAAAATGCTCGGAACAATAACTGCACTTTGCTGCAGATTTGGACTGAACACCGCTTAAACAGAAAAAACGAAAATATTGCTCTTGAGGGACTCACAAACACGTAAGACGCACGTCTCAATGTGACGCCTCGGTAACAATGTACCGTATCCGCGTGTGGGAGGTATGCTGCCCTGTATAACTTTGGCTCGCCTTATACTGTGCCGCATAACTCTCACTGAAGGTACGCTGTACCGCAGAACTCATTCTGCTGGTAGACTGCGCCGCGGAACCCACACTGGAGGCTATGCTGCACCGCCTTACTCACGTTCGGGATACATTGTACCGCATAACTCTTACTGGAAGTATGCTGTGCCGCAAACCCTGCGAGCGCGCTCAAAACCGCATAATTCGTGACACATTCACTAAACAGGGGTGTGGCAAAAACGCACTCTGGAGGGCCTGGTGGGTAAGCCCTCATGAGATTTCAAAAGCCAAGAGACTTTAACACCCGTTTGGGGGTAGTGGGGGCTATGATTATCTATTTTTTGATCATTTTTCACCAACCTAAATAAATATTTACAAGGCCAAACGAGGCCAAAAAGGTCAGACGCTGGTCGTGTTTGGGAATTTTTGTGAAATACCGTTGTTATGCAGAAAAAAACTTGAAATATACTGAAAGGCGACCAATGTCATAGAACGCAAGTCCCAAAAAATGTTCCCTGAAATTTTGGGATGGAGGTCATGGACCTAAGACGTCAAGATATGATATATTCCTTCTGATTTACATAATAATAGCACTGTACAGAGGCAGAAACTTGCCAACTCGGCACCGGATTTGTGACACATTCACGAAAATTGAGGTCATAATTGTGACAAAATAGCGATCCTGACTGTAGGCTCAAAATCAAACCACATATTTTCGAAATAGAGATGAAGCGTGTAGGAAATATTTTAACTTAGCAGCTCTGTTCTTCAATTGCACAGCGTACCATTAGTGATACAATATTGGTACTGTGTTCAGTTTCTACTAAAACGAGGGACCCCGCTGCGAAAACCCGCAAACCGCTGCACAGTTGCCAGATTTTAACATGCAGCCCAATGGTGCCGATTGTTAGTAGTTTGCAGAAAGTTTGCGCCTAGATACCCGAAATGTGACAGTCAATTTTTCGAGAAATACACGATTCTGGGCATATTTAAGGCATTAACGATAACGCAGATACTTTATCAAGTACTTCCTGTCCATTTTTTCACGTTAAATCAGATTTACAGTTTGAGTCTCTTCGATTTAGCGGCCCCTATTTCTTCGAATTTAGTATTAAGTACGCCTAAAAGCTACTAATAAAAGTACTAAGTGAGTGAAAAAATAAACATAGCTGGGCAGCAATTCTACTTAAACTGCGCAACACGACAAGACAAGTTAGAAATGTTTATGTGATGTAGAGCCTGCCAAAAATTTAAACAGGCGGGAAGCCACTTATTTTGAGGGCATATTTATTAGGTATATTTGAGATAAGTGCAGGCTAAAACTAGCTAGAATAAATATTGCTGCCCATGGCTAATCTAAGATGAATGTAGGCTATTGTAAGACTGGTGCACTTTCCCATATCAAGCTTGGTTTTCATTCCTTAGCCTGCTTGTGCCTTAGCTTATTTGTGCCCTAGATTGGTTAGATAGATTTGGAGCTGGAGGAAGTTGGGAGAGTTGGCGCCAGCAACAGGCTGGCAACAACAGTGATTCAGGTGAGTTTTCATGATCAAATTATCATATCAATATTGTACAGATAGCAAATGTGTGCTAATGCAGTCCTCCACAAAGTGTTAACACCCACACTGGAGAGGGGCCTGGCACCAACGTACACTGAGGGGACCGAGTAGACCCCCTTCTTATCTCAGAAAATCACAGCAAATCTCAGAAAGAAATAGACTTCGAAAAACGCTGGTTAGGGGTGTGTTGCTTACTACCAGTGGTGGTAAGCAACGCACAGGACCTGAACTGCATGGAGTTAAAGCAGGATTTTGACTACACTGGATATTTCTTTGGTATGTGAATTCCAATACCTCTGTACCTATTAGGCCAATAGACATAATTTTACATCTATGCAGGCTAGTTGCCTCAGAGTTTTTACTGCAAGAAGGAATGACCAGGCAGGTGATGATCGTGACTGGGATGCAAATTTTAAGCATTTGATGTGTTTATAAAAATGCTACCTAAGGTCCACTTTGCCAACACTTTTTAGGTAGATCCAAATACTATGTTGACATTGACATTTGTGTCCCTTTTGTTGATATGTGAGATAGAAGTTTAGTGGGGGGAAGCTGTGGTTAGGGTTCCCAATTGTGTGTACATGTACGCTCCCATTAATAGATAGGTATGTTCCCAATAATAACTATTTTCATGATAATTGCTACATTTAATCATGTGGAAAAGTATCATAATTGGAAACACTCCTTCCAAAAATGGAAACTTCTTCAAAAGGAAATGCATGTCATTGGGAAACTGCAGTCAGAGTTGCCAATAATAGTTATGACCCCAATACTGGAAAAATGACCCATAATTGGAAATTTTCCTTCCAAAAACAAAAACATGATCTATAAATGAAAACTCAGTTTACTACTTTCATGCTGTAATGGTTTGGTGCTAGAACCTTGTCTGCTGCAAAAGTAAGGGACAGGTAGAGAACATTCAGCATATTGGAAATAGTATTCAAGTATACAATTATTATTTCCAGCTCTGTGTGACAGAGGAGGCATACGTCGCATTGAGTTTGTGACAGCCAGCATACTTTCTGCACCTCTGGCACTGTACTAACCATTCGAGGAGAATAAGAGGTGACATTGATCCATAACCTTTGATATTGACTTTAGCATCGAGTTACATAAACTAAGACGTCATAGGGTAATATACATACGGCATACTGGGTATTGTCATTTGACTCGAAGCACTGTGATCAATTACCTTGAAAATTTTGGAAGGAAAATAAACTGTGACCTTTGGCCTTGATCTTCATGCGAGGTGACCTTGACATATCACCTCGTTTGTATGCGCGTTATGACATCGCCGCTCGGTCTCCAGTGCAAGCGAACTGGTGCAACCGCGCAATCGTGGTGATGTCAAAATATTAGGACTTCGAGGACTATTCTTGAAAATATTATAAACTGAATTTTCAAAGTCCTTTGCCAATTGACGCGTTCATTAATTACCTGAAATGTGACCGAGTGACGTTGTTTCACAGCAAAAACTTCATTGACTGCAAGCGTTTATAAATAAACCATGCACGGGAGTGAGGATAGACAAGTTGGAAGGAATAAGACAATAGGGACCAATAACACGGCATGTTCCCGAGAAATCAGAAACAGAGACCACCACCCGGCGGGGTCCCTAGCATACATGCCTCACTGGGGAGGCGGGAGCGTATTTCGACCATTGTCTATTTTATTTCCTAGAAAACCAAATAAAATCATGGATGGCGTGCAAATGTTCTTAGCAGACGAAGATATATTATACGAACTATTTTTCTCCTATAAATTTTTTTCTGAGCTGTGCTGGAGTAAATATTTAGTCTCTCATTGTGACGGATCGAATGATGTATGGCATAGCCATGTTAGGTCAAATGAAAACAAATGGCATGACCTCAAGTCAGATCATGATCACATACGTTGATCTGGCATGTTCATGTTGCACATTAATTAAATTTCAGACACAAGACAATTGGTCGTACGACCTTAAATAAAAAACTCCTTGACCTGACGTGACCTAGAAAAACTTGGTGGCATTCGTGAAGTTGATCATCAACAAGGTACTTTCAGTCACGTTGGTCCGCGTCTCTTCATTTTTTGCGTTATTCACAAACAGATATTAAAAACAACATAAAGAAAGAATGACCTGAACAACTCCTGCGCAGAGTTAATTCTCAGTCCACCCTTGCCACCTTAGCTTGAGCATGTGAGCTTTCACCGTTTGGAGTGATGGCAGACGCCACGGGGACAGCGCTGTCCCAGGTGACAGCGTCCCTCGCAGGTGTTTCCGGCCAGCAGCGACACGCGGAACAGCAGCACCAGCCGCTCCAGGTGTCCCTCGTCTTCCGCCGAGTCCCAGCCAGGAAACTTGCCGCGCAGACGCCGCCGCTCCTATCGACAGGGAGCGCCGCCCAAATCACTTCAACGGCTGTTAGTCGAGATGAGACTTTAACTAGCGGCGCAGAAACGGAACGCTGGTCCAAAAGACATCTCCTCAGTATCAATGAAATAATACACAAGGATCGGTCGGAAAGTAACGCCGGATATTTTGTATTATACCGCAAGGGACCTGAGGGAATTTCTCATATGCCAGGACTTACGCTGAGGCAACCAGAGATCTGTGTCTCTCTGTTGCAGACGTGAACGATGTAGCAGTCTTGGAACGCAGCTTCTGTCACGGGTGAGCGTCAGAAGCGGAGGTGCATGTGCCAATGAACCCCCCCTCCACAGGAAAGTTGGGGCGGCCAACATCCAGGGAACCCGGGGAACAATAACACAGTCGGGACCGTCAGTTAGAGATATGTTCTTCGATTCAGGAAGGGCGGCAGGGATGTGTCGGAAAAATATGCAGAGTCACAACTCTGGACAATGGAGTGTGCCTCAATCAACTCATCCACGTAAATCATCTCACAATTATGAATAGCATGGGTGCAACGTTGGTGTGGTTCACAAATTGAGATGGTAGTTTTGGGAAGTTTTTCCAGGCCCCGGTCTGGTCTGTCCGGTCAGTTTTCAGAAGTCCGTCTCAAGCCTGGCCTTTGGAAGAAATGTCTCAATAAGCCCGGGCAGGCCCGATATCACAAAACAGGCTGACAGATGACAAACCGTGGAAGCGAGTGGTTATTGTGTCTCTTGAATAGATGTTTAAGTAAACTTTTCTTGCATCGTATTGCCATATTAAAATGATGCACGAAATATTAAGCACAATCATCTATCTACTTAAAGTCACCAAAAATTCTGACAGAAGTAAAATTATAGGGCATGAAATGCAATGCTGATTATATAGTTTCCAAACATAGGTTCTTTGTAAATTGTTTTGACTGCTCAGTTAACACTGAACAACTCTGGGTGCACTTGATGCAAACTTAGTATACTGAATTTAAAACACTTTCAAACCCACCTAGCAGTCACTCGATCCCTGATGTGCAAAACCTAGAACCTGAATTAGTCATTCTTAACAGCATGTAAGACCATTTGTGCCCATTGTCGTAAGCAGGTAGAAGACAAAAGAGAGTTGTTCCTAATAACGGACTCTGCTATATGGTATGGTTTGGTTTGAAGCCTAATGCCGCTGTGTTGCGTGCCGCGGAGCCTGTAAACAATGTGACCTCAATCTTCATCCGCGGCAGAAGCAGCACCACCACCTC
Source organism: Lepas anatifera (assembly GCA_034440635.1). Taxonomy (NCBI): domain Eukaryota; kingdom Metazoa; phylum Arthropoda; class Thecostraca; family Lepadidae; genus Lepas; species Lepas anatifera. The sequence continues at coordinate 2,574,932 of JAOTON010000131.1, read as the reverse complement.
CAAACGGCGCAGAGGCACGCCAGGTGCTGGCTGCCTCCCAGCTGCGGGGCGAAAAATGCTCCAGCGCAGCGTATACCAGCAACAACAACGCCGTGAGAGTGGTGCAAAACACCGCACATTCACCTCGTCAGGGTTATCTTCAATGAACGTGGTCACCGTAATAAGTTTTTGATACACAGTAAACAAAAAAACATGCCTGCGACATAAGAACACAAAAGAAACGAACTTAGAATTGTTTTCGTATAACGGCAAAAATTCAGCCATATTCAACAGCGGTACAAGGGGTACATATTTTAAGAGCTCTTACATATTCATATCTGACATATATATATATATATATATATATATATATATATATATATATTAGTTTAAAATAGCGAAGCTCAGGAGGAAAAGAAAAGACACAAAAAAGAAGAACGGTTTTAAAATTAAACTACATACATATTCTAACATATTTCAAACACTTGTTAGGCAATCCTTCACATCACCAACTACCACACTATCTTAACCTACCAGGGCCATCGAATAAAAATGGGATATTGACATCTGCCGATTGATGGTCGGGCGAGATCGCGGAGAATACGGACCAGAACCGCAGCTTCGTCTGGCAGCGAGAGGATGTCGTATTATCGACGAGGATGGTTCGTCAGGGTCTTGTCGGGTCTTGTCTTAGATGTTTCGTGGAGCGCCTTCTGCAAGTCCCTCAAGAAGACCACCATCGAAAAGAAACTTGAGGCCAGACTGGCCGTACGATTCTATCAATCGAACATGCATTTGTAAACTCCAAACACGAACGACAGATAGTCAGCAAGAACTCCAAACTTAGGATTAAACTGTCAGTTTTATCCAAAATACTCCAAAAACAAAAAAGCAGAAATGAATACTTTACCAACAGATTTGCAGCCCACACTCGGTAAGATTGAAGTAAACCCACATTCAGCAGCAGCTTCAAGCCGAGCACGAAACATAGGGTAATTCTAGGAGCACAGTATTAAGTCCCAGATTACGAGGCGGCAGGAGAACTAAAAAAAAACAAACGTCGTAATTAGGCCCAATAAGGCCCCCATATTTGTGATCCTAGACCGGAGTGCTTATCTGAAAAAGTCAATGCTATTCTAATGATACTCCAAGTTCAAGAAATCACAAGAAACCCCAAGAACACAAAAAGGCACAAACAAGCGATAGACGCGGCTAATGCCGTCAAGGAGACGTTAAGTTTCAGCGTGTCATCGGAGAGTTTAACCCTGGATATTTATACGGGAATATAAAGACACAAAAACGGACAACCCGATAAGACCATAATATCTCAGATTCCTACACCTTCTTATACATTGGCCAAGAAGCTAATAGTCTTCTATCTCCCTTCATACCAGGAACATACTCGTTGAAATCATCTACGGAATTCTTAGAAATACTCAAGCTCCGAGAAAGAAAAGGCATAATTGCTTCCTGATGCCCAAAGCCTTTTACGAATGGCCCATTGATAAAACCATTCAGATCATCCTGACAATGCCTTCAATCATCCTGATCTACCACCACCCGGGTACCACGTCATATACTGGAAGAGATGCTATCTGTTTGCACAAAAGTGCCCCTTCCGTTGCCCAGAGGGCAAACCCTATCAAGTAAATGGCGTTGCGATGGGCCCCCTGGGAGTATTATTTGCGCAAAGCTACATGCCTACGTGAGGAAAGGCCTGAAAGATGGAAACCAAGCCCTATCTTTACTGTCGCTATATTGATGACATATACCAGATGGAAGGACACTGAACAGCTTGAAACTCGAAGAACAAGTTAGAGGAGGTCCGAACTCCATTTCACGACGGAAACAAGTGTTGAGCACAAATGCCTTCCCGATGGCTGGTGGATGCCACCAATGCTGAATACACAACACAAGTGTACCGTAAAGAGACAAATACGGGTCATTGCCTCAACAGTAAAAGTGAGTGCCCACAGCGGTAAAAGACAGCGTGATAAGAGCGTACGTCCATCGTGCGCTCACCCATAGCTCGTCATGGGCGCTTATACACCAAGAGCGAACCGGATCAGAAGTGTAGCTTCAAACAACTAGAGAAAGCCAACATAGAAGAAATAATTTCCAGACAACTAACAAGTACCATCACAAAAACCAGATAATGAAACCAACAAAGAAACGACATCAGGACTTCACCAAAACATTAGACAACCCAATATAAAAGAAGAAAGACCCTGCAGGATATCGTCATCAAAAACTGCAAACCCAAAAACCCAGAGCACAAGATCAGCCTGGTAATATTTTATAAAAGCCCAAAAATCTCAAGTCTAGTCATGAAGAACAACCTGTCCGAGAAGAACTCAAATTAAAAGCCATCAACATAGTCTACCAATTTAAATGCCCATTTGGTGACTGCGCCACCGTCCAGAGCGTAGCTATGTTGGTTACACAACGACGAGCTTCTCAAGGAGGATGACTATGCACTTGCAAGAAGGCGCTCCACAGAAACATCTAAACAAGACCACGACAAGACCCTACAAGAACCATCCTCGTCGATAATACAGACATCCTCACTCGCTGCCAAGACAAAAAGAAGCTGCAGGTTCTGGAGTCCGTATTCATCCGCGATCTCAGCCCGACCATCAATCGGCAGATGAATCAAATATCCACATTATCATTATTCGATGGCGCCCCCTGGGGCCTAGGTTAAGATAAGTGTGCGTAAAGTTAGGTACATAAGTGACAAAGGATTGCCCTAAATAAAAGTGTTTAGAAATATGTTAGAATATGTATGTAAGTTTAATTTTAAAACCAGTATCGTGTCTTTTTCTTGATGGTGCCCTCCCTGAGGTATCAGCATGAAATTTTAAACTAAGATTTGTCCATGCTGTTTAAGAATTAAGACTAGATATATATATATATATATATATATATATATATATATATATATATATATATATATATATATATATATATCTCGCACGTGAAGAGTTCTTACCACTTTGTTCCTTGGGATAATTTGCATCATAGTAATTAATTGTGATATCGTGCAAGTGTACTGGCTGTATAGTGCAGCATCCATGCGAGCCTCACGTTTAAAGAGGCCATTATTATAATTTTTATATAGTTCGATGGAGGTAATATTGCAGTTTTAACGCCGCCAGTGTACATACAATCCTCTTTTTTCATTCACCTGATCTCTATCAACGCTGCAGCAACTAAATGGGGAAGTTTTAACTGAATGTGAAGGTTGAAACTAAATAGCGAGGATGCAGCTAAATAGGGATGTTGTAACTAAATAGGGAGGTTTTGAATAAATAGGGAGGCAACTAAATACCTGGTTGAAAACTTTCAAGCACGTACGTGACGTATGATGAGCATGCTGTGCGGAACAGGGAAGTATTGAGTCAGCATTTTTATTCTTCACTTTTTGGAGAGGTCATATAACCTGCCCCCGGGACCAGACCGGTGACTGGCTTGACCTGTAATTGGAGAAATTACGGTATTGCATGGGAAATCGAGCGGAGGGTGTTAGTGAAAGGCACGTTTTGACCGTGTCACCTCGACTTTCTCCTGCTCAGTCCAAAATAAATACCAAAACCCACCGTGTGCTTCACAGCCGATATGGACACGAAGCTGCCGACCACCCAGACGCGCGAATCATTAGCATTTCGTGGAAGCGTGCACAATCGGCGGCGGGCAGCAGCATTGATTTCCAGTGGAACGCAGCGGTCCCGAATTTGGCCCGGTTCGGACGGAACAGCACGGCAGAGGCACTTGGCTGGGTGGAGCACGGCAGCGTGGTTGCAGGGTGCACTGGGCGTCTTTGGCCGTCTCCAAATGGTCTTCAGAGCAGATAAATGCTCAGAACCGGACAACACCCTATATCAGTTTTCTTCGGAAACAAAAAAATACCCTCATCTTTCAGAAAAGTCGTAAATGAGAAACCATCTTTTGGAAAAATGAATGAAAACACGGCAAAGGAAAGGGCGCCCCTGATTACTATATACGGATATGGAAATTTAACCAATCTTAGCACACGTAGTTTTGTAAACTAAGTGACATCTTGGGTAAGTGACGATTAAGTGACTCTTTGACTCTTTTGGTGTGGGCGAAGGCTTAAGTCTTTATAAGCCGTCACCTCCTCGCCTCTATACCATGCCTCTCTCACATTAACGAAGCAGTTTTTATGTGTGTATGCCTACCTGAACTATAAGTTATTGTTTACTGGACACACTACTCATGATTGCTGTAGCAGATGAATGGTCCGCAGTGTTGTCAAATTGTACCCTCTCAGCTCGTGTCTGCTAAACACTTCCTGTCATCCATCGGGATCTCATTTTGCGCTTCTGACTTGTAACTGTCCTTTTATTAGCAGATTCTAACGACTAAGGACGATTCCTTTGAGCCAGTTGAAGTATGAAACATCGTCTCTACTCCTGCACATGGGTACTGTTGGACCCAATCCATGAGCTGGAGTCCCGCCGTTGTCGGCAGCGCCCTTTGCCGCCGGGTCGGCCTTATGACGGGCCTGGGGCGGGCCGCCTGCGGGAGAGTTATGCGACGCGGCGGCGGCGGGGCGTCGCCCAGCGACCCGCCGTCAGCGACGCTCTGGGAGGGGCGGATATTGGCGGTGACGATGAATGCTGGTGCCACGAGAGCAGGCCTGCTAGCGGATATGTCAGAAATGCTGGCCACGTGAACCGGCTGCTTGGATCCAGTGCTTTTCCTATTTATTACGAGTGCTTTGGATAAAAATGGTGTGAGATTGGAAATGTTTATGACGCCCTTCCCAGCCCACGCAGCCTTCGACTGGGTTGAGAATGGGGATGTGGTTGTGATTTAGGAACAAATATTGGGAGAAAACCTTATTGATCTGTTACTCTGGAACAACCAGTGATAAGCACCACTCTCTTACCCAAGGCATTCACAGCCAGCATTGATTCAACCAAGGCTGCCGTGAACTAAGGCTTTTACAGCAGCGTCACCTTAACACGCGCATTGACGGGGGTCTGAGCCACCTTCGCATTGACGGGGGGGCGGGTACCCGTCCCCCCCTAAGATCTCGAGAACCACGGTAGGTAGCAAAAAAACGGTAAACGGCGTTGGGCTGCCCATCTACTTCTCCATCGAAAACATTTCAACCATTTTTTTGTCAGGTCATATTCAAGGTCACGAGAGGTCAAAACATGCCTTCATAGGGATAACATGTAAATTCAGTTTTTCGGTCATTACATCTGAACAAGTAAAGATAGAGCAAAACGACTTAAACTGTATGAATCCTCTCAGCAAGCCGAACGGAATGATATATAACATGACCTTGCTAGGTCAAATCAAGGATTTGACCTGGCCTGAGGTCAGGTAAGGGTCAAATTATATAAAATGCATATCATTAGAAACGCAAAGCCCAGGCGAGTCTAATGCAGCTAAAACAAATGCTCTATCACCATCCGTTACTGAGTTATTCCGTAAAAACCATTTTTCCCATGTATTTCCAACGGAGAGGTCATGCCTCGTACCTGACCTTAGGTCAACGATATCAAAAATACCGGAACATATTTTAGGGAACTTGGTGGGACCATTATATGATATGAGTTTCAATCGGATAAGTTTACCCTGCTCCGACTTATGCTATCTTAAACCTTTTTTTAGGTCGGGTCACGACCTGTACTGGTGACCTGACCTGAGATGACCTAACCTTAAAGTTTTCACAGAAGTTGTAAAAAAGATGAGAGAAAAGGTATGCCAAGTACGGCGGCGCTACGCGACGCCGTTTTTCTGCTATCTCCGAAAAACCCAAGGGGGCGGGTACCCGCCCCCGTCAATGCGCGTGTTAAGGGGTTGAGCAGACCAGTGGGATGAGCTCCCCGCCCTTAAAAACCGAATGTGTTCGCCCTCTCCCACCTCTCTCTCTCTCTCTCTCTCTCTCTCTCTCTCTCTCTCTCTCTCCTCTCTCTCCTCTCTCTCTCTCTCTCTCTCTCTCTCTCTTCCACAAACAATTTGCTTGCGAAAAACATGAAAAAACGCTGCAGCTGAATAAAGAAGTGTTCAATTTTTGCATTCCCGTACAACCAAAGCTTTGATAACAAATGTTAGGTTACCGTATCTGACCACTTGAACGACCAGGCCTATGCAAGTTCACATAGGTTACATGCTAGAAGTAGATATTTGCGCAACCATCCCACACTGAAAAACGCAAGGTGACACTCTTAGGTTTTGGCACCAATATTATGCTAACTCAAGGATATCTGCACAATTTCAAAGAGATATTGCACCTTCATTAAATTTGATCTGAGCTATCGGTCGCATAAAGTATGTCGCCATGCTCCTAGAGCCGTATCCTGATGTCATGCGTACGCAATATCATGTATTTCAACCACAAAAAACCGTGCTTTCAACCAAGAATTGACACTCAGACCCCGATTTGCTATTTTTATCTCTGGTGGACGCACGCCATGCATACGTAGAATGAATCAAATCGTTCTTTGCACGTAGAGCCAAATCAGTGTTCTTAGTGCGCACACCAGGTATCTCTATTATCATCTTCTACGTACGCCAGGCTGGTATTCTGGCCTTTTGCGTACGCCAGGCTGGTATTCTGGCCTTTTGCGTACGCCAGGCTAGTATTCTGCCCTATTACGTACGCTAGGCTGGTATTCTGGCCTTTTGCGTACGCCAGGCTGGTATTCTGGCCTTTTACGTACGCCAGGCTGGTATTCTGGCCTTTTGCGTACGCCAGGCTGGTATTCTGGCCTTTTGCGTACGCCAGGCTGGTATTCTGCCCTATTACGTACGCTAGGCTGGTATTCTGGCCTTTTGCGTACGCCAGGCTGGTATTCTGGCCTTTTACGTACGCCAGGCTGGTATTCTGGCCTTTTATGTACGCCAGGCTGGTATTCTAGCCTTTTACGTACGCTAGGCTGGTATTCTGGCCTTTTACGTACGCCAGGACGGCATTGGAAGCTTACCGCCTAGTGCTTACACCAAAATAACGAAAACAACAACTAAGTAGTCAATAGCTGTCACCGAAAAGGAATGCCTGACTCGTAAAATATTAAGAGCCCAGTGAATGTATTTCCACGTTGATCCCATATAGAAATTACTACTGGCAATCATAAATATGGATTTTAACACGCGCATTGACGGGGGTCTGAGCCACCTTCGCCTTGACGGGGGGCGGATACCCGCCCCCCTAAGATCTCGAGAACTACGCTAGGTGGCGAAAAACGGTAAACGGCGTTGGGTAGCCCGTCCATTTCTCCATCGAAAATATTTAAACAATTTTTTCTCAGGTCACATTTAAGGTCACTAGAGGTCAAAACATGTCGGCATAGGGATAACATGTAAATTAAGGTTTCCAGTCATTACATCTGAACAAGTAAGGATAGAGCAAAACGATTTAAACTATATGAATCCTTGCAGCAAGCCGATTTGAATGATATATAATATGATCTTGCTAGGTCTAATCAAATATTTGACCTGACCTCAGGTCAGGTCAAGGTCAAACTGGGCAAAATGCATTTCATTAGCACCACAGTGACGAGGCAAATTTAATGCAGTCAAAATGAACGCTCTATCGCTCTCCATTACTAAGTTATTAAGCTAAAACCATTTTTCCCATGTATTTCCAATAGAGAGTTCATGGCTCGTACCTGACCTCAGGTCATCGATATAAAATACCGGAACACATTTTAGAGAGCACGCTAGGCCCATTATTTTATTTGAGTTTCAATCGGATAAGTTCACCCTGTTCCCACTTATGCTATCTTGAACTTTTTTTGAGGTCTGATCACCTGACCTGCACTGGTGACCTGACCTGAGATGAACTAACCTTAAATTTTTCACAAAAGTTGTAAAAAGGATGAAGGAGAAGGTATGCCAAGTACGGCGGCGCTACGCGCCGCTGTTTTTATTCGATCTCCGAAAAACCTGAGGGGGCGGGTACCCGCCCCCCGTCAATGCGCGTGTTAAATTCCAGGTACCCAAGTCACTCGACATGAAATTGTATCAATGGAAGAAAGCTGTGCACTTTCAAAAACAGCACCGAATATGCTTTCGTGTAAGCAGTAAGCTTCCAACAACGTCCTAGTATAAGTAAAATAAAAAATACTCGACTGTCGTACGCAGAAGTTGTGCTATTTTGTGCCGTCTATTTTATGCCCGCACTGAGATACGAATGCCGATTTGGTCTGGCGTACGCAGGTCGTACGTCCGCCAGAAATTTGAAAAGCTAATTAATGCACGAGTGCCAATTCATCTCCCGCTACGATTTTCTAAATGAAGATCTTGAGAAAGGGCCGTACCCGAATATATAATCACTGTTTATATTTCCTGTATTGCTCATCCAGGATTCGAGGCGAACAGCCAATTGATAACCTATAGACTTATAATCATACACCTCGGTGCAGCACTTCAAAATGTAGTTTTTTTTGTTTTCTCTCGATACACAGCAGGGTTACATATTGGTTTGCTGCCAAAAAATACGTTGAGAGTTAATTTCCTATATGTGGGGAGTAGGGTAGAGTGGGGTAACGCCCCACCAGGGTAAGACGCCTACTAGCATCTACAGACTTATGTAGGAACTGGAGCCTACATCTATTATTTTTTCTGGTCGCGATCTTTCTGATCGGGTCCTGAGCGTGTCTGGACGCGCCTGGTCTGCTCCGGTAATTTTGAACAAACATTTGTTGGTTTTTGCCCTACCGGATATAAAAAAGCTATCTTAAAGTTGCAATTGTACTGTATGTGATTTAAAAGCACTCACGGCAATTTGTGAGGTTTAAACAGCGAGTTTGTGCGACATTTTGACAGCAACTATGCGGCATGGAAATGCCGCAGAATTGAGTAATCTTTGTTGCGACGCTGCCGTTGCTACGTGGGTAAGACGCCCATGTGTAGCGCGGGGTAAGACGCCTGGGGCGTCTTACCCCAATATTTGGTAGGCGTTTTACCCCAATGGACAAGTGTGTCCTTAGGATAGGTAGGACATGGAGGTAGGGCTGCTATCGCTATTACCACCATCACGACCACCACTGGTCGCGATGGCGAAGTACGTTGGGTTAGAAACAAATCACAGTAACAGAAAACATTGAGTTTCAAATATTAGTTCCTATAGCACACAGGAAAGTTTTTGCGTTTGCTCTCATTTGGTCATCTTGAGGGGTGGTCTTAAATCACTGATGGATCCAAAGGGGGCTAAAAGGGCCGTGGCCCCACCAAAGCCTATAAAAGTATATTTCCCCCTCAAGACCAAATTTTGGCCGTTTTTTAATGCTATGTTTTCGAGATTTATTCTTGATCCCCCAAACGTTGGTTTGGCCCTGCAAAAGTTGCTCCTGGATCCGCTGATGTATTAAATACCTACCTTCGTCATGGATCTGCTCAAAGCACTGTTTGCATATAGCGATCCCGAACCATCATCGTCATTAAATAAATTTTCCAGATTATACATACCCATCCTCATCCTACCTTGACATCCGGTTCCAGAATATGGCAAGACATACCGAAGAAGAACCACTTGCGGGCAGAATGAACTGGAGCCGCTTTAAGGTGCTTTGCGCCCCTAAAATATGTTGGGGCTCTATCTTAAATTGCTTTCGCGTTTTCCTTTAATAGGTAAAAACCTACCTGCTTATTTTTGCTGTGTCGGGCCTTAATGCCTCGAATAACTTGCCCACCTTGCCACAACATTATCGTAATCAATCAATCAAATATATTCAATTGTGGTCCACGGCAGCGAGGGGGATTTTCGCACAATCACGTCAAGAATATAAAACAGTAGGGTGACTAAAAGGAATAAAAGAATCAAAGATAAGAGACACACACTCTGGCACACACAAACGTAACACGTAAAAGCATAACACAATGACTAGATATCTAAGTTACATCCGGCGCCCGTGATAAAAGAGATTTTAAGATGGCCTTAAAATTAGAGGTGCCAGGTACCAGCTGGAGGCTGTTGAGCGCGCTAACACCGCGGTAACAGAGTCGGCGCCGGCCTGCCTCTGTGCGGATCCGAGGGAGTGTGCGCTGCCCTGCGTTCCGAGTGTCGTGGTTGTGTACACGATGGGCTGGCTCTCCTATAGTTGCAGCAACACAAGAGGGTCGTCCCGAGCTAAGAATCCTTTCAACAGCGCTCACAGAGTGATATGTGATCAGCTGGCGGGCAGAAGGCCATTGCAGCAGCTCCATAACGTCTGATATGTGGTCATATCGACGTCGGCCCGACACCACACGCGCACAGAAATTTAGAATTTTTGAATACGGTGCACCTGAGTTGCACCACAGGAACCATACACAGAGATGCAGTACCGGACGATTGAAATGGCTAAAGATTCAACAACTAATTTTAAAGCCGAGGTAGGGATCACATGTCGCGCATGATTTAGAAAGCATAAACACAAGCATAATCACAACAATGTTCCACTTGTTCATGTAACGAGATACAGTATGCGCTGGGTGTTATACGGCGGCGTTCTACCCCGGGGCTAGGGCGTTTTACCCCGCTATCGGGGTAAAACGCCTTTACATGGTCTCAATAAAAAAATAAATTTCACACTTTTCGAATAGTGTTAGAGTCCCAAATTTCTATCCGAGTGTAGACAGAAGATCACAGAACTTAACGAAGAAAACATGAGGCAATTCCATCCACGCAGGATTGGTACAGACACATTCTCCCTTAACGTATGCGTCTTACCCCACTCTACCCTATTCCTAATTTGGGTATTTGTGGTCTTGTCATATCCACCAACAAGCACTGCCGATTTGTGTGGAGTCATAAATCTTATATGACTGAGAGTTAATGAACGTTTGTAGAACATTATAGCTTTGAAACCGCGTAGAGCATCTTTTAATTTCAAGTTTTTCTCATTTTAAGCCGCGCCCCACCGGGGGTCCGGCGCCACCTTCGCCCCACCGGGGGTCCGGCGCCACCTTCGCCCCACCGGGGGCCATCGATGGCCCCCCTCTAACTCCGAAAATATGGGCGTTAGCGCAAATCTGCAAAATGCACTAGAAAGCTCGCGTGAATTCAGTAAGAAATTACTTCACATGTTTTAGTGCTCAGGTCAATGGTTTGACCTCCAGAGGACAAATTAGGTCAAGATCGGCTATTTTCACTCAAATATGCAATGCTTAAGCAAACTGGGCATAACTCTTATGGTATTAGAGCTATTGAGGTCTGGTAAAGTACATTTATTAGGAAATTGCCAGTACTTTTTCCGTTATGTGCAACGTTAAGACCTCCCACCAGTGATTTGACCTCCAGAGGTCACCTCGTGACCTAATATGACCTGAGGTAACGAAAGGTCAGAAAGTGACCTTACCGTATATCAAATGAAAACCAGTGACAAGACAAAAACGATGGTGTTTGTTTCAGCGCTCTAGCTTAATGAGGTCAAAAGTTATTGTCAAAATACAGTTTTTGACCCCTGATGGCCTTGTATGACCTTGGAGAGGTGAGAGGGCAAATATGGCCCCTGGAATCCGTGAAAGAGTGTCAAAGAACGCTTTTCTGATCAAACCTTGCATTTTCAATCGTTTTTGTGACTTTTAGATCATAAGGCAGCTTTTCCCCATGCTTTTTCAATGGGAGAGGTTACATCGTGACCTGACCTCAGGGTACGAAATGGAAAAATCCCAGATATGCACCTTGTAGACCCTGGAGGGGTCATGAAGTGTAGGAAGTTTCAAATTGATTGACTTTGAAATGTAGTTCTTACAGAGCTCTAAAGTTGAAGTGAGGTGACCTTGGTTGACCTCATCTGGTGACCTGACCTTGGGTTACCCGGGGTAAAAAATTTCAGGGATGGTGGGAAAATGATCCAGTGAGAGGTAGAGCCCTCATCCGCGGTGCTGCGCCTCATCGTTTTTCTGCTATCCCGGAAAAACCTTAGGGGGGCATCGATGGCCCCCGGTGGGGCGAGGGTTAATGCAGCCTGTATGTATCTTTCTTTGTGGCTCTGCCTTTGACAGCGACAAGAAGATGAGAAGTGAGATAAACCCAGTAATTGCGGCACTCGTTCTCTCTGTGTTGGCCCAGCAACTTGCCAAGATGATAATTCTCCACATCGCTGAGCCACCCCAGAAGAATTGTGCTCCGTCTGCCCATTTACTCATCTCTGCGTGAAATTATGACGGGAACCTTGATGCAGGCCTAGTGAATATTACAGCCAGTAAGTTTGCGACATGGCACTTTTTTACAAAAAAATCCTAGTTGCGATTATCTTACGTTGATTTTTATTTATGCTTACATTTGGTCCAACGATACCCGAGTTGGTAGTTTTTTACGACACGACCACCAGGGAAACTTTGTACGGAGTATTGCCGTCCAATTTTGTCAGCCTCGCCACTGTGCGTCGTCAGTATTCGGCGCGGGTCACTGCTGGGCTCTCATCTTCGCTATCGGCCGCGTCAGGCATGCTCAGCGCCCACCGCAGAGCAGCTCCAGCCACATACTGTCCCAGAACAGCGCCTTATCAGCGCATGGCCGCCGCCCTCACAGTGCCTCCAGTTCCGCCACGCCAGCGGACAACGCTGATGCTCCCTGCAGGCTAGGCCACGCGGCACGGGGGCAGCTGTTGGGTGAAATCTACATACTTGATACGAAAAATAGAGACTCTGCATATTTCACTATCAAAAGATCCCATTGTGACCATATAGTGAAGTGGTTTGACTAGTGTTCTGAGCGCAAGTCAGCTGCCAACGGGAGTCTGCGATCCCGGATGTGGCTATTCTGGGAAATGGTTATGTTCATCGCCAGGATCTTGGAGATCCTGGACGTCGATCGTTCGTTCCTGGACTTGAAGCCTTCACTGGCAGGCTGGGCACGTCCCCGTCCAGGATCTGCCATCGGCCAGAAGTCCTATTTCATTTCACAAGTCCACTGTGGCCCAGTGAGCTTCAGCTTAGTAGTTTCAGATCAAAAGAGTCTGCATAGCTTGCCAGGGACACTTGTCTAAGAACATTTTCAATGACTTTATGTGAAGCTTAAGTCCTCGCCATTGAAACGGTAACTATGCAATACATTGCGGTATTTTGTTTTAAATTTTGATGCATTTGGATGATCCACCTTTGACTCAGTGTCTCGGAAACAAATATTCTCTCCGTCCTTTTTTAGTTTAAAATATCATAAGACGACAGAGGGCAAAGGCTGGAAAATTATGCGGGCCTTTCTATGAATGAGCACTCTTCTACAAATTTCTAACCTGCTCTAAGGTGTGGTCTTCAAAGTGCGCCAGCTGTTTGAGAAAGCCGTCGTTGGGGTTGGCGATGGGTCTGACCGCCCTCACTGCCTGCAGCGCCGCCCGGCCGTCCAGTGACGTCACACTGATGACGTAAGCCAGAGCCACCGTCACGCTGCGCGACATTCCGGCCAGGCTGCCGGCACGTCACGCAGCGTCACACTCAGCAGCCGCCGAGTATCTGGCTGCTGGGAAATGGCCAAGACTGGTAGGCATGGATACATTCAGACGGAAAGGGAAAGTCACACGGGTACATGTAGTTCGCACCAATTGAGTTAGAAGCAATTCGAAGAGAAGCAAAGTGCAATTCGAGGCGATGTTGTCCTGTTCAAAACAATTCAGGTGAAACTGTGACATTGTCTGTCATCAGGGTATTTGATTATTTTATTTCAGCCAACTGTTCTCCAACAGAACCGTTTTCACTCTAACGAATTCGCGCTGGGCTGTTTTTCAAATCGATCGCATCGAGTCTGAACGAATCGGGTATGCCTGTGTTGCCGGTCTCTGAGCTCCAGATTTCTAAGAGATTTTGTACTACCTTCATGCCGAAGAAAATTGCAAAGGAGTGGGTAGATGAAAACACTGATTTGGCAATGAGTCATATCATTTAAGTCTTAAAAGTATTTAGGGTTCGGTATTGATGTTTCTCGTGTGAAATAATCAAAATAAACTTGGAAGATATCGGCCAAATCGGGAAACTTAGAAAAAGCTCCAGACAAAAAGTCTCAACCACTTTATACTCTATCGCGTCTACAAACAATAGTGTTACAGAAAACAACACTAAGACAACACAATGCATGACAATAACATATTTGCCTCTTTCCGATGCAACACAGTTCAATCCAAATACGATGACGCTATGCTGCAGAAAAAAATGAGGCGTTATTCAGACTTAGCGCCAAAAACATTGTTTCAGACATCATCCCAAAGTGGGGAGAGGTGGTGTCCTCACAATTCCAGACTGATTGGAAATCACATACCATCGTCCCCTCCCCCACCCGTGGAGACTCACCCTAGACACTGTCCAGGGTGGGTAGATGGAACGTCGACCATGCAAACTGCGAAGGTAAGCCAATGGATCAACACATTTTATCATCTTAACAGTAATGTCACATTCGGATTCCTCTAAGCGAGCTAAATATTTCAGTAGGATGCGCCTGTTGAAATTCTGATTTAAAAAGGTACGGTCTATCCTACAGTAGACATTATCATAATGCACCGATGTATAAAGGCAGGGCCAAGTGCCCAACGAAAGGGAGGACCGATCGGACGGGATGTTTCGCTGGGGAGCACTCATGCATATGCGAAAGGAACAGCGTCAATGGCAGCTGCGGGAGAGCGCGGCCATAGCTATTGGCTGGGAGGCTATCGGCTCGGATGGGGTATCGCCCGCTGGCACGATTCAATGGCCTGGATACCTCCGGCGGGGCCTGGCCGACGATTGGCGCCGCTCAGTGAGGGGACAACACCTCCCACTGGTATAGCTGAGCTCTGTGTTGTCCTATCGCTGGTGAGAGCTCCCGTGAGGCAGACTATCGATTCGCTAGCGGACCGGTGCTCGGTGGCTTGGCCCAGTCCAAAGAGCCACACTAACACTCTGAAATCGCCCGGCGGCACGTCTCCTGGATTGCTGTCATGCAGGGATATGGGCTTATATAGGTAGCTTTGCAGGTGCCCAAGCATTCGCGATGAAACATCAAAGTAGCCTCGGAATCTATTTCAAATATTCATATTATTCATTTGAGAATTCTAAATTCGTTGTATGTACTTCTGCAGTACTGTATAGGAGGGGGGGTTAAATACCCTTTGTATTGAACCATGTCTTGGGATAATGTGCCCAGTGACGGATACAAGCATAGGCGCAGGAACGTTTTTCCAGGTTGAGGGGTTTGGGGCAAAACATTTCACCGCTGGTGGGGTCAAATATGATTTGGCCTATCACATAATTTGTGAACGGATAAGGTCCGGAACCGGCTCAAAGTTGGGGGGGGCACAGCTCCCTCATTGGAAAGTCGGGGAGGCAGCCCCCCCCCTCAGCTCCTGCGACCAAGAGATGTGAGGAGACTCCGCCCCCCCCCACCGAAATATCAGAGTGCCTATAGTAACTATATAGCTGCAGGCTGTTAGAGGTATCGACGTGGGAGGCTCGCACCCCCTAGCCCCCGCGCCCGAATGAAGTCCTGGATCCGCCATTGATTGTGGTTATTGCACTCCTTTACATGTTGACACTCCTAATCATTTTAAATCTCTAATCGCTTATCATTGACCTGGATCTGGTGACCGGCTCTACCGCTTCTCACTGCTTCTGAAGAGACCGTATCAAATGTCTTAAAAGAATTAAGCATGGGCGAGTGGACTTAGCACGCCTCGTGCGGATACTTTAGCAGGGTTGCATCCGTGCGCTCTGTTCATGCGATAGGATATAAAGCATGTCATAGACCTTGTGTTGAATTTCATTTGTTCTAGAACTCACCGTTGGCGGAGAATTACTGTGTTTAAACGGAATCCAGTCCCACTGCCCACTCGTCACCGGTCTCCGTTATATATATATATATATATATAGTATACTATGTATATATATATATAGATAGTTATATATAGATACTATAGTTATATAAGAAGATATATATGATACTTATATATAAGATGTATCATGAACCAGCATAACTAACACTTAGCAGCCATTCTGTTGAATATTAGAGCCTGACCTTGACCCATGACCTAAGACCTTGCCCTGTGACACTGGCCTGAACAATGCGTATCGTTCGCATAACGTAATAACATAGTAGGTATATGCCATTTTGGGCGATGTCACCTCACCGGCAGCAATGGCGCAAATCATCTTGGAAATGCTGGATTGATCCCGAACTCTGACCTTTGAACTTGAACTATATATATTATATATTTGAACTATTATTATATTTGAACTATATATATATATATATATATATATATATATATTATAATAATATATTTATTATAATTTATATATTTTATAATAAATCATATGTATATGCATTTTATATGTACTTTATCTACATTTATATATGTAGTATATACTTTTGTGCTATCAAAGTATATTCGCTAAGCGACTAATCAGTTTTGCATCATCATCAGTTTTGCATGAAATAATGTTAGAATGAAAATTCTACCTGGCCCTTGAGCAGCTCCAAAGACATTTTTGGAGGTTATATAGACGAGCTACCAGCCGGCACCAGTCCAGTTATACTAAACGCGGTATTGATACCACAACGCTATATAGTCCGTATATGTAATATGTTGAGGTTAAGTGACATGAAGGCCAATTTCAAGTTCAAAGGTCAGAGTTCGGTATCAATCCAGCATTTCCAAGATGATTTACGCCATTGCTGCCGGTGAGGTGACATCGCCCAAAATGGCATGTACTACTATGTTATTACGTTATAGCGAAGGATACTACTCATTGTTCAGGCCAGTGTCACAGGGCAAGGTCTTAGGTCATGGGTCAAGGTCAGGCTCTAATTTTCAACAGAATGGCTGCAACAGTGTTAGTTATGCTGTTTCAATGATACATATCATATACTGTGACGGCATATATCAGGGGCTTTAAAGAACCTCCATCGAACAATTTCAGAGAACACTGTTGAAGACATTTCCTCTATGCTTTCAGTACGTTTGAAGTATATTCGTTTTTAAGCATATAGGTATATTTATGCCTAATCACGCCATTGCCCAATAGACTCCAAGCATGACCCTGATTCGATCCTAATGAACTCGTTCGACCTTGAAGATACTGACCTAGGTCAATGAAAATTGGACAAAATGTAGACCACCATAATCCTCACCGGGGCCGGATTTCCCAGGGGGGCGGCCCCAAAAGGGCCCCGGGACGCCCAAAGGGCCCTGATGGGTAAAAGCGCCCTGTTTGTTACATAATCGTGTCCTCAGGGTGCCCTTCGGCCCTCAGGGGGGCGGCTGTGCCTGCCGCCCCCTGGCTACGCCCCTGACCTCACTACACCCCAAACGGACGTGTTCTTAACTCTCTTTGTTTTTATTTAAGGAAAAAGCCCTCTCCCCTTTCTGATTCTGACTTTTTACAAGGGTAAAATAATAGGTTTGAATTTCAAGACAGTCTGTTCAATTAGCTGAAAGATGCTGATCCATGCATTTAATGTATTGGGCCAGTTCATTTATGTTAAAAAATTATAAGACAGGATCTCCTCAGAACTTTGAATTGAGGAGCCTGAATTTTGACCCAGTGGCAATTAAAAGCAAATGCTACCGTCGTCTAACAATTGTTGGGGTTCACCAACGCACCAAACAGGTTACATGGTATCGCCAACTCTCACCCTATTGGGAGGGATTTGGGGGATCAAATCGACATATTGAGAGACTCCGCCGGAATTTGAACCTGGGACCGTGGCTTAGTAGAGAGACACCCTATCCACTTCTTCCGCCTCCTGCATGCAATGGCCCGTCTAACAGAGATCACTAGAAAACAGTTCGTACTCCATAACACATTTACAGCGTCACGTGCAAGCCAAGCCAGACATTCAGCGCGCGACAAAGCGGGCCATTAAGTCTGATGTGAGCCAATCGTCGTAACAGCTGCCTCAGCTGCGACGGCGGCGTTTTTGTTTGGCGAACATGTCCCTGGGTCACCGGGGCTGCCGGCGGTCGTCAAGCGACGTGCCGTTTGTTTGGGGGCACGCAGGTGACGGGCCATCGACCCCGGTACCGCCATAACTGAGCTATGGCCGGATGCACATGCGACGAACGAGGCTGCTGGAACGCAAACATTCGGACATCATTCTCTCAAGTTTTTTACTTGGTGGTAGAAGTCTACACAGGCCGGGAGACGGTATAGGAGTCACAGGATGGGACGGAGAGAAACGGGATTGGCCGACATTTTCAGGTTTGGCTCGGGATGAGGTGGGACTACTCGCTGGATACATTTCCGTGGCGGAGCAGGACGGGACCAGCTTAGGTGGGATGGGATAGCATAAATGCTAAACTGCCACTCTGACTTCTACCGGATGGCAACTGAAGACATTTTTAGTGCGATATTTCCAGGCTAGTTATGCCGGACCCCAGGGGCTAGTTCCAGATCCTTAAAGACATCAATCGCGCATGGCGCCCAGTGTCAGTGCAGGCTATTTGTCTGGTCATGAGAGTGGTATCAGGGCCAGTGCGGAGCTGCTTTGGCCTGACAGCGACCATGGTGGTAGCCAGCTCCCCTGGATTCGTCATCTGGAAACTACAAACCCAGCAGCTCCCACCCAGCGCAAGCGCATGGCGTGTGACAACAATACATTATTGACGTTGATGGGCTGAAGAGAAGTGGGGTTCGAAGCTTGATGTTGTTGGGGTTGATGTACACACGCATCTAGTGGAAGCAGCCATGAACTCAACTGTTGAATGTTAAGTGTTTTACCATTGCAGGAGCAGTGGATTTAAAACCAGCTGGATTAGCTGGAAACAATTAGTGATTCCACTTAATTTAATTCAAGGCTAGTTGATTTTCTCCGTGTTCTGTACCTAACTGGTACATACACGAAGTAACATTAGAGGAGGCGTGTGGGATTACGTAGATATTTTAGGACTTCCCCACTAGAAAAAGTGGAGAAGTCCTAAAACGTGCACGTAATCTTACTGGTACGTATATGAAACTGACAGCAGCTATGCACCATCGCGACTAGCTCACTCTATTAAACCACTGGCACCATTCCTTGGTTCATGTGTTACACCACTGTAAAAGACTGCGCCCATTTGCAGTGTCCGGACCTGACTGAATAACCCTGGACACGGTCGATGAAGAGTTCCCAAATGGCCGCCCGAGCCACATGTTCGGTGTGTGCGATATTAATGAGGATGTTGTGAACGTCCACAAGTTAAGCACAGTTTTCTTTTCCGGAAAGGGCAAGTACCAGCTCTCATCATTAGAAGAGGGTCCACTGGGATGAGCATAGATGACGCCGTCTGTTCCGTAGTGACCATAAAGATGCCCTGAAGGAAAAAATATAAAACAAGCAAATATTTTTCTGAAGGGTGAAACGACTCACCCACTAAAGTTGGACCACAAACAACCAAAAAGAATGGGCTGAACATGAGTTTAGGTTTCGCATTTTGCTTGGCTGTCTGTGGTCCAACTATGTTGTCCGGCTCTTCCCGGTCCGATGAAGGACTGACCAGTGAATGAGGACGCCGCCGCGGCTGATCCTGGCGCTGTGGATGAAGTCGTTGCAGCGCGGTACGAACGACAACAGGTTCTGCTGAGGTGTGTCCGCCGCCGAAATCAGCAGGTAGCTCTTATCCTGGCATTCAGAGCACTGGCTGAGACAGCTGCCGGCAGAGACTAGTTGATTCGGAGAGCAGGTGCATGGGCTGGGTCACTAGTCCTCTTTCTCCCTCCCTCCCCCACCCTCTCCCATGTGTTTGAAAGTATAGTATGCATCTCACATTTTCTTTGGACCTGCCAACCTCACTCTTTTCTGCCCAACTCCAGCTTTACTGCCAGAAATATGCCATCGGCTGCTTGTCTCAGTATCTGAGAGCTGTATCGCGGCAGGTGAGGCGTGAAGCTGACCTTGTACCACTTGCGGGCGGTGTCGTGGACTGCCACGATGTGAGAGATGCCGTTGGCAGCCAGCTGGTCTGGGTCTTTAGAGTCCCGGTAGCTGCCCACGAACAGACCTGGCAGCACCTGAAACCCGACGGAGGGGGTGAGATAAAGAGAAGAGAGAGAGAGAGAGAGAGAGAGAGAGAGAGAGTGTAGAGCAGCAAATAGTCTTCACGCACCGATACTATTAGCCATGCTATTAGGATTTATCAAATTAAGCGTCATGGTTTTGGTTCCTCCGGTTTGTCACGAGTCTATCTAGTTGCGTTAGTTCTTCACAGGTCTGAGAACCCTTAGTGCTGTGGGTGGACTACCTCAGGGCGAGTATTGACAGCATACAGAGGCTACATCCGGTGGCAGACCGCCAGTCCGGGGTTCTGGTGCCAATTAGCAAGAAAGGATGTGGTTAACGCCAATACACATATATCTAAAATGAATTCCTCCACCGGAGAGTTCATTTATTGTTCTCTTACTGACAGGTTCTAGCACAATAAAGCCGTACAGTACTCCGTCCATGTTAAGCCGAAGCAGCCAGACGAAAAGTGTGCCGAATCATCACTCCCATCACCAACATTGCGCCTATTCTGGGTGCGATGTCTGCTCCACTACATCTCCGTCGTGCTAGCGCCGCCGCTGGAGCACCGTTGTTGGTGATGTTGCTCTGTTGTGACCGCTGGCACTGAGTTGTGCTCGGTCACCGTGTGCCATGGCCGTGTCATCGGCACCACCGCTGGCTAACCTCCCTTCTGAGGTGATTGCTCGCCTAGCTACTCGGGCGGAACCGCGGAGGCGGCCGGTAGGGCGCTAATGTCGGCTATCCTTCACTGCCATGCCACCCAGCGCCGACCACCGGTACAGGGTGATGATCTGGCCCAGTGACGTCACTACCACGTCATTGGTCCGTGGAAGAAGGGGGACACCGCTGAGCTGGCAGAATTGTTGTTTGTTACGGGTGGTGTTCTGTCCAATTTACGGAAACTAAGTATTCGGTGAGGGGAAAGGGGAGAGAGTTGGTGAGTGTTTGGGACCGGCGGTACTGGTTACTGTATCTGTTAGAGCAGAAAGCATCACACAAAACTAATTCGAATTTAGGCAGCTACTTTACCGGCTATCGACTTTCCATTGCATCAAACTAAACCACATTTACAGCCTTTATAGAGCAGAAAGAACCATGCAACTGTCCTAAAAGAATCAGCACGGTATGTCAGATTTGACAGTTGAGCCCTCCGTGCTTATCTCTTCCTCTTCTTCTCCCCGAGTTTTCTGTTTTACCGTCATCGGTGTTTCCCTTCTCCTAACGTTCCTATCCCACAGGGCAGAGACCATATGCGCCTTTTGAGCTCTGGTACTCCGTCCTAGGTGGTCCTAATCATCAGCTACCCGTATCCTTCACCGTTTCCTTCCTCACTGTTTTGACCATCCTCTTCATGGCGTTGACATCATTGGAAGAGTCTCTGTGATAAGTGGAGACTTTCCATGTATGCAGATATAAATATAAATTGCTGAACCCTGAAATCTTAGTGTCCCCCCGACCAAAGTCCCTGTAATTTGTGAGATGACACAATCCGGACAGTAGAAGCCGAAGTGATGGGATTAGATTGAGAGGCGGTACCTCAAGACTGGAGATCATTGTCCGATCCTGCCGGTTGCCGGTCTGTTAACGATCAGCTAACACCCGGCAGCTGTCATTCGCGGCTGACAACTGTCATTCGCGGCTGACAGCTGATGGTAGGCGTTAGCTGGCTAATGGCCGCGGACTAAAGGACGACTGACAGCTGACAAATGACGAGTGGTAAGTGACGGCCCTCCGTAAGGATGGGGGTAACAAAGGATTGACGTTTGGCCGAGGGCGGACAAGATTGATCGGAAGAGCGCATGACGTATCACGCGTCTGGAGAGACGCAGAATATTGAAGAGTATTCAATTCTAACTCAGATATAAGCAAATTAAGCTCAGTGGCAATATGCAAAACTATTCTGGCCGGTACATGAAAGCCCAATGGCGCCCCCTGGCATGTTGCTTTCCACTCCCCTCCCCCAGGATGCAAGTATCGGAGCCCCCACGATAGAATTCAGCACTCACCTGAGTTTTTTTGTGTCAAAAAGTGGCACCCCTTAGTCAGGATGGCACTCCCGACCATGTCCTTATTTTCAGTTCGAAGCATTCTTTGCTAAGTGAGTTTTCACTTTTCTGCAACCATGTTGCGACGAAAATGGTATTTTCTGGACCACAACCATTCTAAAATTCCTCGGATTCCTCTGGAAACCTCGTTACATATAAAAACATTATCAACAGCATACCTGCGAAAATCCAGCACGCCAACTGAAAAATAACGACCACTAATGCTGCTTTTACGCCCGTTTTTAGAGCGCACCGCGACCAAGATGCTGTTCCGCCATACACGAACTCACTGGTTACAGGGCTTCTTCAATAGCCGGGCGAGTGCCCAAAACCACGGATCTGTGTCAATGGCAACACTTTTTGCATGGTTTAAATACTTGTTGTTCAAAGAAGCACCCGAGCTATCGTGGTCATGTTCGGATCAAGGATTGCCGGTCGGGGAGGGGCACTTGATCCGGTGGCGTCATTTGAACCAGGGGCGCCTTTTTGGAAATAAAAAAAACAGTTCAGGTGGGCGCCAAACCTACCGTGGGGGTGCAGGCGGACAATCGCTTTCTGGGGGTGGATGGAAAGTGACATTTCGGGGGGCGCCATAACCCTTTCAGAGAGGCGCTGCGGTCATTCCATGGGGTGCCTAAGGTCGATCGGTGGATCCTCCCCCTGGATTTGCTTATGATCGTGGTTGATATTTAAAAGGAATCTGAGATCTTTTCGCACTATTTTGACCAGGGACAATTTCGCTCGGGCAGGGGAGGCACCGGAGTGGACCCGTGCGACTGCCCCAAAACGGTCACTCTGTAACCAAAAGGTGCTCGCGGGCAAAAGAGAAACGTTGAGCTGCAGAAACGGTGACTGTCTGGATTAAACCAGAGCAGTACCTCAAGTTTTCACCTCAGTTAATCCCAAGCAATTGCTTTAAACCAGAGCTCTCCAGAAATATCTTAAGCACGCCATGACAAAACACTTTTTGAGTACCTACCTAAGACATTACTTTGAAGATCAATCATGTTCGACAAAAACCGCCTTTAGTATTTCTTTCTCTTCTGCAGGAAATTATTTCACCTTCAAATGGGTCTATTGCGCACAGAAAAAAACGTTTAAAATGTAATTTATTTTCGGACAAAGATAATTCAGCTTACAGGTGGACGCAAAGAGCCACCAGGGCGCTCCAAATCTGCTTAGTGTCTAGCTGACTAGAAAGTGCTCTGTTATCGAAGGTGGGCTCTGCAGTCAGTTGTGGGTCCAATTGGTTTCAAGGAGTGCGATAGTTAAAGAGAATTCTCGTAATAGCCACAGTTCCATGACGGGCCATATATCATAGTGCGGGTGAGCCGCGCGAAGCTCGGCTCGTGTTCTGCCGGGCTCTCGGGCCCCTACTGCTCCCCTGTCTACGCCCTTGTAGAGGGCTCAGCTTACTAGAGAGCCCTGCGGAGAAGATTCGGTCCCTCGAGTTTGGAGCCTCTAGTTAACCCTATTTCCGGCAGGGGGGCTAATATTGCCCCCCTTCAGGTTTTCGAGAATATCTCCGAAACGGCTTGCGATAGAACTTGAAACTTCCTGACTTTTCCCAAAACTAGTACAGGCAGGTTTTCTGAAATTTTCAAGATTATATATTTACCAGGGGCGGAGCTATGGCTGGGTTTTGGGGAGGTTCTATCCACAAACCAAGTATTATCGTATGCGATGGGTTTTTTGTAAAGGAAGCCGTCTCTGCTGATCCTGATACCAGTTATATGGTTTTATTATATCATTTTTATGTGAGATGATAGTGCATTCACAATTGTCACTATTTGTATTCATCAGGGCGGTTACAGCAGTTCAAAATGGGGGAATGTTATCAAGAAGGACTAAACGTTAGTAAGTGAGAAGACTGCTTACCGCCGTGTCAGGGCGAATACAATTGGGTATATGAAAATTCAAAATAGTTATAACCCAATTCTAGATTACCAGAGGCGTGTCCAGTCACTACACATTTTCAAAATGTATATTCCCAGCCAGTATCACCGCCGCGACTCAATATCGTTGTATATTGAAAATGTGTTTCCAATCACCCCCACCCCCACGACGAGTCCTTGATCCGCCTATGTCACCCCCTTTCCCAGAGCTGCTATGGGAGGGTAAAAATTATCAGAAATTATATTTCAACTTGTCGAGGGACTAATATACTCATGCATACCATTCGCATATTGTTGGTATGTATTTTACCCCACTGTTTTACCTTACTGCATCCGACCCTGATGAGTTTTTCACTTTTTCTCATTTATTTATGTGTCAAAGATGCCAAGCAGTATATGACGGCTTCTAATCCGCGTAACAAAAACTTTTAGGTTGTATATATTTCCCCTCATAGTCCTGGTCCTGGAACTGCCATTGAATTTCGAATTTTTGCGTAACTCGAGTATATGAAAATTTTGGGTCAATTATTTGTAAATCTGAACTAGTTTTGTGAAAATCGTACAACAGAGAGAAGGGTTATGGAAAATCTAAAAATACACAGAAATTGTATATTTTGCACGACCTTCTCCTAAAAAATAAAAATTTTGAAATTTTCTTTTTTTCAAAATAAAGTTTAGCAGTAGAGGAATCTATGGCACTTGAATTTTCAAAATCGGCCGGTTAGATTACGAGATCTTAGGGGGCCGATATTGCCCCCCCGCCGGAAATAGGGGTAGCCGGGAGCCTGACGGAAATAGGGTTAAAGAGGATCCTGATACAGTGGGCCCTGTGGGCTAAAAAAGGTTCCTTCTAGCCACAATGCTCCTCTCCTCACTTTAGAGCATCCAGTTGATCAGAGAGAGCCCTGGCGGCTAAAGTTCTGGCTCCGCGAGTCGCAGTGGGCCCTGCTACCCAAGGAGCCCTGCTGGCCATCGTGACTTTATCGGTTAAAGAGGGCCAGGTGGCGAGACAAGGCAAGGTACACAGACGGACTCATGGCATTAAATTTATCGCAAAAACTTAACCGCCAACAGGCAAGCAGAAGATGTCAAGATAGGGCTGAATAGGAATTGAATCACTTTAACACAAGCAAACATCTTGTCAGTGGCCTACTTTCAAGTCATGTCTGAAAAATTAGCGCCAGAAGCCTGAAAATAAATTTACAATATCTGATATTCCTAACCATTAGCCTATGCACGCTGCTGTAGGCATCAGGCATCCACTTTTAGCCCGAAAACTACCTAACCAACCATATAAGCAAGAAATTACCAGACCTTCAAAAACGCATTGGCAGGATTCTGGGCCATTGTTCCTTTGACCAGTGGGGTCTATTTCATGCCACAAAGATATCAAAAACGGCACCACGTAGGGAATAAAAAGTACAGAGCAGCTTTAGATGGCTCGTGCCAAACGGTACAAAAATGTGTAAGACATTTATATTACATTTTTGCAGGTCAAGCACTAGGCCAAAATAGTTCAAGAAGATATCTTTTGGAGTGTTGTGGCAAGACTATAAGTTGAATTAAGATGTAGGGCTGTGCCAAAATATATAATCCCAGTGTATTAGATCCCTTTTGCATCAAGGATTCGGGGAGGCAGGTCGGTAAATGCCCTGTCAACTTAGACTTCAAGAAGCAGCATTGAATGCAGTTATGTACCTGGCGAGATAGTTTGCCTCCCACAAACCCTCCTCCCCAAAATAAATGACCCAACCCACCCCATCTCCCAGCTCCCTAGAATTTGAACCAAGGTTACCTTTTTCGTTCCCCAAACTAAAAGCCTTATAAATGGTCGATCCCCTGGGGAGAGCATGGTTTACCGAAAATCCCTTTTCAGCACCCTATCACGGACTTTGCTGTGCCGACACTCAAACTCCAGCCTGCCGGGTTAAAGAGCTCTAGTTCGCCCAAGTAGTAAGCTATTTAGCCCAACGCTTCATGACTGGTAATGCAAATACCATGTTCTCAGTTTAGGTTTCGTGGAGATGCTCGTCATGCACCACTACACCGATCAGAACTTAATTGATCCAAGTGATTACCATGCACAAAAGACATCCAGAAATGTCTGAGTAAGGCACTGGAGCATATCTAATCACCAAACAGATTGCATTTTTCACTTTCGCCAGATATGCTCCCGGGTTGGCTTTCTGTCTACTCAATTCAACGGAAAATGGCGCTGAAAGATGTAAAAAGCAGCATGGTTCTAACGATCTATCCTATAGGGCTAGTCTACCACCTCAGTGTGGTTGAAGTTTGCACCATCTTTATGTCTCAATGCACCAGCGGAGGTCCCAACTTGTATTATGGAAGCTAAATGCAGAAGATCCAGTTTTAGAAAACCCTCCTTTTCCTAAGTGCTAAATTAAAAACCGGCTATTTCGAACGCGGGTTCCACATACCAATATTGAAGTTTAATGCTGTGCCACTCGCTATCAGAAGAAATTTAATTTTCCTAACTAAGTACTAGATTAAGAACTACCAAGGTACTGGTCGAAGATGACGATAATCCTACCTCTTTCTTAAATGTTTTCAATACTATAATCTAATGCAGTCACAGGGCTCATACAATATCGATTAGAGAGTGAAAATGACATACAATAGCACTATAAAATTTATCATGGTAAATCAATTCATTTCGTGTATCTAATGTCACTCCCCAAGTTAGGATGCCTAGTCAACTAAGCCATAAACAAAGGTAAAGTAGTACAGGGTTTCTAAATTTGTTTGTGTATTCACTCTGGAAGAGGACAATCAAATTAGATATGAAACCAACCAATTTCAACTTCTGGAACCGCCTCTGTAAATAATTACTTCAAAATGTAAAAATAAATATTACCTGACATCTTCCTAATATTCAAACATTTTAACTGCTCTCAAAATTGTTACGGATGACTTTTTTGCATGAAGAACGCACCGTAATGATAATATTTGTACTTGGTTTGCGAATAGATCCTCCCTTAATTCCGCGATATAGCTCCGCATCTGGTAAAGATAGTGTCTAAGAACTTTCAGCGAACCTGTCCAATTTAGTCTCAGGAAATTTCAAAATGTTTCAAAATACTTTCGCAAACTGTTTTGGAGATATCCCGGAAAAAGCATGAGGGGTGGGGAGAAAGTTTGCAAGTGACGTTGCCGACTGCTGACCACGTAGTTGCCGTTTTCGATGCTCCGCAGAAGACGGCCAAAATGCACAGTGACATTTTTCCAGGGCGACTTTGCGGGGGGAGTGGGGGGTGGGGGAGGGGCAAGCGGAGATATTGGGCTAGAAGAGAAATAGTTGTTACTTCCTGTTGGATTCAAATTCCATATTTTCCTGGGCTGGCCAACACCGTCGCCTGTGTAAACGCAACGATAACCTCCTCTGACTAATACGTATCTCTCATTCCGTAAATATCTTGGCTGTTTCAAGTAGTGACTTTGCCTGCCAGTGAGACATAACTCCTAGTGATTAAAGCGGTAAATAATTCTGGGCCCAGATGCGACGCCACGCAACTGTTAGTGGGATTTCCGGGCCTTAAACTGGCAACTACCAGGGTGAGGGAGGGGGTGGGAGTCGAAGTGGAAAACATTGCCTGTATTTAAAAATGCAGACCAACGAAATTTACGAACAATAGAATTGGTAGAATTTACGTAGGTTCACAAAATTCATAGAAATGACATAAAAAACTGGGTAGGGTCCCAATTTTTGGATGGACGTCCTCCCTCACTCCCCAGTGCCCTCACTTGCGGTGCCCATACCTGGAGGCCTTGCTCAGACCTTAATATCACCCCGGTATTCCACTAGAATGCTTGGATTCCGAGACTGGAAACGAAAACTGGTCCACAATTTACAAATGCAATAATAAGCGGGCACGGTGAGCCGAGTCTCAGAGGTTCGTGAGCAGGCGCGGTTGGGAGCCGGCTGGTTGGACGGGCATAGCACGGCGGTGCTGGCCTGTGTCAGGAGGGGTCAGACTCAGCCGGCACAGGACTGGCCGGCACGCGGGGTCGCGTGCGCCGGCTGATTGATGGACAGCGCTCACAGCGGCGCTGCCTTGTCAGGACACGGTCTGGTCGTCACGGTACCGCGGCCCGGGTCACAGCCCCGCACCGGAGTGCGTGCTCCGGCGAGAGCAATCGCTGCAGGCTAGCAGGAGCACCGATGCTGGCTCAGTGAATAGGTGCGGCAACTTGTCACCACTGTGGTAGCTAATTTGTTATTTTTGTGAAATGGTACCATAGGTGATGGAACGTCCAGAGCATTGGGGGTAGGGAGGCAAGGTGTAATTTGAAGTTGTTTCTTTCTATTCAACGCCATAGGGTTAATGATTAAGATCTTTAAGCCCCGCTCCGGTGGGCCTCTGAGCCACCTTCGCCCTGGTGGGGGAAGGGGGTGTTTGAACACCCGCCCGAACTCGGCCCCAATGCGTGATAGCGAAAAACGTGAATGCTGGTGGATAGCTCATACAAATTCATGAATAAACTATATGGGTCATTTTTTGGCTCAGGTCAATATTGAGATCATGATAGGTCAAAGAAGGTGCCATTGTGAGAAGAGTTTTTGGGCTCTAGCATCTGACAGATTTGAGTTAGAATCATTTTTAGGCACTATTTGCTTCCTCTCGTCACGGAAAATCGAATGATCTATATTATGGCCATACTATGTCAAAACAAAAAAATGACTTGACCTCAGGTCAAGTCAAGGTCACGTTTTCAACCCAGCATAGTCAATATGCTGATCAATAGACTTGCAATAGCAATCCAAGCGCAACAGTATCAAAATAAAAGCTGCATCATCGTTTCATGCAAAGTTATTGATCTAAGTCTGAAAATTGCTTAAGCAGCCCCAGATGACCTCTCAGAGGTCACAGGTAAAAACTTGCAACACGAGCCTAGAAAGGGGCCCAGGATACTATGATTTGGAGAATGTGAAGGTATTCTCATCTGTATCTACACAAATGCAACCCAATTTCTGTTTTTCCCATGTATTTCTAATGGAGAGGCCATGATCCGTATTTGACCTGAGGTCACCGATATGAAAAATCCCGGAATATATGTTGTAGCACTCGGTGGGCCCATTATGTGGTATAAATTTTAATCCCATAGATTCGACCATTTCTTACGTATACCACCTTCAACATTTTTGTAGGTGAGGTCACTTGACCTGCACTGGTGACCTGACCTGAGATGAGCCAACCTTAAAATTTTGGAAGATTTTTTAGAATTGATCAAGGATAAGGTGTGCCAAGTACGGCTGTGCTTCGCGCCGCTGTTTTTCGTGTCGCCGGAAAAAAACCGAGGGGTGTTCACACACCCCCCATCGGGGCGAGGGCTAACATGGGGCATGGCCCACCTCCCGCCCCCCCCGCTGTTCCTACACCGATGAATAGTACCCATAGAATCTCCCCGGGTAGTTCCTGCCTCTAGAGAGGAAAAGCAGGGCATTGCTTTCGGAATATATTTTTGCATGTTCAATGCATTCTGCAGAAATATAATCTCACAAAACAATACAATTTGTTCTATGATTTCTCCATTGAAAACATCTTTCAAATTTACTACAGTCACAAACACACACACACACACACACACAGACAATTAACACGGCAGGGGCTCCAATTTATCGGCGCCTTGCCGGCACAGCCATGTATGGACGCTCCATTTCACCTGACCTCACGTGCCAGAGTACGAGGCTGCTCCGATTTCTTTGGCTCTGCAGAACAGAGGACTACTCCGGTGACAGGTAACGAGGCCGTGCCCTCAGGCTATGCCACTGCACAGTGTTAAAAGGCCGTGAAAAGGACAGAATACGAAATGATTGCGTATTTCAGTGAATAACCTAACTGGCTGTAAGAATTGTCTGGTGCATGCGTTTTGATATTCATTTGTTTGTGGCTTATCTCATTCTGCCGCTATATTGCTTCAAAGTTGCCACTTCTTCATGTTCGTCCCGCGGATGAATGACGTCGTTTCATACGCCTTTTCTTAAGCCTGCGCCTAGGTTTATCGGCGGATTTTTATTGTGTGGTATCAACTGATAGTTTGATGACTGTTTTATAGAATCAGCTATATTATTAAGCCATGCACCATTTGCCGAAGGATCATGACCCGAAATAACGCTATGTATTTTTTCCGTTTTCAACTCGGAGTATTTTGTTCAACTAGTCTCACACTTTTGTGAACAAAAGTGAACAATTCAATTTACATATCAAAAAAAGCCCAACAAATTCGGACAGGAGCCATCATGACTTTTTGCATAGTTTTGCATATATACGGTTGAGACGGCATTGGAGACATGGTGCCGATCTCGGCGGCAGTTAAGGACGAACGCGTCGCGCGCGACTCAGCTTACACCGGCGCTTTGCCCCGACGGGTGAATTGATGCCTTAGGGTGGGGTTGTATCGGCATGGCGGTATTTCACCGAAAGAGGAAAGTTATTGATTTCCACAACAGTTCAGAAATTATACCGGAAATTGGCATGCATTGCTAGGCTTAGTTAGGGTAAGTGCTGGTCAGAGATATATTCCATCGTGTGTACGGTAAGTCTGTAACAGGTCAAAGAGTATTGTGACACCTCTGCTCTGTGAATACTTCCTGGTACAGAGAAATACTTCAGGTTTAGCCTCATTCGTGGAAGAACAGTGTCGTGGTTACGTGCGGGGATAATGTTCCGAGTGAGCAACGTGAGCTGTTCAAAGGCTGAAGGAAAACGCTCTTTTGGAAGAACAGAAGAGATTTTGTCGAAGCTGCTTTTTATGATACTGTTGATTTCTTAGGTATTCAAAGAGCGAGCATTTCACGCAATTCAGAGGATGAACTGAAAGAAGCGGTGTCCTCCATGTCATTTTCAAGAGAAAAGTGGAACAGTGTTCCAGATCAATCGTGGCGTGCGAAAGCAAAGAAACGACTGGTTAGCGGAGGACACATGTGATCCCATTACACTTCGGATAAACGGGCTACAGTTTCTACGAAAACACCACCAGGCCGGCCTCCACCCTACGACATAGTCGGAGAGCGGAGCAAGAGACATCGCGTCGCCAGTACTGCTGAACAGCATGGCACCCAGAGCTCGTCATGGCTGCCGCCCGAGTGCCAAAACATACGAGGATTCAGATTTATCAGCTGTGCTTAAGAAAGCGTCGCTACTCAATTCGGCCCTCAAGCTTCGCCGTAGAATGCGTGATAGTGCCAGGCTACAGAAGGCTTGTGTTCTAAATCAGATGAAGCCCTGGCTGTTACCGTATCGGGGACATGTCAACAAAAGTTATAACATCTTGAGGAAGATGACAAGTCAAGTAAGTGCGAAATAAATGTACCCGCCCCATTATAAAGTTGTTAACGCCCGGCAGAGATGTTGTCTTGGCGAACACATCAGTGTAACCGACAGCTCTGCCGATGTGCCACTGCCAGTCAAATTATACAATACGACAAGGAGACTGATAGAGGCCGAGGTTGACCCACAAAGGTCGGAGCTGGCATCAGCCAGCCTCAGCCAGGTACATACATCAGAACAACAGCCGATCCGCAGTGAGGCTGTATCTGAAAAACTGTACCGTAAATGGGGATTTGATGGCGCCACTGGACAAAGTATATATAAGCAAGCGGCGCAGGGTGGTGCTGCTATGGATAAAGAAGCATATTTTGCTCATCGTTAGTCCCTCTACGGTTGGAGATTAACGACAAATGCGTGTGTATCAACGAAAAGCCGTCGTCAACTCGGTATTGCCGCCCAATGCACCTTCAATATGTCAAGGAAACCAGCAGTCTCCCGACAATAAATGAACAACTTTCTACCCAGATAGAAGCTCAGCCCTGTGCAGTCGACCTCGTCGCTGGGACCCCTGTTTTGGTATCGTACAGTATGCAGTTGACAATGGTAGATGGAAAAGTTGCGAATGCACTGACTGGGACAGCGTCATCTCAAAGATGTCACATCTGTGGAGCTAAGCCGACTGAGATGAATGACTTAGAACAAGTTCGTCAGAAGGTGGCAAACAAAGAGGCTTATCAGTTTGGCCTCTCAACACTCCATGCGTGGATTATACTTTTGAGCTCAATTGGCTATCGTCTTAGCTTAAAGTGTGGTCCGTGAAGGAAAATGAAAACCATTACGTTTGGATTACTTTTGCGAGTCGATCGATATGCATATTGATTATGTTAGGTTGGAAAGTGACCTTGACCTGACCTCAGGCCAGGTCATTTTGTGTTATGACCTAGCATATTAATATTATACATCATTCGATTCGCTGTGACGAGAGGAAGAGATTGGTGCCTAAAAAATGATTCTAGCTCAACTCTGTCAGACGCTAGAGCCCAAAACACTACCCTAACATGCCACCTTCTTGACCTATCAGACCTCAATATTGACCTGAACCAAAAAGTGACCGATATAGTTTCGTCATGAATTTGTAAGAGCTATCCACCAGCCTTCGCGTTTTCGCTATCTCGCATAGGAGCCGAGTTCGAAGGGGATTTTCAAACACCCCCACCAGGGCGAAGGTGGGTCGGAGGCCCACCGGGGCGCGGGGTAAGTGTCAAATTTGGTGTCAAAAGGTGTGGTGAGTGTTATAGTACACTTCAGTTTTTGTTTCATGAGGCTCCGTCACTTAGTTCCCGAGATATTCAATTATGTCCGTTTTCGCGGCCCCTTATAACACTGTGCACTGGACCGGTGCGGACCAGTTAAAGGGCCGAACAATCCTGCGCTACCAATAACAGCGACGTTGGCTGGTCTGGCGTAAGTCTATAGTCGAGGCAGGCGCTGTGTCATCTCCCGTGCAGTGGGCGATCGAGGGAAATACTGCCAGGAGTCGACTCTGATCCAGGAAGGTGCACGCTTAACCGTTTCGACTTACCCAACTGCGCTACGACGATGGATATTAATTGAATTTCTAAAAAAATCGCAGTTATAATTTCTGAATCAAAAGATGAAGCATCTATAAAATTTTCAAATAATGCATATTGGAATGTCATTTAAACCTGTGTGAGTGCTTAATTATTTGTTAAATAAAATAGAAAAACCCTATTTGTTGAACATTAAAAACGGGCCTTACCGGACCACCACCTGCCGGGATCTTCGCTAATGAAACGTGTCGTTTCGCCGGCACCTATTGCCGCGCCGCCTCGTTACTGTCGCTCTCTCCGGATACAGGATATTGCAAGGCTCACAGCGAGGAGAGTGGTGGCCCCAGGGGCTCAACAAAGAAATTGCGAAGTCGGCAGGAAAGCAACGCTTTTGTAAAAACCTGCTGCGGCCAGGAACTGAAGTCACAGACCCGGAATGGACGCTGATATTGTTAAGCTGCTTAAGCGATGGAAAAACTAAGACATAGTGATGTGCAATGCTTGTACTGTTTTGTTGCAGTTATGAACATATAATTATTGAAATGGCATTTAAAAAGTATTCATGCATGTCTGCATGGTTATGCATAGTAATAATAAGGTTTCTTTAGGTGTGGGAACCTTATTATTTTCCAACAAACAAGAACCTTTAAAACATTGCTGCTGAAATAACAGTCAGCAGTTTGGTTCAGGCGCCTTCCACCACGGCGGTTTTTTTAGCATCGCCTTTGTGATGTCTGAAAAATAGTGGGAGCGCGAGAAAGCTAGTTTCATATCAAGCCAAGGAAAAACACAGCAATCCCCTCTTTTCTTGTGTTTCAGTCTCTTAGCTTCCCTCTCGCCTTACCACATTAACAAAAATCTAGACGCCTGTGTAAATTAGAATCTGGAAATAGCCCGAGTGAGAAATGGTGGTACTACGCGCCCATACGGACCCTTCTGACGCCTCTGGTTGACGGAGCACCAGACTGGATCAAGTGTTTTGGAGGGGACAGTGCCGGCCGTGCGTGACCTGGAGGGTCTTGGCGGCTCGATGCCGTCTGAAATCAATGTCGGACACGACGCTGGACCCGGCCGCCAGTGACGACCAGTTCAGCCAGTCTTGCCGCTATTTATGGCTCTTATTCAAGGATAAACAACAACCTTTTGGCATTGTAAGCCCGTCCCGTGGCAGATCCAGGGGGCGGCAAAAACAGGCATTCCCCCAAAACGGAAAAGCTTGGGGAAAAATTATGTTTTTGCCTCCCAACCACAAATTATGTTTAAGCTGTCGACCTTCTTTTCGCCTCGACTCCTTTTTTAAATTACAAGTAAGGTTCTGTTGCTTCAACTCTCAACTTCCAAACAGAACTGGTCGACCTCAATGTAAGCATTGGGCCTATAGCAAAGCAAGCATCTTGTGACGACATGCTTGACCCCGCAAGGTTTTTTTATTGCTTATCGACTCTTGGGTTTATCCTCAAAACCTACCGTCAAGTTAAATTGTGGCATACTCTCACCACGTGACGTTGTTCTTGTTTTCTTTCTTTCCAGTTCCCCCGCCGCCTCGGCTGCGGAGGCGTTTATTCATTATGTACACGTAAAGAGGTTAAAATAAAGGCACAATGATCGAAATTAAAATCTATTAAAACGATGAGCAGGAAGCCCCACCCCTAATGCCGGCAATTATCAGGCGCTCGGCGACTTTGGCTTCTTATCGACCCTGGCTTGCCCACCCCCCCCAAATCTACCGGCTAGATCCACCACTGAACCCATCATCTGCATATATGAGGTATTCCCCCTTTTTCTTCAAAAGTATCATTATTGCCAATATATATTCAAGGTCAAACTCTGACGAATCGTCTTTCGAGAATACCTTAGATAAATAAATAGAATACGACAGTAAATGGCTTACCCATGCAGTGGACACGGAGTCTGGACTTGTCAGCTGCATTAGCTATGGACCTTCATGTGTTCATGTCTCCAATGGCACAGCTGTCCTCCCCTTGCACTCCTTATAACCCTGTCTCTTAATACATTCATAACATCCCCAAGGCCATGGATTGCCTACGTTTGTATGTATGTAAATACATGCAGTGTTCGCGTGTTTTCCCTACTTTGTTGGATTTTCGGAGCACCCACGAGAAAGCTTACTAAACTTGTGCAGCTGAACACGGGAAAAAGTATAAAATGCGCACGGTGAGTGCTGGGGACCATTAACTCACTCAATAATCTCTGTTTGTATGTGGAAGCCCAGGCCGAGTCACACATGTAATGAAGGTCACTCCAGCTTACCAACAACGTCGGTAAAGGGTACAAAAATAAGAGCTAATAATGAACAAGCTGTAGGCACAATAAGCATGCAGCAGGGCATCCATTCCGCGTGTGGCGGTCCCTACTACCGAGTGCTTTTCGGTCGAAGACTTAAACTGACGTCTCACACAGTCTCAGAGCTATTTTTCCAGCTAAAATACCACCTGAAATCGCTGAGGACATGCAATCGAATCGGATAAGAGTGTTTACTTTCCTAGAGTGGGTAGAACATGACGGAACGTGGCCTGTCACTCACGGCAGTGTCATGAAGAAGACCCCTGAATACAAATAGCGACTCTACCCAGACATTGTTTGCGAAGCTATGAGAGGGTATATATATATATATATATATATATATATATATATATATATATATATATATATATATATATATATATATATATATATGCATATGAAATGGATAATACTCGGAGGCGTTTCCTCACGAATATGTCACAGAGCTGTGCCCGTATGTCACGAATATGTCACAAATATATCACAGTCACTAAGCTCTTAGTGAAGAAGTTAGACTAAGAAGAAGTCTTCTTAAAGAAGAAGAATGCTACCTACACTATATCGCCCATTCTCGACGTGCCTTCCTCGATGACGCGTTGGTACTACAAGTCCAAGACAAAACATTCGTCGGAATATGAGCCTCCGCCGAGTCCGGGATGAGGCCTCCACCGTCACGTGTCCCGCCTGGGTCGCCGGTGCCTTTTTGCAAACACCACTGTGGCGCACACTCCTCGGCTAGTGGAGTGCCGTCTCTTACTCGTGGAGAGCAGATTAGCCGTCCTACACTCTGTTGGCAACAGCAGTGCAATCAGGCCCTGCACAGCCCTCCGCTGCGTTCTCCGCCAACCAATCTTCCATTCTGTTCGCAGAACAGCCTATAAACCAAAAATTGGGTGCGTGCCTGCCAGCGATTTCTCGTCAAAATGCTACATTTTATCACCTTGCGCGAAGATGCGCAGTATAACTGTTGAAAATATTCTCACCTATCGATTTCTAAAGGAGACGGGGCTCAGTAAGCCAGATAATAGTTACAAGGACGCTTCCTTCAGGTCACACACACACACACACACACACACACATATATATATATATATATATATACATGCGATCCCGACCGAAAACAAGTGTCTGTAACTTACAAGCTAAGTATGTGTATCTTGCAATAACTTGCAGTACAGGCACAGTCATTGGGTCGCAAAAATCACAGTAAAAAAAACACCGTGGCAATGTAGAATTTCCCATACAAGCAGGTTAGGTAGATTACACAAGCATGTGAGATGCCATGAGCCAGCAGTGGCTGGTCGGCTGACCTGGTCCATGCCCCCGCGGGTGCCGGCAGCGGCTTCTGCGGTGGGGACTGCCATACTCTCCAGCCGCTCGGGGAGACCGTTTCGGGTTGGAGGCCCGTGGTGCTACCATCGGAGGGCAGGACTGCGCACCTATCAAAGGCAGTCCGCCGTTCCTGTGGACCAGAGTCATCCAGAGGTCACGCCGGTGATTATCAACAGGGCAATTAGACATACCGGGACTATTTTGATCCTCATGTTTGTTTAGTTTACATAGTAAAAATTTCTTTCTGTGAGGTCAATGATACATACCGGGACTATTTTGACCCTCATGTTTGTTTACTTTACATTTTCCAAGCGTGTGTGCAATAGTTTTTTTCTTTCAAAGCGTCAATTGTAACAAAAATTAATAATGACCCAATTACTAATTTTATACCATATTTTACTGTTATAGTTCAACCACTCACTTCAATATTCATAGCATGTAGTCAAAATGCAGGTGCACCACCCCTGCCACGGCCCAGAGCTGGCCCAGACGTCGGCCGCGCCCGTTTATGACTTCATCCGGTGTCCAGTGCCGGCACGCGGCGACGGCCCAGGCAGGTGATGTCATGCGTATGACTTCTGTAACCCGGTGCTTCTACAGTTGCGGATGAAAGCTTTCATCAGTTTCGACGTTGCGTGACGTCTATCTTTTCACAAATCCAGTCATTTCATTGGCGTGTGGTGGGCGTCCACGCCCTGTTGTTCAGTGAGATGGACATATGAACTGGCACCCGCGTTGTCTCGGGGAGTGCGCTAGAACCGTCTTCACCAGCGGACCTCTGCAGTCAGGCGCCGGCAACGGTCGGCATCGCGTCAACAGCATCAGACCACGCCAGGTCACGCTGGATTAGGCTAGGTCACCGTTAATCACGTTTGTAGAAGATAGGTTGACGAGTGGTGATCGTAGCGACGCGTATTTTTATTCGACACCTCTACGTATATTAATTGGCGCTGCCATCCGAGTGAAGACCGACTGCTTTAATACCTGTTGGACTTATATTCATCGCTGCTATAACCTGCCTTTACACAACGCGAGCAATACAGAAAAAAGGAACCAACATCTTTCACATAAATCGCAACAGGTCTTACCACTTCAACTAATCACAGCCGAGTGAAACGTTTTCACGACATCAATCCTTGTCCTCACCCTCACTCTAACTGGGTCTGTGAGCGCATGCACCTGTGGCTGCAGCGACCACTCCGGGTAGAACCCCACCTCCGTTATCCTCACCTTCTCTCATTCTTGTCGTCTCCTTCCATAGTTTTAATCACCTCACACTCATCACAACACTCTAAAGGCCATCCCAATAGTCTGGAAATGTGGGTAATACAGTAATGTGTTAACAGGACAAAAGGCTTTGCTGGGATTTTCACCTTTTGTCACCCCACTGTGACCTTCATCCAAAGGCAAAACCAAGTCGAAAGCAAGTGATTCAATGTTTGTGAGCTTTTGAATGATAAGGTCACCAAGGAAATATTCCGCAGCATAGCAACACTTTCCTTAGATTGAAGCTTACCTGACGGAAGCGGAGTGTTTAATCTCGGTAAAGATGCAGTCTGTGCATGGAAAAGGTACGTGTTAGCAAGGTTAGCAGGGATATTTTACACACCACGCGGGGATCATCATACGAGCTGGTTTTACACTCTAGGCGGGGACCATCATACGAGCTGGTTTTACACTCTAGGCGGAGACTATTACACGAGCTGGTTTTATACACTAGGCGGAGACTATTATACGAGCTGGTTTTGCACAATAGGCGGAGACTATTATACGAGCTGGTTTTACACAATAGGCGGAGACTATTATACGAGCTGGTTTGCACAATAGGCGGAGACTATTATACGAGCTGGTTTTATACACTAGGCGGAGACTATTATACGAGCTGGTTTTATACACTAGGCGGAGACTATTATACGAGCTGGTTTTATACACTAGGCGGAACTATTATACGAGCTGGTTTTACACTCTGGGCGGAGACTATTAACGAGCTGGTTTTACACTCTAGGCGGAGACTATTATACGAGCTGGTTTTATACACTAGGCGGAGACTATTATACGAGCTGGTTTTACACTCTGGGCGGAGACTATTATGCGAGCTGGTTTTACACTCTAGGCGGAACTATTATACGAGCTGGTTTTATACACTAGGCGGAGACTATTATACGTGCTGGTTTTGCACAATAGGCGGAGACCATCATATGAGAGGTGTGCAATGTGATCAACCTCTTACGGAAAATCGGAAGGAGGAAGTTAAAATGTTAAACTTGGCGGAATCATTATGACAAGACAACAGGAAATATAAATCAGACGGGAGGGGGGGGGGCGACCGCAGCTGGAGCAAGAAGGCCACGCTCATCCTTCAAGGTAATTTGTCTTGATTGCATAAGACGGCCAATCGAGATAGGAGTTACCGAAACGATAGATAGATTACTATAATGGGATGAAAGAAACCTACCCACCGTAAGCCTTTGTGTATGAAATTGCTGTAAATAGGGGAGAGGGTGGTAAGACGGGCATGGTAGGTAAGACGGGCACAGGCTCTGTGGACCAGACCAGCAATGGTATAGATATCCCATTCCTTGCATAAGTGTGTGTTTGGGTGCCTGATCATGAGCCAAAAAAAACGAATTCCTAACCTTTATTGTTTTTCCAAAATTTTGGAAAAACAATATTGATGGCTCAATCTACCATTGTTAGTAGTTTTGTTTGTAGCGTTCTGTCAGAGTCTGGTCATATTTTGAAAGTAAAATATGTAAAATCTGTCAGGGGAGAGCGTTAACATGCATTAGGTGATTGAAGTTTCATATTAACCTTGCATGATGGTCGCCAACAATGAAATTTTCTAGATTATTGATATGGGACAAGACGGGCACGAAAGGAAATATTATATTACCATAAAGTATATAATATCTATCGCTGCTGTTTTTACCTGATTAAAAGGAATTAGTCCCAGAAAGTCCTGCAAACCGGATTAGGAGCTGTAAGGTATTGATTGTTTGAATCCAACGAACAAATTATAATTTTATGGAATTTCCGCAAACTAATTGTCTGCCGGCTGTGTTATCGAAACAATGCTTTTCAAAATGTTTCAGATCTCATTTTTGCTCCATATGGTATGGTTTTTGTAAAAAGATTCTAGCATATGATGAACTATTTTCAAAAGCCCGTCTTACCCCACCTGTTGGGGTAAGACGGACTTTTGCAGCATTCTACGGTAAACGTTACTGCTCAAAGGAATAAGCACGGATCCTAGTATGTTTAAGCGCAGGGACAAATAAATATTTGCTGAAGCTACAAGCGAAATCTCATCACCGTCATAGGAAAAGTGAGTGAGACACACAGTCTCAAACACAACTATGCCCGTCTTACCACCCTCTCCCCTACTAGGCTCAGTGGTGTGGATCCAGATGAGCTGGTTTGGGGACAAATTACGCTTAATGGATGTAAAAAAGAATCAATACTCTAAAACCATAAGTGTCGCCACCAAAAGTGGGGGGAGCCAAACTCAACCTGATGCTGACAGAAAACTTTCAACGTCAGGACCAAAACTGTTCAATTTTGGCTCTTCGTTGCCTCCCCAGCGGCTGGATATAAGAATGTCCGGTTTTCTCCATTTTGACTGAGATCAGGAAATTTTTGGCCAAAAGTGGGGGCCAGGCCCCCTGGCCCCCTTTCCGACGCGTATGTCTAAAACCATTGTGAGAGCACACACTTTTTAAGCAGATGTACCAGTTATATTTTTCACCCCTTCTGGTTTGGATCCGTCAGTAATTAGACGCGCGATTCCGAAACCAGTGGGAAGACATAAGCTTTCCCTTCAGCAGTCCGGGCGCGCTCTGTGCCTAATGAAGGAAAAATCTGACTGGTATGTTTCATAGCACCCGAATATTCGCTCTCTTCCGCCGTTGTCTTTTGTCACTTCTTGCTATGTTAAGTGGTCTGCGATTCGAGAAGCCGAAATCGCAGGAGTTGGGTTACCTGTTCATTGGTCTTCCTGAAACCCTTGGACAGACTTGGTCTATCCAAGAGGGCTGCGCCAGGCACCCCGAAGCGTAAAAATGGGACTAGTCTGGCCGATTCTGGCACAGTTTTGTACATAATGGCATGCTTTGTTTTTGTTTTGTATGTTTTTAACAGTAATAATTTATAGATTCGCCATAGGCCAAACTTCCCCCCCTCTTAACGAAACCCTGTACCCGTACCTGAAGATCGGACATCACCCAAGAAGCCCAAAGTCAAGTTCACGCATCAAACAACTTAGAGTTAGCACACGTTTCTATCGAAACTCTCAGAGCAGGCACACGCTTACCTTCAATGTGTGTGTTCTAAGAGTTCCACTGACGGCTCCTCCACACTTGGTGCGACTGGAACATTGTGAGGCTAAAGCCAGCCGGAGAGAGCCTTATCTCAGCATGCTAAATCTCAATACTTAATCAAACAGTTTTTCAAACCATGCGTAATACTTCGTCATTGTAAAGAACAGATAGTCTGCGACACGCTACCACCCTATAGTTTTGGCGCTATAACACCAAAACTTGAGAGTCCGGATTTGCCACGGTGCAGCGGTAGAGTTCTGACCAGGCCTTGCCACTGACCTTGACTAAGAGCGACACCCGCATTGGCGCGTGTGCGTTCCCCCGCGCCCTTCTGCAGCATCACTGGCACGTGGCTGCGTCGACGACGACGATGTGGGGCCGGCGACGAGGCGGCGCCGCCCACTTCCCAACTCAGCGACGCGACGGCGGCCGACGCTACCGGGAACCGGCCGGCAGCCACGCAGCTGATTTCTGCACAGCGGCAAACGCCCGGGCCCGGCAAACGGCACACTGACGGTGCGCTCAAAATGTGCGCGTGCACTGCTCAAAAATCAAGTCTTCGCACTGTGAGATTCTTAACAGACCACTCACACATGTACCATACTGCATTTCAATAGAATGACAAATGAAACTAAAGCAGTGCCAAAAGTGGCCCTAAAAGACTGGACGAACATTTCAAGGGGTTTCAAGGCAACAAAAACGTTGCAGTAAGGCGTCTCCCGAGCTGCGTTCAGCGTTTCGGCGAGATTATGCTCATCGCGGGATTACGAACAGGAGGGTCATTTGGTCGTGGTCCTCTATTTCGAATTATTCGCCATCAATTCCATGCTGTCGTATGCCAAACATTTATATGTGCGTCGCCACCAGAAAAAGTGAGAGGCTAATGAATTTTCAACCTGCAGCAGAACAAAAACGTTCTTCTCTGGAGCCAAAACTCGGATCTGGGCTTATTGTTGCTTTCTACACTGGCTGGCTACCTATACAATTTTCCGATTCTTCCCAACTTGGCTAAAGCCGGCAGCTTGAGATAAAAAGTCGTCCTCTGCTCCCTTCTCCGACGCGTATGAGAGTTAGTCATGAATTGCCTTTTACACTCCCAGATATCCATGTTGTTCCCAAACTTATGGTGCTCGTGATCAATCCCGTCTGAGTTGCGTACATATAGCTGGTGGTTATGTAACTGGACGCCCATAAACATGTCAGTGCAATGTGGCACCATCAGCCAGAAACGATCATTAGGGGCCGCCCCTTCACTATTTCACTTAGAGAAGGGTAGGGGAGTCTGGCAGAGCTTTATCAAACCTTACACATAGGTGTCAGAAAATGTTACATAGCGAA
Source organism: Lepas anatifera (assembly GCA_034440635.1). NCBI lineage: Eukaryota > Metazoa > Arthropoda > Thecostraca > Lepadidae > Lepas > Lepas anatifera. The sequence goes on along the minus strand of JAOTON010000131.1, from coordinate 2,532,954 downwards.
GGGAGGGGTAAAAATCACGAGAATACGCGTCACGTGCTTAAAGGGAATGTGGCACCTTCACAACGTGATTTTAATTGAGATAGCCAAGTTGTAAAGCAAGTCGGAAAACCCGGTACTCCATATATCATTTGTCTTGAAACTCGATATTTCCGTAAAAAAAAGCTAAAACCTACCTGACACTAACCCCCTCATCAACCCCTCACCGGGCGGCCATTGTTGCGAACTGCTAGTGTGACGACATATGCTGACGTCACGATGAGCATCAGCCAATCGAAGCCCTTGAAGCGTTTCAAGTATGGTAGTGGTTGCCAGATCGTGACATCATCCACAGGCTGATATATTTATTTTTCTAGAGGAGTATTTCAAAAATCAAAATATTGAGTTCATTGTACATTTTTCGGAGAAATCATGAGTGATTTCATTATTTTCGGCTCAACGTACGCCTAATTGCACTAAATTCCAGTATTCGACCAGGGTGCCACATTCCCTTTAAAGGGAGATACGCGAAAAATTATTATTGTGGTTTCCTGCTATTTGAAAAATCCTGATAACGAAACTATCAATTATTTACGTCCATACATGTATTCACAGAACAAGCAAAAATGACACACAACGGGAACGTGAAGATTAAAAACAGGCAAAAGGTAAAAACGATGATACAAAAAGCGACCGTGGAGATTAAAAACGGGCGAGGGGTAGAACGCAAGCTGGAAACACCACATCGGGCGCGGGGAAACAACTCCAGTCACGCTTCCAGGAGGGTGGCACCGAGAAAGCACCCTACATGGGGAAATGCTCATAAAAAAAGAAAAAGACGGGATCAGGGAAAAATAGAAATAAAATTATATAAATTCAGGGGTTGGTGGTGAACGACATATCAAGGTCAATGCCCGGGCAACATCAAATAGCTCACAACTCTAGCAGCATCGAAGCATCAGCGCCGCCAAGCGGCGCTGATGCTTCGATGATTTTTGTATCTTCGGCAAAATTTTGGGAGGCCACTCACTTATTATGGAAATAGGTTAACAGTTTCAATAAAATGCCCATCACTTACCCATGCCCATACCCATCACTTACTTTTCGAAAACTATTTAAAGTTGAAAAGTAATGTTTTTTTTTATAATGCAAATGTCTGTTCTCCTGTATTTGTATTTGAATTAATTTTAAAAAGCTTTTAAGAATTACAAAATGAATTAGTTTGCCCTAGAAACGGAAAAAAAAATTACTCAAGTCTTAAGCGGTTTCGTACCGCGGGTCATGAGTCATTTTCTGCTTCAGCCATTGGCGGATCCAGGAAAAAGTTTTGGAGGGGGCCAAAACATCGTTTTGGGGGGCCAAATCGAGAAAAATCGCAAAAAAGCATAGGATTTAAAAAAAACGGCCAAAAGTCGGTCGTTTTGGGGGCCAAAAGATACTATTTCGGGCTTTGGGGGGGCATGGCCCCTGGGCCCCCCTAGATCCGCCAGTGGCTTCAGCCCCAGGATGACAAAACTTTTGCGTCAGATAGGTCACGTGACCCCGGTTTGAGAATTCCTAGGCTTCTGATCGGTTAATTGTGATTTCTTTTAAGCCCTATATTTCTGTTTCACAAGAGTTTTGGAATGTTGTTTTTCTAAAGTAATTTTTTCTGTAGAAGTCCAAAGTTCTACATCACTATTTAGGATAGATATGACCTAATTCTTAGAGAAATTGATGGCCTTAGCCGTGTGTACGTCATATACATCGATATGAGGTGTACCGGTAAAGTCGTCTAGAAATGTTGACTTTGAGAGCGATTTTAACACGCGCATTGACGGGGGTCTGAGCCACCTTCGCATTGACGGGGGCGGGTACCCGCCCCCTAAGATCTCGAGAACCACGGTAGGTAGCGAAAAACGGTAAACGGCGTTAGGCTGCCCATCCAATTCTCCATCGAAAACATTTGAACCATTTTTTTCTCAGGTCACATTTAAGGTCATGAGAGGTCAAAACATGCCCGTCATAGGGATAACATGTAAATTCAGTTTTTCGGCCATTACATCTGAACAAGTAAAGATAGAGCAAAACAAATTGAACTATATGAATCCTCTTAACAAGCCGAATCGAATGATATATAATTTGACCTTGCTAGGTCAAATCAAAGATTTGACCTGACCTGAGGTCAGGTCAGGGTCAAATTATATAAAGTGCACATCATTAGAACCGCAAAGCCTAGGCGAGTCTAAAGCAGCTAAAATAAATGCTCTATCACCATCCGTTACTGAGTTATTCCATAAAAACCATTTTCCCATGTATTTCCAATGGAGAGGTCATGCCTCGTACCTGACCTTAGGTCATCGATATCAAAAATACCGGAACATATTTTAGAGAACTCGGTGGGGCCATTATGTGATATGAGTTTCAATCGGATAAGTTCACCCTCCTCCGACTTATGCTGTCTTAAACTTTTTTTGAGGTCGGGTCACTTGACCTGTACTGGTGACCTGACCTGAGATGACCTAACCTTAAAATTTTCACAGAAGTTGTAAAAATGATGAGGGAAAAGGTATACCAAGTACGGCGGCGCTACGCGCCGCCGTTTTTCTACTATCTCCGAAAAACCCGAGGGGGGCGGGTACCCGCCCCCCGTCAATGCGCGTGTTAAGGCATTTGCAGGCCGAATTCGCAAAAATGAGAATGGGACTTCTGAAACAACTTCTTGTAACCTTTTCATATAGCCAATAAAATTTTTTTCGCGTATCTCCCTTTAAGGACGGCTCGTTACCAGCGACAGCAGTGTGCATTTTCTCCTCATCTACAAAACTGGATTCCCCTGACAAAGCTTCCTTCCTGTTGGGTCGCTTTAACAATTCAAATGCGCTTTTCTAGTCAGCAATCCCAGCTAATGCAGAAGTGCGGTACATACCCAAACAGGACAGCACCATTCACAACTATTGCGACAATATTCATAAATCAGCAACCTCTCGCGCAGCCGAGGGCTTTTTGTTTATATCAATTCCTGAAAGTGCAGGAGCCCTGCTCTGCTAGCAACATAACGCTGGCTTCCGGGGTCGAGTTCAAATCGCACGCGCTGTGCTCTGATTGGCTGGGATGTGTTTACCTGTCCCGTGGCGCCTCGGTTTAGTCAAGGTCTTGTCATGACAGTGAGAGGTCTGAGAGGTGTAAGACTGATCTGGTGGCCAGGTGTGGGTTTTTTAGTTGTTTTGCTACTTCTGTTGTGATGATTCAATTCACTTGCAGTCGGATGGGTAATCTGCACTTCAGTAACGTCCGCAAATCAGCCAACGTTGTCCACAAGCAAGCAAATCGGTTCTCAAATTTTGTTTTACTGCCTCTTGCTCTCCTTCCCAACCCATGAAGACGTCCGTGACGACCGCCTTGCTGCCTGCGTGACCCCACCTCGGCCATGAGTCGGAACAGTGAAATGCGGTCGTCTCAGCACCAGGTCAGTCCGGTTGGGTGCGGGCAAACATTGGGAGGGGGGGCGCCGGCTACCATCGTTACTAAAACATTGGGAGAGGGGGCGCCGGCTGCCATCGATACCGAACATAGGCGGATTCAGGATTGCCGATCGGGGGCACCTTCCCGGGGGCGCCATCCGGACCGGGGGCGCCACTTATGACCGGCAAAAGCTATCAGGTGGGCGCCAAATCCTATCGGTGGGCGCCGACTTTCGCATCCTGGGGGGGGGAAGCGACATTTCAGGGGCGCCATCGACCTTTCAGGGGCGCCGAGGGTCGATCGGGGCACGTGCCCCCCTTGCCCCTGGATCCACCTATGATACGAAACATTGGGAGGGGCGGCTACCATCGTTACTGAAACATTGGGAGGGGCGGCTACCATCGTTACTGAAACATTGGGAGGGGGCGGCTACCATCGTTACTGAAACATTGTGAGGGGCGGCTACCATCGTTACTGAAACATTGGGAGGGGGCGGCTACCATCGTTACTGAAACATTGGGAGGGGGCGGCTACCATCGTTACTGAAACATTGGGAGGGGGCGGCTACCATCGTTACTGAAACATTGGGAGGGGGCAGCTACCATCGTTACTGAAACATTGGGAGGGGGCGGCTACCATCGTTACTGAAACATTGGGAGGGGCGGCTACCATCGTTACTGAAACATTGGGAGGGGCGGCTGCCATCGTTACTGAAACATTGGGAGGGGCGGCTACCATCGTTACTGAAACATTGGGAGGGGCGGCTACCATCGTTACTGAAACATTGGCAGGGGCGGCTACCATCGTTACTGAAACATTGGGAGGGGGCGGCTACCATCGTTACTGAAACATTGGGAGGGGGGACCACGCTGGCTACCCACGTTACTGCCGCTGGTTAACCCTGCCCCGGTGGCGGGTACGAGCCATCTTCGCCCTGGTGGGGGGCTAAAAAGACCCCCACGATCTCAAAAACTAAGAGAGCTAGAAAAAGCGCAAAACGGCAATCGAAAGCTCTTCGAAAATGATATCGAAAATACTTCGGTCATTTTTCTTGTCAGGTCAATATCAAGGTCACCAGAGGTCAAAATAGGTCAAAATCGCTAATATGAGGTGTACTAAGAAAACCTCATATATCTCAGAAACTATGATAGCTAGAAACATTTTTCTAACACCATTCGAAAGCTCTTGAGATGCACTTTCATAACAGTGCATTCATTTTTGTGTCAGGTTAAAGCCTAGGGAGCTACAGGTCACTAAATATAGGGCATATTCTTGGGAATGTCCATAGCCACCCATGCATAAGGGCGTTTACTTTTTCGCTAATAGCTTCCAAACCAAACAAGATACAGCCATAGTTTATGCACCATTACAATCCTCTCGTCAATATAAATCGAATGCTATATAATATTGCTATGACAGGTCAAATTTAAGAATTTGACCTGACCCAGGTTAACGGTCTGACCCAACTTGACCTGGTATAGTCATGATGTATATAATTTGACTTCCAGTGACTATACAAACACTTTGGTGACAAAATAAAAGCTCTTTCTTATTTCATTCAAAATTTAGAGGAAAAACACCAAAAATGATTATTTGACCTAAGGTGACCTTTTAAAGGTCACAAGTCAAAAATTTTGGCATCAGCTTCAGAAATGGGCTAAGGTCAAGTCGCAACCGATGTTTGAAGTTGATTCCATCCATACTTACTGAGAAAAGCTCATTTCGTGATTTTCCCCATGTATTGACAATTGGGAGGTCATGCTCTGCACATGACCTTAGGTTACCAATATAAAAATCCCGGAATAAATGTTGTAGCTCCTGGTGGGCCCAATATGTGGTATGAGTTTCAACTTGATCGATTAACCCTTCTTTTAGTTATGCGGTCCTAAGTATTTTTTAGGTCAGGTCACTTCACCTGGCCTGGTGACCTGACTTGATATGACCTTGAGCCAAAATTTTCAGGAAAGATGTAAAAATGCTGAAGAAACAGCTAGACCAAGTTTGGTGGCGCTGCGCGCCGCCGTTTTTTGGTCACTTCGGAAAAACCCGAGGGGGTCTAAAAAGACCCCCACCCGGGCGAAGGTTAAGCAGCGAATGATTATTGATCATGACCATTAATCTTGCATTTTCAGTTCTTGCTTGTTTCCTTTCATACAGCTCGGATGCTCTGCTGGACCGGGCTGCACCCATGACTTTCATCCTCCCTTGTGCTTTCTGCCGTATTTTGTCGGAAAGGGTGACTGTTATACGCCCCCTTCAATTCAGCAAATTTATCTGTCACATATAGTTCATACGCTTCGCCCCAGAGTCGTGATTGATGAACGCCGAAAAGGGGAGGGGGCGGTGGGTAGGCCACCCACAACTGGTGAACCAGTAGGGGTCTCAGATTCGGAGGCGCAGGAACGGGGAGGGGGCAGAGGGAGCGACTGCCCCCCTCCAACTTTCGGGCTGGGGCAGTGCTCCCACTCTGAGCCGATTTTGGACCCTTTCCGTTAACAAATAAAGTGATAGACCGAATTTTATTTCACCCCACCAGCGGTGACAAATTCCCCCCCTCAATTTCTGCTTAGGGCGCGCCGACAGCATAGGTCAACTTGGAAATGATTCCTGCTCCTATGCTCAGACTATCCCTTCAAATTCTTGACGCTCGACATAGGTTCGGTTTTTCCTCCTTATTATCTGCCTACATTACTTATATTTTGTTCTTGCTATATTCAAAGGAGCAAATTATTTCGGCAATAGGTGCCCGATATGTCTATTGCTGTGACAAACTATTTCATAATCAACTTTCTAACGTTAGTACGTTTCTTCTTAGGACTAATTCATCCATTCCCATCATTTAAGAATTCTTTTTGAAGTCCAATTTGAAATTTCTCGCTTAAATTTCAGTTAGATAAGCCTTTCACTACTCGCTGTGTTCGTGTGATTCCTTGTATTGGCGGTGATTTCTCCTCATAGGCAGCCGAGGGATTACTCTAGCGCTACCTTTCCTTCCGCAAGCCGCACGGTCTTGAATAGATGTCGCTGTTGAGGGCGAGTGGTCCAGACTGGGAATGCCGCGCTGTGCTCGACTGCCGGAAGGTTGTGCTTGTGTACTTGTGTTCGTAATCCTCGCACATTTTTCGGTGAATCCATTTCTGAAAAAACAATTATCTAGCAGGAAAGGAGCGACAGGTGAACCCCAGTTTATCAATGACGCTTAGCATGGGTAGTGGAAGATATTTTCCGTTCAACAGGTGGAGGGGACGTGTCCCTACGCTCCCCTCCCAATATTGGCGCTAATGGATAGGTGGGGGAAAGTGCCCATATAACGCTAAGTGCCTTTTTACGCACTTTGGCAGTAAAATTGCCTGCAGATGACAGAAAAGAACAATTATGGTGACACAACTCATTGTCCGCGCTCCTTGGTTTCGTCTTCATGAGTGTGAAATCGGGCAGTTTCATAAGTTGTAGCACCTCACTCCCTCCGCCCCCCAGTTTCCGAGCAATCACCAAAGCTTCCTTCTCTAGATGACAGGAAGAATATTCCAGTGCATATTCTTAGATTTCAGATATCCGGCACAGATACTCTATTCAGTGCGGTTGCCTCTGCCCGTCGAACCAATGACCACAGGTACAATGGCAAGTCCCCAGATCACTTGTTTTAGGGGCGGGGGCAAATACAGGCACCCAAGAAAATAAACATCTAGCCCAAGGGATATTGGGATCGCCATGTCCATCAGAAGACGAGTTTTGATTTTTCCTCGTTTATGGTGCCAGTTAGCTCGGCAAAGATTGTCTATGTCCTCCACATTTACCACAATTATGACAACGTTTAAAGTTGGAGGGACAAGGAGAATGATTTGGTGAGGGAAAATGTTTCAACGTGGTATAGATTTAAGGAGGTGTCACGAATGCTATAAAATTTTACGGTTGAGCTCCAGATTATAATAAAAAATGCCGGGCCAAGAAAATAAGATAAATCTGCCTGCGCAAAAATATTGTACCGACATACTTTTCTGGCGCCTACACTTCTGAACGAACATGTGGATATGTACGCAAGAGTCCTTCTTAACGCTACGTTTTTGTATTTGGAAGAAAATTGAAATGATACAGTTTATGGGCTTATTGCCTTACCTTAATATACTTTGGGCTAATCTGTACCTTACGCTAAAATCGATAGTTTTTAATGAAGTATACAGTGCTTTTGTCCATTTGGGGGAGCTGGGAAGCTACACCTGGGACACCACGGCATGGTGACATTCCATTACCGTCCGTGCGTCACGCACTACTGCAGTTGCGCTGCTGCTCTGGAACCTTGCTTGACTGCCGCCGGATGACGGCTGGGAATTCGATGGTATCACGATGGTATCACCCAGGAGGTCGGCGTCCACCAAAGGTTAAGCCGTAGGTCACTCGGCAGGTCATGTGCACTCATGCCACAGCCAGTGAAATCACGCATGCTAGCATAGGCGGATCCAGGGGGCAAGGGAGGCACCTGCCCCCCCCGATCGTCACTCGGCGCCCCCTGAAATGGTCATGGCGCCCCCTGAAAGGTCGCTTCCCACCCCCCCCACAGGATGCGAAAATCGGCGCCCACTGATAGGATTTTGCGCCCATCTGATAGGTTTTTCTGGTCAAAAGTGGCGCCCCCGAGACCGGATGGCACCCCCGGACCGGATGGTGCCCTCCCGGAGGGTGCCCCCGATCGGCAATCTTTGGATCCGCCTATGGATGCTAGGGCTCCCTAGTAACCCTGAACCTAGCTTGAATTTTGTGAACAGATAGCTTACTTTTTCGTTCAGGCGACGACCAGGTGGTACAGTGCTGGACAGTTCTCTGACACCGTCATGACAGATTCTGTGAGCTCTAAAGGGAGTGTTTTATGATTGAAAGTTTATCAGTAACAAGGGGTTGCGCAATTAGCGGAGAACGCTGAGCTACCTGCCATTCCTGCAAGAATACCCGGAAGTATCGCGCGATCTCATGAGATTGCTTGATAGCTACTTTCGGGTAATGTGTCCGTTCTTTTGTCACGAAGTAAAAAGGCGCTATGTCTATAGAACACCGTTTTTATAGAAACATAGCAAAAAACGTAGAAATGTCACTTGAATGTCTGAGAGTTTGCGTAAAATAATTCCCCTGACCCAAAGGAGGTAAATGACATGTTTCTATGAAGGGTAATCACATTATTGGGCAGTTACGGGAATAGCGTGACGGCACCGCCAGATTTATTTTTAAGTACGTCGACTGCGTCACATGAATAAAACGTCTAAAATGCCAGGTCTGATCGAAATTGAAGTGCGTACGCAACAATATTACATACACAACAATAAAAGTCGCCTTACAAAGATAAATACGGTGATCTTAAAAATTTATCTACGGGTAAATTCACAAGCATAAGTTTTAACTATAACTTAAGTTTTTACTATGCGTAAGCATGAAATATTTCTCAGAAAATGAAAAATCTGCCTGACTTTTATGTTAAAAGCTATGAGGTTAGTTTGGTTTGGTTTGAGCGTTCCTGTTTTCTATCGTATTTTATTGTTTGTTGCCCTCGCTGGCGGACCCAGGGGAAGCCTGGAAAATTTCCCCAAACCCCCAATTTTTCCGATTTTCTTTAAAACATGTTTTCACGATGTTTGACCCCGTTTACCCCCCTAAACCGTCGGTCTGGATCCGTCCCTGGTCGCCCGTCCTCTGCAGCTGCAGGCTGCCGTTCCACTGTTTGGCCGCTTCTCTCCGGACAGCGGCACCCTCTGCCCCAATTTGTTCTGCGCCTTCCCTGTTAAACGTTTGAAACATCCTTAAACCCCTTAAACCCTTAAATACACAAAACAACGTGCCTGGGGAGTGCCCCCAGGTTTGCCAAAAAAGGTGTCCCCAGTCGCCATGGGCCACCCCTGAGACTTCGCCCTCCCCTTACCGAAATCCTGTCTCTGTCACTGACTGATATGTAATGAAGGGAAAAAGGTGGTTTATTGCAACGGATTTCGAAGGAGTTAAAAAGACGTTTCCTGACGCACTTTTGGTGCTCTGGATATTCTATCCAAAGTCTGAATATTTGGTATTCCCTTGGAATGTTCAGTGTTCCGTTAGCATATTCGGTGTTCCCTCAGCACCCCCCCCCTTATTTACCGTTGCATTGGACTGTGTAACGGGCTGCTTCCGTAACGCCTTCGAAGTTCCATGACTACTTTACACTGCTGATATAAATATGCTAATGGGTGAAACTCATGAGCAATGAAACCACGTGTGCTGGCGTTTCGGAACCCCTCGGCCGTGGCGACTATTTCGCTCTATTCGCCGCTCTTCATGCGATGCGACGCATGACGCTTTCGCTGGTGCCTTGGACGGCCCTTTGACACGTGTGGGAGGTTGTGACGGCTGTCGTCACGCGGTGTCGTTCGACCGACACTCTGAGGTCTCGCCATTCAACGACGAGAGTTACAGTGTTGTCACCAGCAGCGTCGCTGCGGATATTTCTGCACGAGGAGGAAGTTTGGGGCGGTGTCTACCGGGACGAGGTAGCGAGAGGTTACCAGCCCTAATGACCAATCGTCCTGGAATTATTCACTGGTGTATTGCGATGGCTGCGGCTGATAAGCAGCGATAAAGGTGTGCTATTATTAATTATTATCATTATTACTTATTATTAATTATTGGTTTCAGGGATGGATCCAAGATTTTCCGGTGGAGGGGCGACTACCATTAGTGGCGCAGTTTCAGTAAAGAATAGGGGCACCTGATTTCTAGGGGCCCATTTTGTCTTTTGAAGATAATTTCTTTACATTTTTTACACTGTTTATATCCAGAATCATCTCATCCAAACCCCCTCGATTTCTGGTATTCCAATGATGTATCCTAGTTGTTCCTTTGAGCACTCACCAGGGGTGCCGTTTCCAACAAATCGTTACTGCTCACCCCCGGAGAAGGTGACTGCCCCTGCTACCGCCGCCTGGCTCCGCCTCTGTTTACGTGCCCCAGAATAAAGCAGGACTCATTATTCCATAATCCACAAGGATGGGCTTTCAAGTTTTCCATTGACCAATCGCATTTGCTGAGGTTCAGCACTGCTCCGCTGGGAAGAGATGGAAAAGAACAACATTTTGCACAGTAAAACTTATATTGCATCCTTGTGCATGTTGAAACAAGAAATACATCTATTTTGAAGCCATGTATATATATATATATATATATATATATATATATATATATATATATATATATATATCGTTTAATACACATGCATCCGAGAGAATATATATATATATATATATATATATATATATATATACATTTATCCATTCACCTCATCTAATTTCAACGAACGAACCAAAAACACATATATGAACACTAAAACACAGCCAACGACAGACATGACTGACAGGCGTGATATAAACATCGTTCATTTTGTGTTTTACAAAATGAACTGCAATGCATTTCTGTAAACATGAAATGCCTTCATCACATCCAATGCCAGATACAGATAGCCAACAAGGTGAAACAGCCTACCATACATTGTACACGACAAACATAGCTGTTTATTTTTTCTTGCGATGCCACAAACATTGCCATTTTTAGTAGGCCTTACACACATCCAGGGGCGGATTCAGGACTTTATTTGGGGGGATGGCGGGCTAGGGGCTCGAGCCTCCGCTGTCATTGCCTCGGAACAGCCTCCGGCTACGCATTAGCTATAGTCATCCTGACATTTCAGGGTGGGCTTGAGCACACTAGCCCCTCCCCCTTGTATCAGTAACTGCAAACATCCGTTAGTTTCCGGCAGCACAAACTTTGCCTAAGAGCGGACAAGGACAGAAAAGTTGAGGCAAAGCGCGCTGCTGCAATATAGAAGTCATGCGATATACAAAGTCGAAATAAAAAGAACAAGGTTATCTTTCAACATTAAGATAACACGGGTACTGGTTGTTCTCTGAGTCACAGCACACCTAGAAGGAAAGTTGAGTGGACAGAAATTAATTCAAAGCACGGCGGAGACCAGGGGACATAGCACAGACCACTGTGTCAAGTTTGACGAGGGACGATTTTCTGTGAGTCGGGAAAAGTGCAGAGTGCTTTCTAACTGACCGCGTTACAACATGTGGAGCAAAGCCTGGTTCGGAACACATTAATAAGGCATTATAATTGTGGATTGTAGGCAACGCCTGACAATCTATAACAATACTGCATCGCCGTGTCAGGGTCAAAACAGAAATATCCAACAGGTCATAGGCGTAGGAACGGGGTGGGCCAGGGGACCATAGCCCCCCAATATTTATGATTCTTAACCATTAACCCAATGGCGTTGACTGAAAAGAAATGACTTCAAAATGCCCGCTGGCCCCCCAATATTCTGGACGCTCCTACGCCTATGCAACAGGTCATGCATCACGCTATCTGGTGTGCTCGGTTTGGTGAACGCTGCTGCAAACGGAAAAAATATAGTTGACGATTGATCACACCTTGGCATATCACAGCTATTTTGAACCAACTTTCGACCTCCGTGTGCACTGCACATCATGTGACCTAGTGCCCGATTAGCCACTTTAGCAATGGGACTCATTGTGATATTAAACATTTGATATATATATATATATATATATATATATATATATATATATATATATATATATATAGGAGATCCGTTATTTTGCAAACTAACTAGGGTGTTTGCAAACTTGCAAACTCACTAGGGAATTTGCAAATTATATATGTATATATGTAACATATGTTACAGGAGAGTGGAAATCCCTGGGGACCAGGGAGTCGCGAAACCCTGGACTTAGAAGTCAGGAGTTCGCGAAATCCCGGATAATCACCAGGGAGTTCGCGAACTCCCTGACATTTAGTCAGCTCAAGGATGACTAGCTAGGATTACGGACTATTGTTCTTATGATTTATTTCAAACAGTAACCGGACATTTTCCGTAAAAATCACGTATAAGGGAGGTTTTAAGCTAAATATTAGGAAGGTTTTAAGCTAAATATAAGGAAGGTCATAATTGTATTGTTGAGGTCGTAGCGATACATTTATCGAGTTTCGCTTATCAATATTGTACTGCAATGTAAAAGTTCAGTTGCTGCTGATTGCAAATGTGGATCACGGGAGAGAAAGACACTGGCCCCTGGCGGTTCCAAAATGCCCTGGTCCACTCCTGAAATTTGGTTCCCACACACTCCCCCACAGAATACACCTTCGCCTTCACTGTGATTTGGTACTTGGTTATTTATATTCATGATATATTTTATACGCGGATTTAGAGGATAAAGGGGGCAGGTGCCCCCGATCGACCCTCGGCGCCCTCTGAAATGGTCACGGCGCCACTCTGAAATGTCGCTTTCCATCCCCCGTCCCTAGGGATGTAAAAATCGGCGCCCACCGATAGGATCTTGCGCCCACCTGATAGGTTTTTCCAGTCAAAAAGGCACTCCCTGGTCCGGATGGCGCCCCGCCCTCCCCCCGGGAAGATGCCCCCCGATCGGCAATCTTGGATCCGCCTATGGTAGATCTGTATATTTAATATTATACATATGCAGTGCATGGAGTCAGCATAACTACCCAGGTATTCAATAAAAGTGGTCTACGCTATCACCACCTTCATAATTATGTGACGCTACGGTTATTTTATGTCAAATCTACATCACAGAATAGCGTTACGGTATTTTATGTAGGTTGAATTATTATGGAATTTTATCTACGGATACCATAAAGAAAATGGTACAAAATCCATGGCTTGATCACTAGAATAAATCTGGGTGTAACACAGTTCAAGAAATGGCAGAAATATTTGCGCTACTGAAAAATGGTATAAATGCTCGGCAATGGCGCAACGCACTTACTTTTGAGCAAACCACGCCATCCGAAAAAGAATGTGCCCGACGCTCACATTTTTGAAAACTCATCACGTGTCTTTTAGCTGGTGGTGTCGATGAGGTGCCGGTCACCGAGAGCAATTGCGAAGTCTCTTATGACTATGCCTTTGATAGCTTAAAATCATCACAGTCAAAAACGTTTGGTATGAGTCTCAAACTAGTTTCGCGGGATGCAATTCTTAAGACGTGCAATGCCAGGGGTCTGAGCCACCTTCACCTTGACGAGGGGGGCTACGCCCCTGCCTAAAATCTAAAAACTACGCTAGTTAGCGAAAAAGTAAATGGCGTTAAGTAGCACAACCTAAGCTTTAAAGGAAGTGTTCTATGCATTCTTTTGTCGGGTAAAATCTGAGGGCATTGGAAGCCAAACAATGCCACAATATGGATATGGTGATATAACTGAAATACAGTTCTTCAGTCCTACCATCTGATGTAGAAGAGATACAATATATAAGCATTCACTATCTGAAGCTTTTCTGCAAGCGACGTCGAATGATTAATAATGTGACTATTCTAGGTCAAAGCTAAGATTTGACCTGACCTTGGATCAGGTTAATATCGAATTGGGTCAGAATGCATATCATTAGAACTGCAGAAACAAGACAACCCCAATGATGCCAAAATATACAATTTAGCTCCGTTCCCAACAAAATTATGATGTTTAAACCATTTTACCGATACTTTTCCAACGGTGTCATCATGACTCATAATTGACCTTAAGTCATCGACTTCAGAAATCCTAAAAAACTGTGTACTCAGTCGGCCCTTTATTCAATACGAATTTTAGATTGATACATTAAGCTGTTCCTTGCTTATGTTGTTTTCTTCTTTTTTGGAGATGATGTCACTTGACCTGCACTGATGTCCTGACCTGAAATGACCTGAACCGAAAATGTTGACAGGAGTTGTAAAAAGCTTCAGAAAAACTGTACTGGGTACAACACTGCGCGTAGCCGTTTTCAAGACTCTGCGAAAAACCCAAGGAGTATGGTTACCCAACCCCGCCCCGGCCATGCACGTACTCGGTACGAAGTCGGTCAGGTGCACCAACTGTAAGTACCGTTAGATACAAAATTCTGAAGCGCTTCTTTCCAACTCACTTATCCAGCATCTGCAGAGAGATCATTATCATATCACAATCCTCATTACTACACAAAAGAGAAATGCTGCTTATCTGATGGTCATTTCGTATTACTTTCTGGGTAAGGAAAATACAATAATGCTATATTATTTTTTGCATTAAGTTCATTAATGTATTCCAAAACTTTGGCTAATCTTTACAGGTACGGTTCGGCTATACTAAGATAAATTTTCAGAGCTGCAACAACGAAATAATCATTCTGCAAATTAACTTAGACCATATCTCTGTTTTCAGTTTATCAGTATATCAGAAGTGTTATACAGTTTCAGCTACAGCTGAACATAAGCCGACAACTAGAGTTGTCGGCATAAGCAGGACACGGAATAATACAATTGTTACGCATATTTGCAATGTGCTATCTCATTGCCTATTGTCATGACCGTGGCTGAGCACCTAAGCTTGAAGTGCATTTGCTAGCCCGCCGGAATCGACAATACAATTTCTGAAAGCCTTGGCAATGGTCAAACGATGACAGGCGTGCCGCTTCTACACCGAGAGCCTTTTCGAGGCCGACACTTCCTCCTGTACCAAAGTATTGTTATTGGAAAATTTGTGGACGTCCGTAGTACATTCCAACATAGACATAGCTAAAATAGACCTTTGTGAAAGTATATCAGTTCTTTGTTCGTTTCTTACGGCACAATACTTCCCATCAGGAGTCTGCTTTGTTAAGAAATCAAGATATTCATTACAGATGACAATGAAAAAAGTAGTGGCATCTCTAGTTTGTTTTGAGCCCCCCTCCACACCTACGGTTCATATTGCATAAGCCATGCACCTCGAGGAAGGCTAGTGACTCGAATAGTTCGTCAGCGGGCACAAGGACCCGGTGTGAGGTAGAGCTGAGAGTGTAAAATTAATTTTCAAAAATAAATATCAGGCCGACACACATAAAATCAAGCAAAATACAACACAGAAAGAGAAAACATGGACGGGGAGTGTAAAACCAGATCACTGAAGGATCATTCTTCGGATTTAAACTATATGACATATTGGCATGTTAGGGATTTCGCGAAATCCCTGAAAAGCATTCAGGTAGTTCGCGAAATCACTGAAGTTTCAGTGAGTTCGCGAAATCCCTAGTGATTTCGCGAAATCCCTGGTCGGCCAGTGATTTCGCGAACTCCCTGGCTGGTCAGTGATTTCGCAAAATCCCTAGGAGTTCGCGAAATCCCGGATTTCGCACTTTCCCTGTAACATATATATATATATATATATATATATAGAAGAGACTTGAGACTTTTTTAATTTACTTTATATTTATATTTTTACAGACGTTTCGGAGTCAAAGCACCTTCGTCAGTATGAACTGTAAAATTACATCAAAAAGACATTAAAACAACACTGTAAAATTTGAAAAGTACAACGTGGTGGAGAGCTAACGGGTTATAATGCATTGGTAGCTTGGATTTATTGTTTCATTCAATTTGGTGACAGTTATTCTAAGATCGTCCCTTGTGGTAAGATTTGAAGTCATACTGAATTTCATTTAGCATGATTCTAAAGAAAATTGAAAACTCTTTTCAATAGTGTATTCGATTTGTTATTCAATTACAAAAAATTAAAGACGTTTAAAGCTTGGGGTGACATTTTTTCTGGATCACCCTGTATATATATATATATCCCTTGGGTTAGGTCAATTCATTTTGACGTTTGACAATGCAACCCAACAGACGAAGATTGCAGACTACGTGGAAACAGCTACATTGGTGTAACTTCAGCTCTGTGACGACGTTTGACAGTGCATCTCAAGGATGGGGACCTAAACATCACATGACACATCAAGATAACCCAACGCCCCCATGTTTCCTAGGTACACCAGGAGTGAACCTTGTCACTGTGGCGCCCGTATAAGGCTGTGATGTCACAGGTGGCGCGTGCCTCAAGAGACACCACAGGTGTTCCGTGCAAGATAAAAACGAGCTATTCCAAACCACCGTTTTCAACCACGAAGCGTAAATCGGCCAAAAGAGCTTTGGGGGAAAACGGCTCACGCTCCCCAATAATATGTCAAGTGTATTCAGTGACGTCTAATACTCGAGTATTAGCGCTGAAAATTTGATTCAGGCTTGAAATTGCTTGAACAATGAAATATCTGGGCTATGAAGCTAAGCTTTTTTGTCATGAAATAATGTCGATCACAGTGGATGCCTGAATATCGTGTTAGGTTATTGTTGCTTAACACGCGCCCCGCTGGGGGCGAAATTCGCCCCCTCCCTCCTGGATTTCCCCGGATAACGCAAAAACAAAGAAACGCAGAACAACGAAACTTACAGTACCTTATTCCTGATCAACTCTACGCATCTCACGAATTTTTTTAGGTCAGGTCATATCAGGTCAAGGAGCTATCCTAGGTCAAACGACCCGACCTCAAAACCTAAAATTACGAGTTTGAAGCGGCGCCTAAGGAGCATCAGCCAACCGATCAGTTTGAAACTTTCACAATATGATGAGGTTATTAGGGTCTACAAATCTGCTGCCTTGGAATTTCGATATTGTTGACCTAAGGTGGGGTCAATTTTCTGGTCACCCCATTATAAGTCTATGGAGAAAAGTAGAAAGGGCTTGTTTTTCGGTAAATACGCGACAGATAAAGGTGAAAATGCTCAAACGGTGTATTCTTACAACGATCTTGACCATAAAGTTGAGTTTTTGACCATCTGACCTCTCAAAGGCCATGCCAGGTCACAGGAGCATACAGTGATTGTTTTGCCAATAACTTCTCACCGAATTGATATAAAGCTCCCATTTTGCTTGCATTGTGTTTGCATTGTCACGAGGAGTCGATTTATGTGCAACATGACCATACCAGGTCACCCTATGACCTTGACCTAGCTCGGTGTCAGGTCATTTTTACAGGTTGACCTAGCAAGGTCATGTGATACATCATTCGATTTGCCACAATGAGAGAAATCCAATGATGCATAAATATTTACTCTAGCCCCGCTGAGTAAAAAATCTAGAGGAGGAAACGTACACTGCCCTGTTGTAAGCCTATGGGACCTTATTTGACCTATTCTGACCTCAATATTGACCTGACATAAAAACACTTCGTATAATTTGTCTTCGTCTTGTCAAGAGCTTTCAAACACCGTCCCCAATTTTTATTTACACTTACTGGGAAATGAGATACGGAAGTGGGCGAAATTCGCCCTCCAGCGGGGCGCGTCATGCCAGGGACCCCAGCGGGGCGCGTGTTAAGAGCGACTCTGGTACCAACTGGTACAAAAATTGTCGCTGTTACCAAAATTACCATGGCTAAGTCGTGAATGTAGCTTAAGCGTTGTCTAGCTTTTCCGGAGATAGAAAAATGACTATGTGAGGTCTCATTTCAAATGAGAATCAATACCTCTGAACTGTGATCATAGTCTATGATCGGAACTTGTCAGTTAATGTTTTTAATATGAACACTAATGCTTTTAATATTTTAGTCAAATTATTAGGTACGGGGAAAAGACAAACGCAAGAACGACTGCGTGGAAGTGAAAAGGCATGGAAAAACACCCCGACAACAAAATTAAGCAAGCTTCACCCACTGTGGCTGCATACAGCGACACGACTGAATGTTTACCCGTATACTTTTTAATATCGGGAAAATCGTGGTTGCACCTTATCATTTATCCATGATGTTCCCTAGTCAACTCCGTGCCGCGGGGTTCCATTTGCTCAGAGCACCCTGAGCCTCACTTCCCGGCTCGCTCTGTAGTGGACAGAGGCGTGGATTAGAAAAATCGACTGAGGGTGCCCTCAGGGGAAAATTTTCAATTATCGCCATATTAAAAGGCAAAAACATTATATAAAGTGTGTGTTGGCCTTTCCCAGTTTTGTTAAATTACCTAGAATCATTTCGAAGACATGCAAATTTAACACGCGCATTGACGGGGGTCTGAGCCACCTTTGCCTTGACGGGGGCGGGGGGGCGGGTACCTCCCCCTCCCTAAGATCTCGAGAACCGCGCTAGGTATCGAAAAACGGTAAACGGCGTTGGATAGCCCATCCACTTCTCCATCGAAAATATTTATACAATCTTTTTCAGGTCACATTTAAGGTCACTAGAGGTCAAAACATGCCGTAATAGGGATAACATGTAAATTTAGTTTTTCGGTCATTACATCTGAACAAGTAAAGATAGAGCAAAACGATTTAAACTATATGAATCCTCGCAGCAAGCCAAATCGAATGATAAGTAATGTGACCTTGCTAGGTCAAATCAAGGATTTGACCTGACCTGAGATTAAATCAAGGTCAAATTGGTCAAAATGCATATCATTAGAACCGCAATGACGAGACAAATCTCATGCAGTTAAAATAAACGCTCTGTCTTTATTCGTTAATAGGTTATTCATTTAAAGCCATTTTTTCCATTTATTTACAATGGAGAGGTCATAGCGCGTACCTGACCTTAGGTCATCGATATAAAAAACACCGGAACATATTTTAGAGAACTCGGTGGGGCCATTATGTGATATGAGTTTCAATCGGATAAGTTTACCCTGTTCCGACTTATGCTATCTTAAACTATTTTTGAGATCAGGTCACTTAACCTGTACTGGTGACCTGACCTGAGATGACATAACCTTCAAATTTTGCCAAAAGTTATAAAAATGATGAGGAAAAAGGTATGCCAAGTACGGCGGCGCTATGCGCCACCGTTATTATGTTATCTCCGAAAAACCCGAGGGGGCGGGCACCCGCCCCCGTCAATGCGCGTGTTAAAACACTAAAAACTTAAAGCATATTCTAACACTAGTTCAACGTTTTAAGGGGGAGGTGCCCGGACACTCCCAAAGAGATATGAATCCATGACCCTAGTATGAAGAGACCAGATCACCAGCCCACGTCTGTATCCGGAAACTGGGGCTAACTTGCCAGCCCAGAAAGCGTTGTAAGACCAGCTGGTGGAGACGTGTCATGGCTGCATAACGGTCTGGAAGCTTGGTCCATTTTTCCGCGAGTTTTTATGATTTTATTTTTGTTAGGGCCACCCAACAGGCACACTTGACCAATTCCAAGCGTATTAGCGTCGGTGTTTAAAGATCCTCCCCACCGGGTTACATCGGACATGGAAGGTGGACTCCCACCAGGGGGATTGCACCCACGTTAATCTATGCTATCCGATCTTAATCTTCCCCGGGTGTTTTTAGACCCCCTCGGGTTTTTCCGAAGTGACCAAAAACGGCGGTGGGCAGCGCCGCCAAACTTAGTCCTTCATCATTTTTACACCTTTCCTGAAAATTTTAGCTCAAGGTCATATCAGGTCAGGTCACCAGGCCAGGTGAAGTGACCTCACCTCAAAAAATGCTTAGGACTGCATAACTAAGAGGAGGGTTAATCCATCAAGTTGAAACTCATACCACATATTGGGCCCACCAGGAGGTACAACATATGTTCCTGGATTTTTGATATTGGTGACCTAAGGTCATGTGCAGAGCATGACCTCCCCATTGGAAATACATGGGGAAAATCACGAAATGTGCTTTTCTCAGGAAGTATGGATGGAATCAACTTCAAACATCGGTTACGACTTGCTCTTAGCCCAATTCTGGAGTTGATGCCAAAACTTTTGACTTGTAACCTTTGATAGGTTATCTTAAGTCATATAAGCATTTTTGGTGTTTTACGCTATAAATTTTTAATAAACAAAGATATAACTTTTATTTTGTCACCCAAGTGTTTGTATAGTCACTGCAAGTCAAATGATATACATCATGGCTATACCAGGTCAAGTTGGGTCAGACCGTTGACCTGGGCCAGGTCAATTTTTTAAATTTGCCCTGGCATAGCAATATTATATATCATTCGATTCGTATTGACGAGAGGATTGCAATTGTGCATCATCTATGGCTATATCTTGTTTGGTTTGGAAGTTATTAGGGAAAAAGGAAACGCCCTTATGCATGGGTGGCTATGGACATTCCTAAGAACATTCCCAATATTCAGTGACCTGTAGCTCTCTAGGCTTTGACCTGAGCCGAAAACAATTGGCACTGTAATGAAAGAGCAACTCAAAAGCTTTCGAATGGTGTTGAAAAACAATGTTTCTAGCTATCATAGTTTCTGAGATATATGAGGTTTTCTTAGTACACCCACTACACCTGCTCGGCATTACCAGAAACACGCACAAGAGGTCTGCGACTACGGCAGGGCACATAATTCACTCGCACAACACTACTGATTTTTTTGCATTCTTTCACTTCACTTTTTTACGTTATTTTATTTTATTTACTCCCTGCTCCCGGGATATATCTGGACGCGGCGGTCCCGCACAGTTCCTGCTAAATCCCTTCCTCGGGCTGGCGGTGAAATGCACGTATTCCTGCCGCCTGCACGATGTCATGACTCCTGATGACCTGCCATTGTCACCCTCAGCAGCTGGTCGGGAGATGAGTGAGGTCGGGTGATGATAATCATGGTACTAAATCGCTCTTTACCTCCGTAACGTCTACGACCAAAGTGTTCCTTTTTGGCTTTTTAATGCCCCCCCTTTGTGTGCGTGTTGCGGTTGCGCACGTATATATGTGCCTGTTTGTTGTTGTAATAAACGTATGGTTCCACGTCATATTAGCGATTTTGACCTATTTTGACCGCTGGTGACCTTGATATTGACCTGACGAGAAAAATGACCGAAGTATTTTTGATATAATTTTTGAAGAGCTTTCGTTTGCCGTTTTTTGCTTTTTTCTAGCTCTCTTAATTTTTGAGATCGTGGGGGTCTTTTTTTAGCCCCCACCGGGGCGAAGGTGGCTCGTACCCGCCACCGGGGCAAGGGTTATGACGGGCAATGAAGCCACAGGGCCACCCGGCTCCAATTCTTGACCAAATAACGAAACTTGCGTTGCGATCAGCAGAAATTAGCAACTTCGGATCGTGATCCAACGTATTCCTTCATCACACGGTTGGTCAGGCTCGTAAGCGCCAGAAAAATATCACAATACTTGATTGGTGTTGCAGACAAAAACAGGTAAGGTAAAAGTTTGTATGGCGAAAGCGCGTACTCCGAAGTACGTATGTACCTACGTCAAAACTTTCTGATACCATAAGTAGAAATCTGGGTTGGAAGGGGACGGAATGGGACGAGATTTTTCAGGTTTCACGCGGGATATGATTGAACGGAACGATTTCTCCTAAAAGCGGAGCAGAAATAAAGAAAGCTGAATGGGACCAGACGGCACCGGTTTTGTAAATTTTGGTATATTTTGGTACTTTTAGTAGATTTAGATGGAATAGAACGGGACAGACCGAGATGGGACGGGTCAGGATGGATGCGAAAATGTCATCCCATACTGGCTTTGAACCTTAATTAGGTGCACATGGAGGAATGTTCTTAGCGGAACGTACGTGAGGGGAAACCGAACTAGATATTTCTCCGTCAAATACGATTTATCGCAACATCAGGGGAAAGGTTCGTACGGCGTGAAGTACGCACAGTATAATGTTTGTAGTTAAAACATGACGGCAGGGTGAACTCTGCAGGACGACAGATACGCAGTGCTAAATGTATGTACGCAACAACAAAACGTATGGTATATACCTAGTGTGTAATACAAATAGCGTTTGCCAGAATGGGGCCTTATGACACTTTTTACGAAACTGTTCCAAATTCATAGGCAGATTCAGGGAGCAAAGCAAGGACAGATATTAAATAATCCTACCGACCAGCCTAGCCGACAAACGTGCGGGTTGGCTGACAAGGGCCGATATCAGATAGATGGAGGAGGCCGGTTGCGCTACATAAACTTTACAAATGCTACCGATGCCGACTATACAATAAGCGTCAGAGGAGAGGGTGTGGGGACAGAGGACCTGATCCTGTCCCCTCCATTTTTTACGCTCTCAGCAACAATAGAAGTTCCAAAAGTTTTACAACCAAGGTGGATAAGTGACAGTTCGTCAAGGGCCCAAATCCGTAGGTTTTTCATTCTCAATAAGGACGTTTCTGTCAAAGGGAGTTTGAAGATTGACTGGTGCCCCACTTTTTGCCGGTTGCAACGCCACTGCACGTGACTCGGTTCACCTGCGTTCACCTGCATAGGTGCTTCTCATGTCTACAGCTGCGACCACCTGTGGTTATGATTGGACAACAATAACAAAACTCTCATGTCCCAGCAATGGATCAAAAGGAAAAATCAAGAAGACAAAAGTGTCTTTCTCTTTGGAAAATGGAGGCTATGTTTTGGTGGAGAGACAAATGTATAGACTTGAATAGTGGGGTGACGCCAAGCGGTGGATCGGAGGGACCAATCCGGCCACTGCTCCATCAAAGGTAACCACAGCTTTGGATTTTAGTCAATTTTGGCATATTGCAGAGAAGTATAATTTTTCTCGATTTTCATACGTTTGGCACCCCGTCTCCCCAAAGGCTGGTTCGGATCCAGCGGTCACCTTCGGGGACGAGTTGCCCACTTTTCTCAAGACACTGCTCCAAAGCCGCGTGAAACCAATAAAAAGGGCAATTTTCCGTTGCATGAGCTGAAAGCAAAACGGAATTAAAATGTGCACATTGGCTGGTTTTAAAGTTTACAGCTTTGTATTAGCAGAGGTTACTTATGACTACCGTGCTTCTGCATTTTTTTGCCTGGTGGTGACGTGCTCAAGCATGCACTTTTTGTCCCCTCCTGGATTCGCCACTACCCTCGAGTATGAATATAAAACATTTTAACGTTCTAATTTATATTTTTATTAGGGTAGGAATATGCCCTGAGCTCTTAGAGTCTCAGACTGACAAGTCTCTTGATGCCTGCTATGACTCCGACTCCAAAAACCGAACTAGCAACAACTTGGACACGATCTGTCTTAAAGATTTGCATTTTTCCATGTACTGTTCCCATACGAACTGTATACTATACGATTACACATTTGCGTGTGTCCTTTTGCGTACGACTTTAGCCATAAGTTCGTTTGCCATACGTACATAGTTTTGCCTGACACGCGGTAGATCGTGTGTTAGAGTAATTACTCGTTGAGGACTGGCATTTGAGGCTTGAGACATCACACCACGCTGCAGCTGTGCGGCCCAGGACAAGGACTTTCTCAACACACCATTATCGTCTCATCTCACAATAGTGAAGCATCAATCCTGCTGCAGAGCAGGAAAAACGTGTCGCTAAGGCACTTGTTCGTGACATCATCGTGACTGGTTTAACCAGACAACCTCATAAACCCGCGATACCTTTCGGCTCGTGAATGAAAACAGCGTTGTCGGCTTTTCGTAGGGGTTTACTTCGGAGTGAAACAGTCTAAATCCTTCGCGCTCTAAATCCACGAAAGTTTTCAAGTATCGTTCCCACTGGTCAAGTCCAACTTTGTTGATATTTGGTATACCAAACGCCATGTGAATCTCCATGCCTATCTGCCTGACGTTGCGAAGAAGCTGGGGCGTGTTTTGGATCACGTCTGCGAGAAAGTGCCACTCACTTCCTTCAACGTCAATCTTGAGGTAGTGAACCGTTCTGTTCTGGTGGCCCAACATGTGGACAATGTCGGTATACCTCCGTACCTGCCACCTGCGTCCTCTGACCGTTCTGTTCTCGTTTCTTCCGCCGATGCCCAAGTTGTGGAAGTGGATGTGAGATGACCGGTCGTGGTCCTTCCTGCCAATGGACGGGTCGAAGGCGTGAATCTCGCACTGTAGCAGCTGCGCGTTATCGTCGAAGGACCAGTCGCTGCTGATACCGAAACTGTATATGAGACAGTTGTCGGCGGAAGCCAGACTGTACCCCCGGTCCATACACACCCACTTGTGTCCGTCAAAACGATTTTTATAGCCAATCTGGCCACCTATACGAATCATGCGGCTACAGAGAGCTCGGGGATGTTCGATGTAATCGTAGAGCGTGTTAACCACACTCAGCAAGGACTGCGTCTTCCCTGAGGTCCAGTTAAGCGCGGGTCTGCTAGTGGCTGGCTCCAGATAACGAGTCGCAGCCTGAGCATCTTCCCGGCGTCCCATTGGCTCACACTCGGACCTGAAACAAACACAAACAGCCATCACAGACTCCGAGATAACATCATTGAAAAAGTACTCGCAGCCTTCTCCAGCATTGTAAACCTAATTTTCGAAACGACTGCGAAGTGCAGTAAATCACGAGAATCTTCGTATAATAGACAGCCAAAGACGTAAATATAGATGTTTGATAAATTCTGTTCAACCAGAAAACTTGCCTGATTGCTTAGACTGTAGGGGTTTGTAATTATCCAATAATGGGAAGTGAGTTTTCGTCCTCGCGAAAAACATTTTCTTAAGATCTAAACATAAAACTAACATTTTATCGTTTCCAAATGCCTACGATCGAAGTGCTAGGGAACATTGTTTTTTCGACTTTGAAGAAGAGGAGCAACTCCCGCACTTTGTTAGCACAGTCGTGAGAAATGGCGGTAACCGCCGCCCACACCAACCAGATTAGTTCAAACAGTTACCAGCATTCCACACCCCTCCTTACTCAGATAGGGGGGTGTGGAACACCGACCTTCTGATATGGAGACTGACCGGGCCCAGAACAATGTGCAGCGCCCCAGAAATTCTGGCTATCGCTATAATTGTTCCCCTATCGCTGGTATCTAGATGCTGCACCGAAGTGCTTATCACCGTCAATGAACAGCTCACACCATGCACCAATACGTATCATCATCATCATCATTGTTATCATCATTATCATCATCAGTCTTGATTAACATAATTTGAGTTTTTGGGCGTGTAGAAATCTAAGGTCATTTTGCGCCATTGCCAATACGCCCGATCCGGTAGGTAGGCTAAAGCCTAAAACTGATGACTTAACACAGCAATAGTGGACTTCTGATCGATTATATGACCATTTTTTAAACCGTTACCAGCATCTGCACCAGTGAGTAGGGGCCGGGCACGGGGTAGCACGCTTCAATGCCTCAGAAACGGGCAGCTGAATGTATAGAGCATCATTTCGGTGCGCTAAAGTGGAGCACACGTGGCACGAGTATAGGTATGCTGGGGACCCGACTTTTAATTCTATTACACATTTATCTTTAATGTTTTACATTGTTATGCTGTTTGATGTTATGGCTGAAAGGCCATTGCGCGGAGACATCAAGAGACTATTAGAATATTAAATGGTTATTAACTCTGGCGTAGCATCTTGTGGGCTTCTGTTAAAAATGTAAAGCACGTCCTGACAACACATAGCCATTTTTTATAGTCCTGGTGACAAATTGCCTTGCAACCATTTCAGCAAACATTTCAATGCGAACCTACAGTGGCTCTCTGCTCTCAAAATACACAGCCAGGGCATTTGAGGCACGCAGTGATGAGCGGTCCTAAAGTGCTTCCCCCACCACCTAGTTTCCGAAGTTGACCGGGGAACTGTTTGTAGTCGGAAAAGTCTACATACATTGAAGAGAATTTATGAGCGCAACAAGTAATCATTTTTTCTTCTAAATTGGCCAATAATCTTTTTACTTACAGGTATTCAAAGTCAGACTTATATGTTGAGGCCGTCGCAATCGCGCGATCGCACCAGTTCGCTTGCACTATAGACCGAGTTATGACGAAATATAGGAGTGGGTTAGGGGTTACAGGAGGGGGACCTCCCTGTTATATTCCAAATGAAACTAAGCAAGAAACAAAAAAAACAGGCATCGTGACATCGCTTCATTCATTAGGGGCTGTTTACATATGACGTCAGCCAAATTTCGGGTATTAGCACCCTCTCCGCCCCCCCTTTATTAGCAATTGTCATAAGTGACCAACCATACAACTATAACTAAAAATACCAGTAACACGCAGGGTATGAATTTACATTTCTGCTAGGATATAAATTCTGGGATTGCCTCGAATAAGGATACTAGGATTCTAAGAAAAATAAGTTTTTATCAGCCGTCCCTACATCAGTAGAGCCTTTTCGGTCAATTCCCGCTCTCCGCGTTATTTTCAATTGAGAGGTGACCCGTACCTGTGTTTAAGTCATACATATCGGAAATCCCGTCACTACAACTTGTGGTACTCACTGGGTTTGTTGTGTGATTCAAATATATCAGATCAGTAGATTATTGAGCCTGTCTTGACTGGTGCAATCGCATTTTTCTCCTTCCACTGGGTCGTAGGTTGATATTTGGTTGAATAGTTGAGCAGTAGGGTTAAATAGGGTTGGTTGAACAGTATAAGCAGCTATAATCCTATTCCAAATGGAAGAGGGATTTTGCTGATGACTAACTTTATAACTCCAAGCATAGTTTGTTTAAAGATTGTTCTACTTAGTACCTCATATTGACAAAAGCCACAGCCGAATTACCTGTCTCGTGTCATCATAGAATGAAAGTCACAGTCGCCAGCAACCGTCTGTGGCTTAACATTGAATGAAAGTACATGAGTAGCATGAGTTCTAGCATACTCTTAAT
Source organism: Lepas anatifera (assembly GCA_034440635.1). Taxonomy (NCBI): domain Eukaryota; kingdom Metazoa; phylum Arthropoda; class Thecostraca; family Lepadidae; genus Lepas; species Lepas anatifera. The sequence continues at coordinate 2,506,173 of JAOTON010000131.1, read as the reverse complement.
ACCTATATCAAATTAAAACTGGCACCATACTGTAATCTTTAGTATGTATGCTCGGGAACGCAGCTTCGAAGTACCAGCTCTTCAACTGTCCTGGGCCTGAGCAGTTTTCGCTCAATAAAACAAGTCCACGACAGCCGATAATTTGAACCCCCCTCCCCCCGTCTGTCAGCAATCATCAGAAAAACCAGACCCCCTCCCCTTCGTCAGTAAAGGTGAGCAACTGTCAGACCCTCCTTCGGTCTCTGACGTCATATATCAACAGTCCCTTATTAGCAGCCATGCTGATACATGTACCAAGTTCTTGTGCTAAGCCCACTAAGAGAATTTGAATAAGCCGTACAGCATGAATTTTTCTAGGCTAGAGCATTCAGAAGTTGGAAATTAAGCATTAGCCCATTATTTCACCCGCACAAAAGAACGCTTCGTTTCTCTGCACGGAAATAGGCCGTGTTCATGAATGGACGTCGCCGAACAAGACACAGCATAAGTCGCCACTGACAGCGCTCTGTTACGCCTTACACACGGTGCAGCGCTAGCAGCCGTCCAACCGATCTTTAGTTCGCTAGCAACGGCAACAACAGAGCAGCGCAACCAGTTATCGCGGCTTGTACCTCATGTCTAACATAGAATGTCGGCGAGCGCTGTTTACGGCAATTGCCTGACTATGCCGTAGTACATGTGTACAGCAGCAAAATCGAAAGGCCGGCCGGTCATATCCCCGTCCTAGTACAGACTTTTGGCAAGGATCAAGGACTTACAACGGGTGCTGCAGCGCGCTGGTGGGAACACCACTAGCTGGATGTGGGTAGTCGGGCACAGCGAGACCAGCGCTTAAGTAAGAAAATTGTGATTTTAACTTCGGCTAACCTATTCCATGTGTACAATTTTATTTTAGAGTGATTTTGTTCTTTTAAAAATTGATATGAGCACTCTTTTTGTTGTAAAAACTTACCTTTATAAAACGATATACTGCGAGTCATGCTAATGGTAGATAACAGGAGCGGTAGAAGCATTATACAATGCCTAGGATATCATCTTGATGTTTTTCCTCGCTGCCATGACTCAGAAATATTTTTCCTGTGATTTTAGTTTCAGATCAAACTACTCACTGCCTTTAACCGTTGCATATACTTGCAAACATTGCAGCATTGGTAGTTTGTTAGATGGATATCTCGCAACTACCTTGTAATAGTTGGGACCAGTTATGTTTTATGAGAGTTCGATGCCTTCCTAACAGAGGTCATCGACCGACGCATGCTTACCCTGGCTCAGTGTCGGGTATCGTCACTAACCGCCGTCGAAATCGATGCAACCCCCTATACTGTATAGGGCTTATCGACGCACCAACTGCCAGGGTCATATGGCGTCGCCAACTCTCTCCCTGTTGGAATGGTTTCTGATGAGCCAGATTGCTCCTTATTCAGGGAATCCGCCGGCCCTTGAACCCGGGTCGGCCACGTAGGAAGCGAGGGTGCTAACCACTACAACATCGCACCCGTGAGATGGTACTAATTGCCTGTGGCGACGGTCCCCATGTGCAGTATCGCGCCCCCGAGACCGCCTCTCAGACACGAGGCTAACAAGAGTTTCGCGAAGGATCGGAATTTGCCCAGCAACGGCACATTTCAAAGGCACGGGCCTTTAACACGCGCATTGACGGGGGGCAGGTACCCGCCCCCCCTCGGGTTTTTCGGAGACAGCAGAAAAACGGCGGCGCGCAGCGCCGCCGTACCTGGTATGCCTTTTCCCTCATCATTTTTGCAATTTCTGTGAAAATTTTAAGGATAGGTCATCTCAGGTCAGGTCACCAGTACAGGTCAAGTGACCCAACCTCAAAAAAAAGTTTAAGATAGCATAAGTCGGAGCAGGGTGAACTTATCCAATTGAAACTCATATCACATAATGGGCTTACCGAGTTCTCTAAAATGTGTTCCGGTATTTTTGATATCGATGACCTAAGGTCAGGTACGAAGCATGACCTCTCCATTGGTAATACATGGGAAATATGGTTTTTACTGAATAACTCAGTAACAGATGGTGATAGAGCGTTTATTTTAGCTTCATTAGACTCGCCTTGGCTTTGCGGTTCTAATGAGATGCATTTTATATAATTTGACCCTGACCTGACCTCAGGTCAGGTCAAATCTTTGATTTGACCTAGCAAGGTCAAATCATATATCATTCGATTTTGCTTGCTGCGAGGATTCATACAGTTTAAGTCGTTTTGTTCTATCTTTACTTGTTCAGATGTAATGGCCGAAAAACTTAATTTACATGTTATCCTATGACGGCATGTGACGGCATGTGTTTTTACCTCTGGTGACCTTAAATGTGACCTGACAAAAAAATGGTTCAAATATTTTCGATGGGGAAGCGGATGGGCTACCCAACGCCGTTTACTGTTTTTTGCTACCTACCGTGGTTCTCGAGATCTTAGGGGGGCGGGTACCCGCCCCCTCGTCAATCCGAAGGTGGCTCAGACCCCCGTCAATGCGCGTGTTAAACATTTAATTGTTTTTTTATCAGGTTTCCCCCAACTTTGTATTCTGAACATCAGATGTATTTATTCATACTCATCCAATAGCTAGCTAGCCCTGGGCCAGCAGCCGGCTCTGTGTATGTGTTGGGGTGTTGGGGTGTTGGGGTGTTGGGGTGTTGGGATGTGGGGGTGTTGGGGTGTTGGGGTGTTGGGGTTTTGGGGCGTTTTCAGCGACTTGGCCATATCCCGCCCTCCGTTACAATAGCCTCTCAGGTGCTAGTTACTTGCGAAGTAGATATTTTGCAGCGTGTGTAAAAGTTATCTACAACACCTGTTCTGGTAGCATACTCGATTTCACATGTTCAGTCACCTGACGCTCAGACTCCTCCATCCTGTCTAACTTTAGCCCTGTTTTAGCTGTCAGCACAGTTTTGTCAGCAGGACCTCTAGCCTCTCCTCCAGAAAATAAATATCAGCGCCATAATCGCCTCTGGTTTGTGCTAAGCAAAGGGAACTTCAACCTTTACACCATTAAAAAATATTAGGCTGCCACTTCGTGCACTTGCTATTTTTCATCAGCACAACAGCAGACCGTCAGCCCGTAAAACCTCTAGAACCAAGTTCCCGGGAAGAGGCTACAATACTGTGACGTAGGCGCAACGCGGCCCGCTGATTGGTGCTGACGGCTGGAACAGGGCTTCTGTTTGGGCCATAATGATATTAAAACCTATCTCGCTCAAGTACGATAAGACACGTTTGCATTCTGCCGACGCCTTCACCAAGAATGTCTGACATAGACAGGCCATGGAGAAATCGATCCCTGAATCCGCACAAGCCGGCACACGCTCCAGTCTCCGATAGCGCGCGTTCCACACTCAGTCCTGCTGCAATGGGAGCATGTGTTTGGGACGGAACCAAACAGATGGTGTCTATGCGTCGCGCATGGGTGGCCATTCCGTCAGACATACCTCTCTTCCATCCTTCTGAGCACTAGACTCCCAGCGACCTATTGTAGTTAAGAGATGCCTCAGAACACAGTCGGGCGCAGCGTCCCACCTCGTCTGCCACTTAGATAGTAAAATGATGTTAATAAAGGCCCTCAGGTCGTCTGAATGCACCCTGAACTTTCGCAGGGGACACAACGACGACGCTGTTTTGGAGGATTCATCCGCTAATTCGTTCCCGGGTGTGCCCACGTGACTAGAGACCCACACAATTGTATTTTGACATTTTTAGTTGCAGCAGTGGTCAATAGCTTTAAATAGCGGGTACGAGCCATGATGCATGTGATTGACCAGAGCGGAGAGCTTCCAGTGAGCTGGCGGAGTCAGTGAATAAAACGTTTTGTCTCTCGGAGAGTTGGCGGATGTGTCGCAAGACTTGTAGAATCGCATACAGCTCAGTGGTGAACACAAAAACAGTCTCCGTGAGACCAAAACAGCGACGGACTCCGTCTCCTGTATAGACGCACCTCGCTCCAGCCGTTCCTTTGGAGCTGTCAGTGTAAAACTTCGAGTGGTCTGGGTATGTAATAATCTTTTCTAAAGCCATTGGCGGACGCAGGGGGGGACATTCTGGCCATGGTCCCCCCAAAGCACTGGAGGGGGCAAACTATCTTTTGCCCCCAAAGGCTGGATAAATTTTTGAAAAATTGGTTACACTAGGTCTGTCGAGCAATTAAGTCTTTGCTCCCCCAGGAGAGCGATCATGTACTTGGAGAGGTAGCTTATACTAAGCCTGTCGAGCCCCCAAATCAGTACCCAAATCGAAAATATAACATAAGAATAAACTTCTTAGAATATAACTCGATGAGCATTAAAATGGCACCGATTCTACGATTCTACGCAACCCGTAAAATAAGCCATGAACTGCCTCAAATCCCACCTAGGGTACGTATTGTACTGGAAGAGGAAAAATTAAACCAGTCTTATATATGGAGCAGCGCGAGACATGCCGTCTAGTTTTTGTTTAAGAACGGTATTTCCGAGACAAGCCAATGCACTTTCTGCAACGGAACACCGAAAAATCCTGATCATTTATTTGTGAAGTGTCTGAGGGTACAAACATTCTTTTCCAACATTGCCAGTATGCTACAGAGAGAATATAACTTTTGCCTGCAACCACAGCAAATAAGCTTTCTTTTACCACAAAAAGATGAAAGGCACATGTTTCAACTAATCAATCTTATTGTGATTAAGTGCATCTGGTAAGCACGAGTAGGTGGCAGGCAACCCCAACTACTTCATTTAATTAATGCTGTGAAAAATGAATATCAGATAGAAAAGATGCCAAGTGCCCTGAGCGAAACAGAAATAAAATTTGACATAAAATGGGAAGGGCTAAATTTTGCATCCACGGACAGGCAAGCCAGGCAAGCATAGTCAAACACAAACATACCTACAAGAATAAAGCATAGCTAGCATACGCACACACGCACACACGCACACACGCACATACGCACACATGCACACTTAGAGCAAACACGTACAACTCAAATAGGCTCACAAATTAGACTTTGCGCACACATATAACAAGTAAAAAGTTTCTCATTTACGTATCCACCCAGCTTGTTACATGTTTGCATGATTGTGTATATGTTTGCTTCAGTACCTCCCGCAGAAATGTCATGGTTGTTTGCGCGAGGCTATCTTAGCACTGAATTTACCAGCGCTCACGGTTCGCACCGTCACACTTCCGCCCGAGTGATACTCTGATGCCGACGTGATGGCTTTGTGACGGACTGTGACGGTGTGATAGCGAGTTTAGAACGTGAAAGGCATAAGAGCGCTGTCAACCGTGCAAGTGACATTTGCGGACGTTATGCTAAATGATGTGATAGAGGTACACATCGGTGCGATTTGGATTGGACGATACATTTGTATAATACTGTGGAAATGAGACGTAGTGTGATGGGATATAAAAAAGTGAAAAAAAGCTGACGACGAAGAAAGATTGTACAAGTAGGCTGAATGCTTTTGTCGGAAAAGCAAAGGAAGTTGTTTAAAGTCATCATAATTGGGGGTTGAGGGCGCGCCGACAGGGTTGTTCAAAGTGAAGTTTTGGCAGTAAGAGATGTGATCCAGAGAGGAATTCGGATGAGTTCTGATGATGGGTGGTGACGATAAAAGGGACCTAAACGTCAGCGAGAAGTAGTGAAAAGAAAAGCTGCAAATAAAGAAGATGAGCTTAATAGGTATCAGAGACAGAACCATGATGAGGGCAGGATTTCTGAAAAAAGAACGAACACAACTGTTCATGTCTAGGGCAGGATCAAGCAAAGGAGATGAAGACTTAACTATGTTTACGTCCCTTGCCCAAGTTGTGAGAAGGGAGGACGACATCACATAATCGGTAAGTGCTCTCCTGTAGGGAAGGCTTGGAGATTCAGCGTTTTTATGGTATTCCGTACCTGGACAGAGCGATACTCAGGAGGAATTCCCTGTCAATACTGACTAAGTGTGAAACCAAGTGGACGATACTTTGCTTACTTCGTCACTGAGAAGTCGGCAAATCGTGGGATGCCAGCACTGAAGATTAAGCGAACTAGAAGATCCTGTGCGAACTTCTGCAGCAGCGCAGCTCCAGTGATTTACTTCAGATACTCATGGGTGACTCCACCAGTCAGAACACGGAGTGGAAAGGCGGCACCCATGACACTTTGAGAAGCTAAGTGAGAGGGAACCGTTTTGGGCCATTTTCTGCCTTAATAAGCTCTCGGAAGGCCTGCTGTAGATAGGGTGCCATAAGCCGCAGAGTGTTGCGGGAATGACCTAGGACCCTAAAAAGATGATAAAACAGAAGACAGTAAAAGCGCTAAAAGACTTAAAACCCACCCGTCGGAGAAAAAGGCCAGAAAAGCTAAGAGCATAAGACGAAGGCAGCCAAAAAATCAAAGTCCACAAACTAAAACGTCTGAACCCTTAACCTTCGCCCGGGTGGGGGTCTTTTTAGACCCCCCTCGGGTTTTTCCGAAGCGACCAAAACACGGCGGCGCGCAGCGCCGCCAAACCTGGTCTAGCTGTTCCTTCATCATTTTTACATCTTCCCTGAAAATTTTGGCTCAAGGTCATATCAGGTCAGGTCACCAGGCCAGGTGAAGTGACCTCACCTAAAAAATACTTAGGACCGCATAACTAAAAGAAGGGTCAATCGATCAAGTTGAAACTCATACCACATATTGGGCCCACCATGAGCTACAACATTTGTTCCGGGATTTTTTATATTGGTGACCTAAGGTCATGTGCAGAGCATGACCTCCCCATTGTAAATACATGGGGAAAATCACGAAATGAGCTTTTCTCAGTAAGTATAGATGGAATCAACTTCAAACATCGGTTGCGACTTGCTCTTAGCCCATTTCTGAAGCTGATGCTAAAATTTTTGATTTGTGACCTTTAAAAGGTCACCTTAGGTCAAATAAGCATTTTTTGGTGTTTTTCTCTATAAATTTTGAATTAACTAAGATAGAGCTTTATTTTGTCACCAAAGTGTTTGTATAGTCACTGGAAGTCAAATGATATACATCATGACTATACCAGGTCAAGTTGGGTCAGACCGTTGACCTGGGTCAGGTCAAATTCTTAAATTTGACCTGGCATAGCAATATCATATATCATTCGATTTGTATTGACGGGAGGATTGCAATGGGGCATAAACTATGGCTTTATCTTGTTTGGTTTGGAAGCTATTAGCGAAAAGGTAAACGCCCTTATGCAATGGTGGCTATGGACATTCCCAAGAATATGCCCAATATTTAGTGACCTGTAGCTCCCTAGGCTTTGAACTGACACGAAAATGAATGCCACTATAATGAAAGCGCATCTCAAGAGCTTTCGAATGGTGTTAGAAAAATGTTTCTAGCTATCATAGTTTCTGAGATATATGAGGTATTCTTAGTACACCTCATATTAGCGATTTTGACCTGTTTTGACCTCTGGTGACCTTTGATATTGACCTGACAAGAAAAATGACTGAAGTATTTTCGATATCATTTTCGAAGAGCTTTTGATTGTCGTTTTGTGCTTTTTTAGCTCTCTTAGTTTTTGAGATCGTGGGGGTCTTTTTTAGCCCCCCCCACCAGGGCGAAGGTGGCTCGTACCCGCCACCGGGGCAAGGGTTAAAAGCCCAAAAAGGCTAAGGCAAGGTAAATATAAAGAGAATAGCGTGGAAAGGGGTTAAACGCAACGCTTCGGTCCTTGATCGTCGTCAGGCGAGGAGTGCAAGGTGGAGGTGGCTAGAGACCTGAGGTAAACTTTTTTAAACTTTAAAAAAGGACATTCCCACAGCAATTTGCTGCCTTCATACAAACTAGCTGTCCCTCCGCCCTCTGATCAGGGCTATGGACTGCCCCACGCGTAGATAAAAACTCAAGGGACATGTCTGTACCCTTCTTTCTAAGGTGGACAATATCACATCTGAAGGCAGCTTCAGAGCATGTCCTAGGGCGAGGAACTAATCACAATCCCTGAGGAGGTGGAAAACAACATGAGCACAGATACAAAATTGTGTTTCAGACTGGTGCGAGTAATAAAGACCTGGAAAACGCCCCTGCCCTCCAGCAGATGACGTGCCGACCTCTCCATCACACCCGGTGGCTTATAACAGGACAGAGGAACATCTTCATATGGACCAGGACCAGAGTTTTGTCTGACCGGCAAAAATATCACTGTGCTGGAGGTTTCTGCGAGGTTTTGTGTGGAATATTGCTTCCAGCTCTCCTGCGACATGAAGGTGAAAAATTACATTGGGGATGCGCCATACCGCGTCCTCACAAGGCTCCGGATCCTGAGGACCCATCCATAAAAGGCTGTACAAGCTGCCGGCTTTTATGTGAAAACTGGGACATGGTATGCTCATCGCGAGTGCATTTTGTCTTCTCTTCTAGCCAACACTGATGCGGAAGAAAGGAGATTTGCGGTGGAGCGGGACCGGAAACAGAGAGGGCAGAAAGAGCACGGCGACCAGAGTTGTGCGTTTCGACTCAACTCAACTCAGAGTCTAACGAGACATGATTTGAATTAAACTCCGACCCGGGATCGCACAACTCTGATGGGGACCCGAGCGTCCGACCAAAAATAACTCCAAAACTGAACCTAGCGGCCAAATCGCTGAGATGACTAGTCAGCTGGAAATCAGGTGAAGTTCAAGAACCGAGTTTCACCCGCTCTGTCTCCGCAACAGAAATTCGGGACTTAGTGGAGAATCAATTCATTCCACCGAAGTTCCCATGCTATGGGCTGGGCGACGTGTGGAGCTGGCGACGGAAGCAGCACTTGCAGTGTGTGGGCAGGGGGCTCCAGATGGGTAGATAAGGGCGCGGCTGCATCAAAGAAGCGACGCCAGGCTTCACATCAAAGAACCCTCTAATTTGCTTGTTCGCCAGATGAGTTTTTTCCTGCATTCAGACCGCTGAATATGTTCCCTGACGAGTGCTTGTGCTTACCCGAACGATAATAGCGCGTTAAGTTTTGGGGGACTAGAAATGTATCATATTGTGAAACCAAATCATGGGATATATGGTCGATAAAAATTGGCACTATCAACTTTTTCAGGTACGGATGGTCATTACCAGACTCGTTTTGACTGGCAATCGGAGATGAAGGTTCATTATTTTGCTGCTGGGTTGTCCAATAGGCGCCTTCATAGCTTAGCCCTCCATATCCAGAGTATTTACAGTGTATAATGTTTGATACGGGTAATATAAAGGCCTGCCTGTTATACAGGGCTGCATTGTTCAGCGTGGCGTAAGTTCGAAGATTTGTGGCTGAAAGGGTCGGTGGATGGGCATCTTGACGTGAGAGTTAAAAGCTTGAACTGCAAGAGAATGTAAAACGTAAGTTTCTTCTTTCACTCTGGTCGGACGCTGGAGGAGATTCAACTGAAACTCCCAGCAGCCGTCAGCTCTGCCACAGATCAATATTCAAATATATACGCCACTGCATTGTAAAACTTTTTCACCATCAATTACGTGTCACCGTGCCAGAGATTGCATCCCTCACAGCTGCGGTGTTTGAATGGCTCGTCGGGGCCAGGTGCGCGAAGGGAGGACGGGAGCGGACCCACCCAGACACCACGATGGGCAGGAGACGCAGCTTACCGCGTGCTTCTCGTGGAGTATTAGCGGAGCGCACATATCTTGCATTCAATTTATGCAGGCTATGAAAAAGTTTTTTTGACTGGATGTTGTCTGAGCTAGAACTGCGAATGACGAACAGAAGGACGGAATTTGCACTCGGCAGCAAATTTGTCCGAATACAACGTTTCAACGACCAGAGAATCATAAATGACAACCGCCTATCAATGAATACATACGCCCAAAAAATCCTCTCTGTGCCACTCTCTAAGCACATGAAAGCTTTATCCATCACCCCTGGTACATGTCAGCTCTTAACGTGGTGGAGGCTCATTCCGTACCAATCCGCTAGATTGATAAGAAACACCTGGCTCCAGTATGTCAGTACAGTCTCTGTGGGCTTCTTCAGCCAACCATTACACATTTTGCCATCATCTCACAATTTTGTCTGGCGTTGTTGGGAAGGAGCTGTATTTTTGTTGTGTGAAATTAAAACAGTGAAATTAAAACAGTAAGGTGTTTCTCTTGTTTACCAATCATGTATGTACACTGTAATGAAAATATATTAACCATCGCCCCACCGGGGTCATCGATGGCCCCCCTAATGTTTATTCAGAATAGCATAAAAACCACGAGGCGCAGCACGACGGTTGAGAGCACCGCAACACCTCTCACGCCATCATTTTTCCACAATCCCTGAAGTTTGTTATCCTGGGTCACACTAAGTCAAGCCACCAGGTGAGGTCAAACAAGGTCACATCGCTTCAACTTTTGAGTTCTACCATAGCTACATTTCTAGGCCAATCTATTTGAAACTTGCTATTCTTGATGACCTCTTCAGGGTCTACAGGATTCATATCCGATTTTTTAGATTTCGTGACCTGAGGTCAGGTCACGAGGTGATCTCTGCCATTGAAAAGCATGGGGAAAAGCTGCCTTATGATCTAAAATTCACAAAAATGATAAAAAATGCATAGATTTCTCAAACAACATTCTTGGTCACCCTTTCACAGATCCAGGGGGGTTTTCATTTGACCTATCTGAGGTCACCACAGGTCACCAGGGTCCAAAAATTACTTTGACGATAACTTTTGACCTAATCAAGCTAGGGCGTTTAATTAAACGTCATCAGGTATGTCTCGTTACTGGCTTTCATTTGATATACAACAAGGTTACTTTCTGACCTTTCTTATCCTTAGGTTATGTTAGGTTCAGAAGTGCCCTCTGGAGGTCAATCCACCGGCGGGAGGTCATTATGTTTCGGATAGCGGAGAAATCCCTGGCCTTTTTCTATTAATTGTATTTCACCAGATTTCAATAGCTCTAATGGCATGATAGCTATGCCCAGGTTTCTTAAGCATTGCATATTTTAGTGGAAATAGCCTACCGTGACCCAACTTGACATCTGGAGGTCAAATCATTGCCCTGAGGGCCTAAACATGCGAAATAAAATCCTAATTGATTCATACGGGCTTTCCAACGCACTTTGCAGATTTGCCCTAACCCCATATTATCGGAGCTGGAGGTGGGATTGATGCCCCCCGTGGGGTGAAGGTGGTGAAGGACCGCCGGTGGGGCGTGGGTCAAGTCCTTGGTTTCCGAAGCAAAAACCGTCTTTACATAGGAAAAGCATAGCGACCAGAGACCAGCCCATTAGGATCCATGCCAGATTTATACGTATGTCTCACGAAATTTCAAGTGACGACAAAATTAGAGAAAAATAAAGAAAAACTTTACATTCTCCACACAGTTCTTGCCGAAAAAAATTCCGGATGCGATAGGCTCTTATATGTAACTTAAAACTGTTTTGCTTTCTGACTTTTTGTCCGAGCAAGTTCTAAACAGGCATCAAACCAGAATTTTTCCGATCACAGATTTGGAACCTGTACCAGCGCTATAGGCGGTGGAACTAGGGGGCACCGGGGCACTGTGCCTCCCTTATGATTTCAACACTAAACCTATGGCGTTGGCTGGAGCCCGATTGGTTGAAAGTTCATGGTGACCCTTCCCTTAAATGCGAACCTTCCACCGCTACCGACCAGAGTCTTGGGAAAAACTTTTCAGTGATCCCCTAAAGTTCTTATACAGAAGCTGAAGCAGTGTGCAAAGTAAAAACTTCAGCGCCGGTGCCTGCTACAATAGGCAGGGTCACGCTGTTTGGAAACACCAGAAATATGCAATTAGAGCGGCACGGAGGCCGCACAGGGACCGACGGTGCGTTCCGCCGAAATCCCAATGGCGTGACATATCAGGGGCATCGCCGAGGTGCATTCTGTCGCTTCTTCTCGGCTGCACTTCTTCTGCATGTGCAGTCACATCGTTTCTTGGTGGTCCACTTCGGGTTTCCTTTGCGATATTATAAATATAAATATATATATATATATATATATATATATATATATATATATATATATATATATTTATATCTCTTTCTTTCTCCCTCTCTCTCTCTCTCTCTCTCCCGAGAGGGAATTCTGGCTGCGCCCTTGCGCTGCTCCTCGTGTTGCCGGCGCCATGAGAGGAGACCGGTTGCGTGCTTCACGAGATCTGAAAGCTGCATGCGTTTATTTTATCAGGCCAAGTTCGTCACGTGAACAGACTGCCAGCCAGCGACGGACCCAAGGGGAGGCCAATGAGGCTGTCTGGTCAGTTGAGTCGAACCCTGTTGCATTGGGTGCCCCAAATATATACCCAATAGCCTCAGAATGTCTCAGCTTTGCAGGATATGTGCAGCAAAGTGTGCTTAGGAATTGGTTGAGGGACGGGCTCCCTGTTTCTCGGCGTGATTCACGGAGACTGCCCTCCCATCGTCCCTGGCGGCAACCCGGCTGACTAGGAGCGCCAATCTGGTAACATGGTATTCGTTGCGTTATAGTCACAATTGGACTATGGTATTTGCGCGATATAGTCGCGACTTATCGATGAGGCCTTTGAAACGCTCGCCCCCAAAAAACCCCTAATGTTTTCACCCCATAATAACCCAGTGTCACCCCTCCCCCAATACCCTCCCCAATACTATCCCCCCGCCGTGAGGCTTCAGCCTCCCCCTCCGCCCTATACATCCGTCACTGCCAGCGAAACGGTCGCGAGTTCTTTGCCCGTTTATCAGCAGGCATAACAATCAGACCAGAATAATCAGGGTAGCCATCTCGGTAGCAGTTTCTGTTCCATCCACTCCACCATGACGAATTAGAGTTAGGGTCCGGAATCTGATAGCTGTAGTGATATACAGAGGAGAGCAACGACCGCGCACTAGCGTCTTGCATAGGCCTTGCTGCCATTGTTTTGGCAACCAAGACTCTATCGCGTGAAGTGGTGTAAAATTTGACGGTGATGCGAGTGATGACACATGTCATGGTAGGCGGTACGAGGTGTCGCATTTCGGGTGTTTATTAAGACTGAAAATTTGATGCAAATAAGTCAAACTGTTCCAAATTCTTCAATTCGGATTTATATATTTTGAGAAAATCACTGCGGAAGACACCAATATGGCCTCAGCGTGGCAAATGCCCATTTGCCCACATTGACTTCATATGCCCTTGTGGGCTCGGACATATAGCTGGAATTTGATGCAAGCTCACCTAAGCCATGCTCAAATTAGCATTAGCTGTTCCTCATCCTCTTAGTTTCAGAGATCCCGAGAGAGGGAGCAGTGAGTGCCACTCAGTCGGCCAGTGCAGCGTGAGGTGCTGAATGGCTGCATTGTTGCATGGGCACTAGCAATCATATATTTTGCACAGTCAAAACCTTCCGCAAGTCCTACTGGTTTTCAGAATTCCTGGAATTCAATGACTTCCTTTTCAGAAAGAAAGAGAGAGAGAGAGAGAGAGAGAGAGAGAGAGAGAGAGGGAGAGAGATAGAGCTGATTCAGGCCTGTGTGAATGTTTTTGGGCCTTCTCAAACACTCCTAGATTGCAGTCGATTTCATGGCAATATCTATGTTTTGTGTGCAAATACTGTGCTAGAGGCTACTTTTCCAAACAGAAGAGCCGCACAGTTCTCTGACTCACCCAAAGCAGGCGATCGACCTCAGGCTGCCTGGCGAACGCAGGGTGAGAAGAAACTGAAGAACGATGATTGTCACGATGAGAAACAACCCAACTTGGCACCAGGACCGCACGATTCCTGCAAAACACATAGCTGTTGTCAGTGCTCTGCCCGAGCTCCCACCGATTCGCACAGCGTGCTGGTCAGCCAACGAATGTATTGTACATGTAATTTGTACATATTCGTGACAATTAATCGAATCTAAGCCATATTTTAGAGTTTTGTGACTATTTTCATGTACAGCTTTGTAGGATTACTTTTAATTTGAATGGCTCAAAATCAGAGTTGTGCGACTCACGAGTCCGAGTCGGAGTTTAACTCAAAAATTTGACTCGTTCGACTCTGAGTTGAGTTGATTTGAGTCAAAGCAATTAGACAGATGAGGTGAGTCGGTTGACACCACGTCAATGAGTTGAGTTGAGTTGTAAAGATAGCGAGTCAAATGGTTCAACGAAAAAGGTTGACTCAACAATATTATGTTAAATAAAAATGTTTGAATTTGCCTACCTTTTGCAAACCTCCTTCAGCCTCCTTTTAATACCTGTTCTTCTCCAGCATTTCAATAATTTCAATCAAAGTTTCAATTGGATTCAATTTATCAATTCAATTCTACGTTTCAATTGCTTATTTTAAAGGCCCATCCCAATCCGGTCTGAAGAAATCATTCGGCACAGATAATACATGTGCGTTTTTCCGCTGGCCCCCTCTAGTCGCCGACCCACTCCCCAAACGACGCCCCCCCCACCCCGAGTCTCAAAATCTGCCCCTCCTTGAGGAAATCCTGGATGTGCCCCCGTAGGGAGCCGAGATGCTTGAAAATGATGGGATGAATTTGCAGAACCACTAAAAATTTAAATTCTCTTTGCTTCCTTTAGTGTAGTGGGGGCTTTTAGTTCCTCTTTGCAACGGACGCGATCTGCCTTGATCATCACGCCCTCGGGCGTGATTTCGTGGCCCAGATATGATAGCTTGTTTATGCCGATACGAAATTTGTGCGGAGAAAGTATGAAACCTGTTCGACTAAGCCTACCGAGAACTGTGTGTAACAGCTTCAGATGACCCTCCGTATCTGACCTAACCAGTAATACATCATCTGCGTAAATGAAAACCCTAGATATATCGCCCAAAACTCGATTTACTGCTTTGTTGAGAAGAAAAGAACTTTAGGTACACCCTACCTGCGTGCGCTGGGAATAATACGCTTTACCGAGGGCATGAAAAGCGCAGATATTCTGCGATGCTTTTCCCAGCTTCCAATTATAAAACGCATTTTTGATATCCAACAAGTTCGCGACTTTCCAGTCATGCAAAACAAGTCATCAATATGAGGAAGCACACATTTCTTGGGTAGAAAAGTCTGTTTAATATCAGGCACATCCTGAACAATTCAAAATTCAGGGCCTTTATTCTTAGTTTTGGGAACAGAACAAGAAGCACCGTTGAGTTCCAATCGCTAGGCTCGCCCACGGCTACTACGCCACTTCCTGTAGTCCATCCAACTTCTGCTCCAACTTTCTCTTTGACCCATGGCACCGGGTAAGGTTTGGAAAACTACGGTTTCGCGTTCGGTGCCACTTCTAAGTCAGCTTCTCCACCCGTGTAACAACCGATGTCTGAGTAATCCTTCGAGAATGCCTCAGAGAACGATTGTACCAGTTTAGTCACCTTTTCTCGATTCGCCCCCTTTTACCTCGTCACCCACAGTAAAATATGACAAAATTTCGTCCCAATCCATCCCAAGGAATTGGCGATCGCTGGCTGACACTGCGTTAGTCTCTGTAGTGTCGAGTGTCTCGACGGCTTTCATCTCGTCAGAGTCTCTGTCACGCGGAAATATGTCGGCGACGTCTGCGCCATCAGAAGGCTGCAGGTAACCGACAACGTCGCGTCTGTGTAACGTCACGAATCTGTCCCACCGGGTTTTCACGCAAAGTGGAATCGCACGACTGGAAAAACTTGCATGAGTAAGTCAGTGATATCAATCTGGTCAGAATGCCGTCCAGTCAACACATAGTCTGAATCTACTGACACTTCTCTATAAGTATGCCAATGAAATATACGAAACAGACCTAAGTGGCACCTGAATAGGTTTCTTGAGTCTTATCTTGACCCGGCCTGACGTATCAGAAGAATCCAAAAGAAGGCGATTGCCAAGAAACAATTCGGCCCCAAGAACACAATCGTGCAGGAGATTTTCGTCAAAATAAAAGTCGAAACGCTTTTCCTGCCGACCATCCTCAGGCACTATCTTAACACCCGACCCGGTGGGTCTCCGAGCCACCTTCGCCCTGGTGGGGGTTTTTAAACACCCCACCGTGCGGCCGATTACAGTTTTTCAGTACAAAAGTCTGGGGCTGCCCAAAATTATTGGGAAATGCCCCAAAGACCGTCAACTAATGCTGTTATACCTTTTTCACTTCTAGGAAGCTTTTCATATAAACAATCATCAAAACAAAGACAATTTGGAAAAGTTTTCGGGTAGGCGAGAATGCAATATAAATAGACAGATACTTCAGCAAATAATATACTTCAAACCTGTTGCAAACAGACACTGATGATGTTGCATACAATTTCTTCCATGAAAGCACCCTCACCATCATCATCATCATCATCACCATCAGCAGCAGTAGCAGCATCATCAGCAGCATCATCCTCATCCCCATCAATCGTTCACCGTGGTACACCATCCTTTTAGTCCTCGTCCGAAGAGTCTGGCGGAGCTCCTGAGCGTGCAAATCGGAGGCACATCGGTGATGGCTTCGTCTTCGCCCGCCTTCATTTTCTGAGTGGGGTAACCACGGTATCTTACATGACCTGAAAACCACGTAAGATATTGAGAATAGCAGCTTGTGCGGTCTTCCTGCAGTGGTGTTTGTGTAGGTACCAAACATCTTTCGTACGTGCTTCCAGGGACTCTTCAGTCGTGACTCCGATGAGCATAGGAGCTGCTTCAATAATGTCTTGCCGATGAAGGAAGATTTTGGGCAGAGTTGGCGTCATCCGGGCCCAGGGATAACATATCAGGGCCACAAACATGTCCGCCCTCTCGTCGAGAAAATCAGGGGAACTGGTGGCGAACTATGACGACTACTTCATCGATGATGTCTACTTGAGTGGGCTGCAGGACATCTATTTGTATTTAACTCGATGGTGGGCATTCGACGTAGCGGTAGTGAGCGCCAATTCTTGGAGCGTGCAGAGGCGGCTTCAACGGCCAAGAAAATTTGGTGTCTCAGATGGTGATGGTGGGTGAGGGGAGACACTATCGAGGTTTAACAGGCTCAGAGAGCCACACAGCCTGGCTGGAAACCATGCGTGCCCTTGAACAGGATACTCCTTCCCAACGGTTCCTTAAATTTGTCCCGAAGTTTTTAATTTTTAGAGGGGCTGCATCGCAGCAGATGGAAACCTGAAGTCAGCGAAATATTTTTCAGACATCTTCTGGGCTCACAGTTCGAATACTCTTGCAATGAGAGGTGTTTAGGAGGCTATCCAAGAGGTCAAGGCGGGTGAAGATTTCTGAAAAAGGTGAAGCATAATATTCGGAATAAGTATAAAATATAAGAAAAACGCAGCTGGACGCAGAATATTTTGACACCGCAGGATAGCAGAGAGATCATGCTATAACACCATGCTACCCTACTTTTGAATCTCATTGAATCTTGTCCAAAAATTAAATTGGAATCCCCTTTTTCGGTTTCCCATGTGTTTCTGTGTATGTACCCAGAGAATTGCCCCCGTTACCATGGAAATAAGAGACAGGTTCCCCAATATTTGTCAGAACGCTCTCATGCTCCAAGTGTATCATCGGCACTGTTGAAATCGTTTGTGTCGTCCAATGACGTCGCTATTGCAAACAAATGTTTTATCTAAATTTCACCTGGAAGAAAACACGGTTATAGGCGGGGGCTGCTTCAAAGTGCAATAACTTAGAAACAAATATCGAAAATACATCAAAAGTAGCTATTATGCATGCCAGGGGTATTGAAGTTATCCGAAATGGTCACTTTCACTAGTTTTATCAAAGTAAAAAATTGGTCAACATGCCACTTTTGTCCCGCCCCGCCGCACAGTGCACCCGCTCAAACTTGGCCTCTATGGAGGATAGCGAAAAATTCAAACGCTGGTGGATAGACCATACAAAATCATGAAGGAACTACATCGACCACTTTTTGGCTCAGATCAATATAGAGGTCATGATAGATCAAAGAAGGTGACATTTTAGAGAAGAGATTCTGGGCTCTAGCGTCTGACAGAGCTGAGTTAGAATCATTTTTTAGGCTCCATTCGCTTCCTCTGGTTACGGATAATGGAACTGTGTATAATATGACTATACTAGGTCAAAATATAGAATGACCTGACCTAAGGTCAGGTCAAGGTCACCATCCAAGCTAGCATAGTCAATATGCGCATCAATCGATTCAATCAAAACAATCCAATGATAATGATGATGACCCAAATAACAATCTTAACGTAATGGTATCAAAATAAAAGCTCTGTAATCATTTCATGACAACTTATTGACCCAAGTCTGAAATCCTGCTGAAGTAGTCCCAGATGACCTCAGAAGTCGCAGGTCCAAACTTGCAGCATGAACCTATAAAGGGGCCTAAGATACCATGATTTGAAGAATACGAAGGTATTCCAAGTGGTATCTACAGAAAGAGAACAATTTTGCGACCAATTTTCGTTTTCCCCACTCATTTTAAATGGAGAGGTCATGATCCGTACCTAACCCATGGCCAGGGCAGGACGCTACCTGACCCGAGGTCGTTTAACGTCCTGCCCTGTCCCGCATACCTCACTCGCTTTCCTCCGCCAAAACGCAGCATGTGGCTTGTTCATTGTAAGGCCCTGAGAATGAAAATAAAAATTTGACATCTATGCATTTTTCTATTTAAACAATGCTCCTAGGGACAGCAGAATACTCCCGTGTCCCGTTTTAAAACGCTTCGGCTATCTTGTTGCATGTCAAGGTTCCTTACTAAATTATAATTATAATTATATGTTCGTCACATGATTCCTTTTGAGAGTTCTGATACAATGACACCAAAACGTATTTTCACTTTCCTCAATATTTATTCAGTCACAATTACTCCGTGATTTTCTAAGCCTTTCATTATCTCAGCGCATGAACGGAAAAATAACTCGCGTGTGAGGTTTCAAGAGAGCTTCTTTGTTCTAAGCACATATTTTTTAACTTTCTTGTCTCTGAGCGTAAGATGAAAGAGTGAAAGGAAGAGCGAGGGAGAAAAAGAGAGGAAGTAAGAACCCAAAATCGAGAAACGGTACTTGAGGTCTTTTCAGGGACGACTAAAATGTCCACGGTTTCTCAGACAACAATTTTAGCTCCCAAGTGGATTTCGCTTTTCTGTTTACTTTGTGAACTTTCTAGCATCCCTTTGTTGATACAACGCTCGTTAGCCATCTTCACGATGATTCGGCATCAATATACATCTCCCTCAACCAGGTCGCATCCGGTGTCTTATGCCTGCGTTAAGATTTGGGGAGGGGATTTGGGCGTATAGCGTGCAAACATGTATATTTTTGGTAGAGGAATCTCGCTCACAACGACCCAAGTAAGATGTTTCAGGGATCGGCTTGCGGTGAAGCATCAGCGAGGACCACCGTCAGTTTTCCTGTAGATCTGCACGTTGTCGTGCAGAAGTCAGTGAGGACCACGTCAGTTTTCCCTGTAGATCGGCACGTTGTCGTGCAAAAGTCAGTGAGGACTACGTCAGTTTTCCCTGTAGATCTGTACGTTGTCGTGCAGAAGTCAGTGGGGACCACCTCAGTTTTCCTGTATATCTGCACTTTGTCGTGCAGAAGTCAGTGAGGACCACGTCAGTTTTACCTGTAGATCTGCACGTTGTCGTGCAGAAGTCAGTGAGGACCACGTCAGTTTTCCCTGTAGATCTGCACGTTGTCGTGCAGAAGGTTTTCGATCCGAATGCGGTCGCTGGGTGACATCGGATCGGAAGGCTCCTCGCAGGTGGGCAGCACCTCTAAGAAGAGGTGGCAACGGACCGCCTGCGTAGCCGTTGGCTGCTGGGAGAGCAGCAACTCCTTGTCCCGCCGCAGAGCGCGCCGCCAGCGGCGCTGCTTCTCTCGCAAACGCTGCGCCGATGATTTGTACTTCTTAGGCTCGTCTGGCTTGGATTCTGGTGGAAGTTCACCGTCTTCAGACACAGAGGCACCCATATTTGCTTCATCTCTGATCGTGATAACGGGGAGCAGAGAATCCGGCTCTTGTGCATCTGGGCTGACATCTCCCGATTCCTCCATCGTGGGGGCGCCTCCAGAGATATTTTCATCCAGTGCCTCGCCCTCATCCGGAGGCGGGGAGCCATGTTCACTCACTGATGGACTGCTCGGGGATTTCTGAATCTCCGGCGCACTACCCTCTTTACTGTCAACACATCTGCGGTGCTGTCTGGATGGGACTCGGATTCCGGCGGTGCTGAGGCTGAGGCATCCAACTCTGATGCGACTTTATCGGTAGAACTCGGTGGAGAGTTTGTTGAAGGCAGGGCTGCGAGTTTGGTGTTTTCAGCTGAGTTAGAATTTGTCGCCTCTGGAGAAGTTGATGGTTCAGATACAGGGTTTATCGTGTCGTTTGTTTTTGCTGTGGATATTTGGATTGACGCTGCTTCTGGCGGTGTAATTTGTATGGATTTTGATGATGCTACTATAGCTTTTGACATCTCGAATACAAAGTATTTTATTTTACATATGATTCAGCAAACAAAATTAATTTGGATCTACAAATAATCCTATTCAAATTTACCCACTGTAGCAAATTGTTTTAGCCTTTGCTGTGCCAAATTATTAAAATTCGATCGCGTGGGGAGAGACTGTGATGAAAGGGAGTGAGTGACATATCTTAGCAGGTAACAAATTGATTGGATCCAAGCAAACAGTCTTACAAAGGAACGTGTAGTTTCTTGCTTCTGCTCTTCCCTAAAAAGTATCGCATAAGAAAGCACAATGTCTTTAACAGCAAACCTAACGCTCCTGACGCCAGTTACTCCTGGGGAGCGCAGAGCCGGCGCGGGGCAAATCACTACACCTGCCAAACATCTGCTCTTGCCTCACTGACGAATTTGCCAAACAGCTGCTCTTGCCTCACTAACGAATTTTCCAAACAGCTGCTCTTGTCTAACTGACGAATTTGCCAAACCGCTGCTCTTGCCTCACTGCCGTATGTCAAACTGCATTGCTTGCCACACTGACGCATCTTTTAAACCGCACATTGACAGGGGGGGTGGGTACCCGCCCCACCCCCCCTCGGGTTTTTCGGAGACCGCATAAAAACGGCGGCGTGTAGCGCCACCGTAATTGGTATACCTTTTCTCTCATAATTTTTAAAACTTTTGTGAAAATTTTGAGGTTAGGTCGTCTCAGGTCAGTCCACCAGTACAGGTCAAGTGACTTGACCTCAAATTTAAGATGGCATAAGTCGGAACAGGGTGAACTTATCTAATTAAAACTCATATCTCATAATTGGCTCACTGAGTTCTCTAAAAAAATCAGGTATTTTTGTTATACTGATGGCCTAATGTCAGGTACGAGCCATGACCTCCCCATTGGAAATACATGAAAAAATGGTTTTAACTGAATAACTTAGTAACGGATGGTGATAGAGCGTTTATTTTAACTGCATTAGATTTGTATTGTCTTTGCAGTTCTAATGATATGTATTTTACCAAATTTGACCTTGACCTGACCTCAGACCAGGTAAAATCTTTGATTTGACCTAGAAAGGTCATATCATACATCATTCGATTTAGCTTGCTGCGAAGATTCCAATGGCTTAAATTGTTTTGCTCTTCATTTGCTTGTTCAGATCAAATGACCGAAAACCTTCATTTACATGTTATCCCTATGACGGCATGTTTTGACCTCTAGTGACCTTAAATGTGACCTGACAAGCCAATGGTTCAAATATTTTTGATGGAGAAGTAGGTGGGCTACCCAACACCATTTACCGTTTTTTCGCTACCTAGCGTGGTTCCTGAGATCTTAGAGGGAGGTGGGTACCCCCCGTCAAAGTGAAGGTGACTCAGACCCCCATCAATGCGCGTGTTAACACCCGCACTGGAGAGGGGTCTGGCACTAAACTAACGCACACTGGAGGGGCCTGGTAGGCCCCCTAAGATCTCGAAAACTAAGAGGTGTAGAAAAACGCCATTTGGGAGGTGGGTGGGGGCTATAGTGATCTACATCATGACCAATTTTTATAAACCTAGGTCAATATCTTAGAGGTCGAACGAGGTCATAAAGGTCAAATATTGGCCATGCTGGGGACCGATTGGTAAATGCTGTGATTATGCGGGAAAATGGCGGGAATAAGCTAAAGGTGGACCATGTTCATAGAGAAGAGGTCACAAAGAGGCTTCCCTACAATTTTTGGGTCAAGGTCATTCAAGGTCATCGACCTTTAAGGTCACCATATGGTATACTACTTATATTGTACACTTTGACTAGCACTATAGCCACTGTTTGGCGCGAAATGAGGATTGACCTTTCCCAATTACCTTTGACCTTGACCTTTGACCTTGACCTTTGTATTGAGGTACCCTATCGATGACGTCATAGCATAATATATGTCAGACCGGGTAACGCCATTTGGCCGGAAGCACTGTGGTCAGTGACCTTGAAAGTGCAGATATGAGCTTGACCTGTGACCTTTGACCTTGACCTTGACTTTCATGTGAGGTGACCTTGACACATAATCCCGGTTGTATGGCGTTATGACGTCAAAACTCGGTCTCCAATGCAAGCAAAATGCTCCGACCGCGCGATTACGGCGATCACAAAATGCAGGTCTGACTTTGAAAGCCTATAAGTCAAAAAAAATTTCGACAGATTTTCAAAAAGTCTTCACCACTCAACGTGCTATTGAATTCTGTTAAATGTGGCAAGTATTGTTTTTCGGCTACGGGTGGTTCTCCGGCCACCTCAGAAACACAGGTGGGGGGGCGCCTGCGAGCCTCCCTACCTCCAGTGCGCGTGTTAAACCGCTGCTCTTGTCATAGGGACGAATACACCAAACCGCTTCATTCGCCATACGAACGAATATATAAAACCGCTGCTCTTGCCATACAGGCCAATATACCAAACCGCTGCTCTTGCCATATGGACGAATATACCGAACCGCTGCTCTTGCCATACGGACCAATATATCAAACCGCTGCTCTTGTCATACGGACGAATATGCCAGAACGCTGCATTCGCCATATGGATGAAAATACCAAACCGCAGCTCTTGCCATATGGACGAATATATTTAGTGTAAGAGAGTCCTGACCGTCAGAGTCAGGACTCTCTTACACTGTGGCTCCTGTGGGCTAAAACAGTCCCTATTAGCCACAATGGCCTCATCACCGAAAGAGGACCCAGCTGGTCAGACAGGTCCCTGGCGGCTATAGGCAGGGCCCTGTCAGCCTGTGAGTCGCACTGGACCCATGGTGCCCAAATGGTCCGGCTGGCCATTGTGAAGAGGGCCCAGCTCACCAGAACGGGCCCTTCTGTGGACAGGGGGCCCGGGTCCCTGCGGATCACATGACATATTTTACAAACAGTTCAGATGGGTAAAAGGGCCCTGCTTGATACAGAATATAGTGCTGAGGATGGCTTAACCCGCCCCCGGTGGGCCTCCAAGCCACCTTCGCCCTGGTGGTGGGGGGGGGTGTTTGAACACATCCCCTCCGTCGAACTCGGTCCCAATGCGGGATAGCGAGAAAATGCGAACGCTGGTGGATAGCTCAATACAAATTTATGAAGAAACTTTATCAGTCACTTTGTGGCTTAGGTCAATATTGAGGTCATGACAGGTAAAAGGAAGTGGCATTTTGACAGTATACTTTTTTGGGCTCTAGCGTCTGACAGGGTTGAGTTAGAATAATTTTTTAGGCACCATTCGCTTCCTCTCGTCACGACAAATCAAATGATGTAAATCATAGTATCAAGTATCAAGTATAATATGACCATACTAGGTCAAAACACAAAAATGACCTTACCTCCGGTCAGGTCAAGGTCACTTTTTAACCTACCATAGCCGATATGCATATCAATCTACCCGCAATAGCAATTCGAACGCAGTGATAGCAAAACAAAAGCTGTATCATCATTTCATGCAAAGGTATTTACCTAAGTCTGAAAACTGCTTAAGTAGCCCCAGATGACCTCTCAGAGGTCACGGTAAAAATTGTACCATGAACCTCGAAAGGGGTCCAGGCTTCTATGATTTGGGGAATGTGAAGGTATTTTCAGCTATATCGACAACAATACAGCCCAATTTCTGTTTTTCCCCTTTATTTCCAATGAAGAGGTCATGGTCCGTTCTTGACCTTGGGTCATCGATATGAAAAAACTCCGGAATATATGTTGTAGCACTCGTTGGGCCCATTATTTGGTATAAGTTTCAATCCGACGGATTCGCCCATTTCTTACTTATGCCACCTTAAACATTTTTAGAGGCGAGGTCACTTGTACTGCACTGGTGACCTGACCTGAATGAAACGACCCAACCTTAAAGTTTCACGGGAAAGTTGCGGAATTGATCAAGGTTAAGGCGGGCCGAGTACGGCGGCGCTTCGCTCCGCCGTTTTTTCGTGCCGCCGGAAAAACCAGAGGAGGTGTTCAAACACCCCCTACCGGGGCGAGGGTCGTATTAAATTTCAAATTTGGCCACAGAACATAGTGCGGGCGGGCCGCGCTTCGCACAACCCATGTTCTCAGGGGGCCCTTCGGGCTCTCAGGGGGGGACGACTGTCCTTGCCGCCCCCTTGGCTACGCCCGTGTCTACGGGCCCCGGGACGTATAAGTCCATTTGATCTTATCAACAGTTCGTATTTTGTATCCATCCTCTTACTCAATCATTTGCTTTGTTGATTCTTTATCATCTGCATGACTTTGTATGACTTCTTGCTGTGACAGGGGCTTAATATCCATCATTTGATGTTTGTCCGAATTATTCAATGAAATAGAAGCCATTTGATCTATTTGTGTGTGCAAGCTATATGTTCCGCCAAAAACCCAAGCTTCTACCTCAAGCGGTGTATTCCGAATGGTACGAAGTAAAGCGTACTCCAGTTTTAGCTCACAGAAGTATGTGCTTCAGGACAAGCTCTTTCCAGTGACGAGTTTTTTTGTGATTTTCCCATTAACTATGAGTGCTATGTGGTTCGTGACAGACTGCTGTGTGATTGGCAAACGCTGGAGTCTGTCGATGCTCTGTATAATTAATGCAACAATTGAGGCCATGTCACCAGGGAAAAAACAAGGGAATTAGTAGCTAAGTCTCCGGAAAGGTTGCAGTTCCTATTGATGGTTGGTACCACTGGCGAATACGGGGGAGGGGGGCTAGGGGCTCAAGCCTGCCCCCACTGGAAATGTCAGAGTGTCTATGCATATAAAGTGTCTATGCAAATATAACCATTGACTTGTCAGAGGCTGATCCGAGTCAATGGTAGGGGACGCTCAAGTCCTCTAACCCCATCCCTCCCCAAAGTCCTGAATCCGACGCTTGCCAGCATACTTAAGCACGAAATAATTTCAAGAGCCGGGAATGAAGGTGTGAGTTCTCATCGTCCTTGCACAGCAGCTTGTAGCGTTATTTGCAAACTTTGCTGGTCGGTTTAGCTGGATCCTTAATCAGGCATTGAATTTTAGTTTGAGTTCAAATTTGAAACTTATTTTCCATTTAAATCAGTTCTAGCCATGTTCATTTTCACTTTTTCGCACACATGTTCAGACAAAAATGGTAGTTTGGGCTATTACTTGTTTTTTTCTCGAGTTCTTTTGCAACACTAATTACATATCAAACAGCAGTGCACCTGAAAAGATGTATAACGTTAACTGAGTTGAAACGCAATGGCGGCTAGCCACGTCCTTTCTTCCGTTTTTGGAGCGCACCGCGACCAAGATGCTGTACCGCAAGGCACAAAATCAGTTGCGGCAGGGCATCTGCAGTGGCCGCGCGGGCTCCCCAGATCGCGGCATTGTGTCAATGACATGACTTTCTTTGCATGACGTAAGCCCTCTGAAATTGCCCAGACCGTGAGGTAGAACTCCAGGTGTCGTGGCCAATATTTGAAAGGCATCGGAGACCCTCCAGCGCGGTAATGGGTGACAATCAGCCCCCTGCAACAGCAAGCGCAGATCACCGGATGTCACGTCACACTTCGTAGCATATAACATGGGAAAATTTAATGATGATATATCAAACTTCTTGCAGAAAAAGGCCCAGAATCGAAGGTGAAATGCTTATTTATTGCATTTGGGATAAGCTTAATTGCCGTGTAATCTCACAAATTCGTAAGCGGGCAGTGCCATTAGCAGCAGTTTGACCCACTGCCCAACGATGAAGGAATTCCTCCACGCCCACGTGACGTCACTCGGGCGTGAAGGAATCCCTCTTGAACTTACCTTGAAGTAAAGGTATCTTGGGTGACAATATCCCAAAAATGATCCGATATAATGATGTCTAAACGCCTAGGACTATCTGGGGAACTGGGAACATCTGAGATTTTGGTCTCAGAAATTTGTGGATTTGCTCTTTCCTCCCTGAGAAAATGCGACTAAATAAGAATCACGACGCATTGTTTGTAGATGAGTGTTATAGATGGAACAGTTTAGCCTTCTCCAAAAAGGACATCGGCGACCGCACGCGGCCGCAACCGATGGATGTAAGTAAGCCAGACGTATGTACGCTGGTCCGACTGGGCATTCATGCAGTGTCAGAGTACTGGGCACTCGGATCACAGGGCCCCGACATCTCTTCAGGTCACTGTCGGACTATAAAACAAATTAATGGCAGGCCAGCTGACGTTTATGTTGTAATAAGGTCATTTATGTTACATAGGTTTCGTGGTCATCGTGGGGCGGATGCGAGTTAGAACAAATTATCAGACCAGCCCGTGGCCCGGAAATCCGGTAAGTGAGCATTGAGCGTAACCTAAACCACCCAATGAGTTGTTCTTTCATGGTATTCCGTTGTTTGCTGTATCCTGTGAACTGGTGCGCCCGGGGTTATGTTCATCCAGGGGGCGACGCCACCATGCGGTCCATGGTCCCATGGCCATCAACGCATGTGGGCCAGGCGCAATGGGATTTTAGGAAACCTTCTGTCGAAATCAGGAGCCCCCGTTGATGCTGGAACCATGTGAAGGCCTTAATACTCTGATGAACAATAAATGTGTTACCAACAGCCTTATACGTAATAATAGGCATATGCCGTTATGACCGGTATAGCCGTTTTAGCCCTTGGCGTTTGTGGTAGGCATCTTGGCCATCGAAAGAAGGTCCTGAACAGGCCACGGAGCCCCATCCAACACAGTACGCGGAATTAGGAGCCCTCTAACGACAGAGGTGCCCCAATTGTCATCTGTGCGACACCTCTGAGATATAGAGCTATTCTAGTCTCACAGGTCCTAAAATTCGAACGTCCCCAAAACACCGAAACAACGGTTTTGCCTTCTTATGGTAATCTTTGATACACATTTAGGCAAATTCATGCAAATTTTGCATTCGTCATGCCACATGTCAAAGGACAGTCATATCCCTCGCCCCCGTGGGGGTGCTTGACATCCTTCTCGGGATCTCCTGTCAACCTGTCACCTTTGACCTGTCGTGGCCTCAATATTAACTTTAGCAGAAAAGTGGCTCGTAAAGTTTGTTCATCATGTTCATTGGCTATCCACCAACGTTGGCGTTTTCTTTTTCCTTTTTTTGTTATTCTGCACAGCACTGAGAGAAATTTCGTGACACCCAATGTCGCATTGACTCTCTGTTGCAGAGTCTGCGGCTCCAGTTTTAGTGGTCGACCCCGGCCTAGAGCGTCGCTGGTCTTAAAGAAAAGGGTCAGTCCCCAAAAAATGGTGTCACTTCCGAGGTGTCCGATACCCCAAATCCATTAATGATTATTTTGGGGTGTCAGACACCTGTTTTGAGCGTGCTTAGACACCCTCAGAAGCACTGTCTGATTCTACAAAGGAGTCGTCTCCACCCTTATGAGAGTCATTTGGAGTGATTGACACTCTTAAAAACAACGGGTAGTTGTTCTAAGAGTCAGCTGAATCCCTTCTGTGATCTTGACTCCCTAATGCATACCATCCGATGTCTAAAAAGGTATCAAATATCTCCGAAATGCGGAGTCGGACTCCTTTGCGTGCACGTGCGTTGTCTTTTTTTTGCTGACAGGCAAACCACGCCGCCGTTGAGGTAGCCATATTGAATTGATCGGCCACACGGTTCGGTGGCCTTTCCGTTGTGATCACCGTGAACAGGGGCGCAGCCAGGGGGGGCACAGGGGCACGTCCCCCCCATCGGTGCCGGGGTGCCCTTTTGATTGTCAGGTGGTGTGCCCTCTTTGGGCCGTGCCGCTCAAAATTTAGTACCCTACGTCGTTAAGCCCAGATGGAACTAGACTGCATTTAGTGATTTAAGCTATTGTTTGAAAATTAAATGCCTTTTTGGTCAGTTAAGGCATTCTGTCGCCTTTCCAAGCACCCGGGAAGAGTATAGGCACGTAATCCGTTTCCAGATAATGCCTCATCGTCGCCAATAATCGTATGGGCAGAGCTAATCTGGTGCCCCTTGAGCTCATCTGGTGCCCCCTGAGCGCTGGTCCTGAACCCTGGAGCTGATCATGTGCCCTCTGAGCTGATCTGATCCCCTCTTAGTCAATCTGGTGCCCCCCCCTGAGAAAATAATTGTGCCTTCTGAATCTATATAATGTTCTCTGAGTTAGTCTGATGCCTCCGAGTTTGCCCGGTGCCCTATTAGCTGTTTTAGTGCCCCTTGAACTGATCCGGGCCCCCTGAACTTATTTAATGCCTCCCGTAGTTTATCTACTGTCCAGGGCCGCAGCCAGGGGACACAGGGTGCATGTGCCCCCATCGGTGCCGGGTGCCCTTTTGTTTGCCAGGTGGTGTACCCCTTTTGGGCCGTGCCGCTCGAAATTTAGTGCCCTACGCCGTTGAACCTAGATGGAACTAGGCTGCATTTAGCGATTTTAACTATTGTTTGACAATTAAGTGCCTTTTTGGTCACCTAAAACATTCTGTCGCCTTTCCAAGCAACCGGGAATAGTATAGGCACGTAATCCGTTTCCAGATAATGCCTCATCGTCGCCAATAATCGTACGTGTGGAGCTCATCTGGTGCCCCCTGGAGGTGATCATGTGCCTTCTGAGCTGATCTGATGACCTCGTAGTCAATCTGGTGCCCCCCTCCCCTGAATAAATAATTGTGCCTTCTGAACCTATATAATGCTCTCTAAGTTAGTCTGATGCCTCCGAGCTTGCCTGCTGCCCTATTAGCTGTTTTAGTGCCCCTTGAGCTGATCCGGGCCCCTGAACTTATTTAATGCCTCCCGGAGTTTATCAACTATCCAGGGGGCACAGGGGGCACGTGCACCCATCGGTGCCGGGTGCCCTTTTGATTGTCAGGTGGTGTACCCCCTTTGGGCCGTGCCGCAGGAAATTTAGTGCCCTACGCCGTTGAACCTAGATGGAACTAGGCTGCATTTAGCGATTTCAACTATTGTTTGACAATTAAGTGCCTTTTTGGTCACCTAAAACATTCTGTCGCCTTTCCAAACACCCGGGAATAGTATAGGCACGTAATCCGTTTCCAGATAATGCCTCATCGTCGCCAATAATCGTACGTGTGGAGCTCATCTGGTGCCCCTTGGAGGTGATCATGTGCCTTCTGAGCTGATCTGATGCCCTCGTAGTCAATCTGGTGCCCCCTCCCTGAGAAGATAATTGTGCCTTCTGAATCTATATAATGTTCTCTGAGTTAGTCTGATGCCTCCGAGCTTGCCCGGTGCCCTATTAGCGGTTTTAGTGCCCCTTGAACTGATCCGGGCCCCCTGAACTTATTTAATGCCTCCCGTAGTTTATCTACTGTCCAGGGCCGCAGCCAGGGGACACAGGGTGCATGTGCCCCCATCGGTGCCGGGTGCCCTTTTGATTGTCAGGTGTTGTACCCCCTTTGGGCCGTGCCGCAGGAAATTTAGTGCCCTACGCTGTTGAACCTAGATGGAACTAGGCTGTATTTAGCGATTTCAACTATTGTTTGACAATTAAGTGCCTTTTTGGTCACCTAAAACATTCTGCCGCCTTTCCAAGCACCCGGGAATAGTATAGGCACGTAATCCGTTTCCAGATAATGCCTCATCGTCGCCAATAATCGTACGTGTGGAGCTCATCTGGTGCCCCCTGGAGGTGATCATGTGCCTTCTGAGCTGATCTGATGCCCTCGTAGTCAATCCGGTGCCCCCCTCCCCTGAATAAATCATTGTGCCTTCTGAGCCTATAAAATACTCTCTGAGTTAGTTGGATGCCCCCGATCTTGCCTGGAGTCCTTTTAGCTGTGTTAGTGCCCCTTGAGCTGATCCGGGCCCCTGAGCTTATTTAATGCCTCCCGGAGTTGATCTACTGTCCAGGGGTGCAGCCAGGAAGGCACAGGGGGCACGTGCCCCCATCACTGCCGGGGTGCCCTTTTGATTGTCAGGTGGTGTACCCATTTGGGCCGTGCCGCTCGAAATTTAGTGCCCTAGCCGTTGAACCTAGATGTAACTGGACCGCATGTAGCGATTGAAACTATTGTTGGACAACTTAATACCTTTCTCGGTCAGCTAGGGCATTCTATCGCCTTTCCAAGCACCCGGGAAGAGTATGGGCACCTAGTATGTGTCCACCTAATGCCTCATTGTCGCCAATAATCGTACGGGTAAAGCCAATCTGGTGCTCCTTGAGCTCATATCGTGGCCTCTCAGCTGGTCTTGGCCCCTTGAGCTGATTACTTGCCCTCTAAGCTGATCTGGTGCCCTTGAGTCAATCGAGTGCCCCACTGAGCAAATAATTGTGCCTCCTGAACCTATATAATGCTCTCTGAGTTAGTCTAATGCTTCCGAGCTTGTTTGGTGCCCTAATAGCTGATTTAAGGCCCCTTGAGCTGATTCGGGCCCCCGAACTGATCTCGTGCCTCCCCAAGTTGATTCTGTCTCCTAAGTCAATATGGTGCCTCTTCAGTTGATTACGTGCCCCCTCAACTGATTATTTATGTCTCCTTAGATGGTCTGGTCCCCCCCTGAGCTGGTTTGGTGGGCCCTGAGCCCACCTTGTGTCCCCTGAGCTGTTATGTTGCTCCCTGAGCTGATTTAGGCTCCTGCCATAGTCTGGGGGGCTGGGAGCTGATCTGAATCCTGAGCGGATCGATCTGGTGCCACCTGAGCTGCACTAATGCCCCTTGGTCGATCTGGTGCCTCCTGAGCCCATCTGATGCCCCCTGAGTAATCTGGTGCCCTTTAAGCTGATATGGGCCTCCTTACGTGATTTCATGAGCAGATAAAGACCTGAGCTGAGCTGGGCCCACAGAGGCTGATGAGGGCCCCTGAGATGGTATGGGTCTCCTGAGCTGATTAAGTGCCTCCTGACTTGATCTGGTATTCCCGAGCTGGTCGGGACCTCTGATCTGATTGTTTGTCCCCAGAGCTGATCTGGTGCCCTATGGGCATCTGGTGTGCCCTGAGCAGCTATGGGGCATTTGAAGTGATTGGGCCCCGAGCTTATGAGGGATCCCTGAGCTGATTTAGTGCCCCTGACTTGAACATGCCCCCTGTGCTGATGGATCTGGTGCACCCTGAGCAGATATACTGCCTCCTGAACTTAACTAATGCCCCCTGAGTCGATCTGGTGCCTGCTGAGTCATCAGTGTGTCTCCTGAGCCCATCTTATTGCCTCTGAGCTAGTCTGATGCCCCATGGCTAATATGGTGCCTTTTAAGCTGACCCGGGCCTCCTGGGTTGATTACGTGATTTCCTGAGCAGCTCCCAGGCCCTGAGCTGAACTGGGCCCACAGGGGCTGGTGAGGGCCCCTGAGATAGTATGGGGCTCCTGAGCTGATTAAGTGCCTCCTGACTTGATCTGGTATTCCCGAGCTGATCTGAGCTCCGAGCTGGTCGGGGACCACTGATCTGACTATTTGTCCCCGAGGCTGATCTGGTGCCCTATGGGCCGATCTGGTGTTCACTGAGCTGCTATGGGGCTTTTGAACTGCTTGGGCCCCGAGCTGGTGAGGGATTCCTGAGCTGATTTGGTGGCCCTGACTTGATCCTGCCCCTGACCTGACTTGAGGCCCCTGAACTGATCTGGGGCCCCAAGAGCTGATCTGGGGCCCAAGAGCGGGTCTAGGTTCTGAGTGTACCCTGAGCTAGTCTGGGCGCTGGGCTTGTGAGAGCCCCTTAAGTTGGCTTGAGGCCCCCTGAGGTGATCTGGCGCCTTAAACTTTTTGGGGCTTTTTGAACTGGTTTAAGGCCCTATGAGCGTATCTGTGGCCCATTGAGCTAGTCTGATGACCTCATCTCTGGGACCAATGAGCTAGTCTAGTCCCTGGGTGAAGCATGAACTGCTCTGTGGCCTGATCTACATCAGGGGCCCCTGAGGTGGTCTTGAATAGACAGATAATAATAACACAAGGCCAACTCCCATCATTTCGGGGCGGGGTCACTGAGCTAGTATAGTCCCTGGAGGCACAACTGGGGGATGGGGGAAGCTGCTCTGGGGGCCTCTGATCCACATTTGGGGGCCCCAGAGCTGGTCTTGAATAGATGGGGAATAAGAGCACAATGGAAACTCCCCTTGTAAAACGGAGCTAACGAGGAATAAGGAATCTCTAAAACGGCTTGTGATACCTAGGCACCCCAGGTTATATAAATTGCTTATTATACTGGTAGATTCTGGGAAGGGATGATAAAAAGGCATGTGCCCCTGAGCTCAGAGCACAGTCCCCTAAACCAGGATTTCTACTAATTAATTTAAATGAAGAACTAGTTGTTACAATTTTCAGCCCTGTCACACCAACCCCATCTAAACCACCGGCCTGTTCACATTTTGTTTACTCTTAACTGGGACCGATCCTTGAGAATATGGAACTTAATAAACGAGTTCAAAAGGTATCTCCCAAATTTTTCCGGCAGCAAAAATATGTTCTTCCAAAGACACTATGCCACTCCTCGTCCCACGGCGATTGTGGGAGGCAAGTAACTTAATCCGCGTTCAGCCAGGGCTCACTCGTCACGACAAAACCAGTGGGCATAACAAAAAAATTTCGACTCCAATATGCCTTAACCTGCACATAGTAACAGATATCACATGCTCCGCTGATGTTAAGTACTTGCATGAGTTGGCTGTCCTTAAATCTATCCCAAAAAAGTAGTGTTTTGGCTACTTCCATGGCATTTTGGTGATATTTTGTTCCTTTTTTCGGTTTTAATCGAGTTTTCCTTCCCCGTCAATGATTTCTTTGCATTTTTATTGAACCAAAGATGCCCAAAAATGATATAAACAAAGATATAGTAAGTTTTTAGGTTACGTTAAAAAGTACCCTTTTTTCCCCGGGGTGCCCCTCAAAGTTGGTGTGCCCCCATACGAAAGCTCTGGCTGCGCCCCTGACCGTGAATAATCGGCAGCATGATTATTATCTGAGAGAAAATGCAAAACTGCACGAGAGTGTCAAAGGAGCTACTGCTCAAGGAGCCGCAAGTCACCAATACACGAGGCCATCAGTTCAAGGTCGCCCATCCTCGTGCAAATACCATTGCTCGGCGGAACCACATGGGTTACAGGGTCGTGGCAGAATGGAACAGTTCTATCCTGCGTTATCGAGTGCGAAACGGTGAACAAGTTCAGGAACAGCCCGGATGAGCACTGGGCAAGGATGCAGTGGGATTCTCTGAACTCGTGGTGTCACTAAGAAGGTGCATTGTGGGTGACATGCCCAATTGACAAATGCACTTTAGGAAGCATATAAATATTCGGCTTCCATAAAAAACATAAACAACAAGAAACCACTTTAGAGGTAAGTCGTGCCAATTCGGCCTGCTGTCGGTTTGATTTGGGGCGGGGGGTAAGCCAGAGTCGAAAAGGGAAGAAACGTCACATGCTGAAACATTTTGCTATAATTTAACTGTACGGTATGTTTTGAGGGTAAGCCCAAAAGAAAATAAACCAAAAAAATTGTCACGGGGTGAAACATGTGTGATGTGACACATTTTGGGGATTGCGTGCAGTGGGCAACAAGTATGGAATGTTATAGGTTAGCTGGGTACCGTCAAATTTTAGTTTTTTTTGTAAGCTATGTCACATGCTTTAACACGCGCATTGACATGGGGCGGGTACCCGCCCCTCCCCTCGGGTTTTTCGGAGATAGCAGAAAAACGGCGGCGCGTAGCGCCGCCGTACTTGGTATACCTTTTCTCTCATCATTTTTACAACTTCTGTGAAAATTTTAAGGTTAGGTCATCTCAGGTCAGGTCACCAGTATAGGTCAAGTGACCCGACCTCAAAAAAAGTTTAAGATAGCATAAGTCGGAGCAGGGTGAACTTATCCAATTGAAACTCATATCACATAATGGCCCCACCGAGTTCTCTAACATATGTTCCGGTATTTTTGATATCGATGACCTAAGGTCAGGTACGAGGCATGACCTCTCCGTTGGAAATACATGGGAAAAATGGTTTTTACGGAATAACTCAGTAACGGATGGTGATAGATTATTTATTTTAGCTGCATTAGACTCACCTGGGCTTTGCGGTTCTAATGATATGCATTTTATATAATTTGACCCTGACCTGACCTCAGGTCAGGTCAAATCCTTGATTTGACCTAGCAAGGTCAAATTATATATCATTCGATTCGGCTTGCTAAGAGGATTCATATAGTTTAAGTCGTTTTGCTCTATCTTTACTTGTTCAGATGTAATGCCCGAAAAACTGAATTTTACATGTTATCCCTATGACGGGCATGTTTTGACCTCTCGTGACCTTAAATGTGACCTGACAAAAAATGGTTCAAATGTTTTCGATGGAGAAGTGGATGGGCAGCCGGACGCCGTTTACCGTTTTTCGCTACTTACAGTGGTTCTCGAGATCTTAGGGGGGCGGGTACCCGCCCCCCCCGTCAATGCGAAGGTGGCTCAGACCCCCGTCAATGCGCGTGTTAACATAGGCTTAAGTCTGGTCGAAAATTGCAGGGAGCGCCCCACCCCTCTTTCTAGGCCTCCCGGACCAGGCCCCAGCATCCGTGGTACCTGACCCGCTTCTATCAGCAGTCAGTGCTCAGCAGCCATTGTGGCGTCGTGTGTCACGAGGTGGACCGGGGCTGCCATTTGAGAACGCAATGGTGGGTCGAAATTGATAAATGGGGGAAAATTATGTCGAATTGAAAAATCATTAAATGAGTAGTGGATTTCACCTTTTGGGGATGTAAGAGTAAAAACGGTTTCTTACCCATATCCCCCTGGGGAGGTATGACCATCGGGCCGATTTCCGGTGCAATCAGTCGACGGGCCCGCACCCTTCCCCCTTTGAGGGAGGGAGGGGATGCATCCTTCACCGTCTGGGAGGCCTGGCACTCTGCAAACGGCTCGGGTCCTGAGCGGGTGTCGCCGCGGGCACCGGCGGCAGAGGCAAGTGCTGGGGGCAGGGAACAACAAAGCAACAGAATGTGAGTAACCGGAATAACGAGCCGTTCAAAATTAGTGGTTCCCCTCTAAATTTTCAACCAGACTTTAGACGAAATATTGATTTCGGTGGAACTATGTGATTGAATTTGGCATATGGCGTGGAGTGAAACTAGACCTCGAAACATTTAATTTTGGTACTTGGCTATTGCAGATATTACAGAGGATGTTAAATGGGGAAAGTAACGGGGGGATAGGTGTGTGATCGGGGACGATGTGATGTTGAGTGACTGCAGATTTCCGAAACATGTTGAAAAATGTAGCTGGCGCAAGAGCGAAGAACGTTTTATTGCGAGATGTCCAACTAAATCTGTGGTACATTTTTCGATACAGTGAGGTATGAGAATGTAGAGTCCAACCTATCATAACTAACATGCTAATTGCTAACCAAGGTCGTAACGTAGATTGTAATTTAGATTTTTATGTTATCAAGGTCGCTATGCAACTGATCGCTTTGGTTTTGTTTCATTGAATGCCTAACACTCTGTCCAAAAGAAAAATAAATTCCCGCTTTGCTATCGAAGCTTTTACAAGGGTGAGGGTAAAAATGAGGACTGAGAACCGATGAAAGAATATCGGTTATAATGTTAATAAGCTTAATAACTTGTGCTATGAAACGGTTAGAGTAATCGATAATAATCGAGTAATTTCGAGTTCTTGCCGCCTTGAGCGTAGATATTGATTGGATGATTAAAGTGTGAGTGCGTGCAATATTTATAGCGTAAGATGCGTAAACGGTCTAATATTTAATAACCTTTATAATAAACTAGCAACAGCAATGAACGGAACAGAATTTAAATTCGTCTTATTATTCCTCGGAATCGCTACACGTATCGAACTGAATGCGAAACGCGTAAAGTGCACTAAAAGGGGGAAATCACCGTTCTGAGGAAACGCGAGCCGGCTACGAGAGAGGCGATGGCGTGTGGCTGACTGGTGCAGCGGCTGGTGGTAAGTAGTATATATTTTTGGGGCAGGGGGGTAATGCAACACACCCTACAGGCGCGACCCTTGTGGTTTATGATAGTATCTGTTGAGGAGTCTGTATGCAATCGGCTCCGTATAAATTGACAGTGCATATTCTAGAAGATTCTCTGAGTATTGGCTTTGCATAAGAAATCAAATAAATAAGAGGCTAATTATTGTTCCTCAAGGAACTGGTTGCATTGTAAATATTCATTGGTGTGCTGTTTTATTGCTTGACTTCAGCTGTAATTGGGTTTTCACATACCTGTTGCTGATAAGCCTGAATAAATGAAATAAATGAAATGAAATGAAATATTGATGATTAATTATAAATTGATTGAGAAAGGTAATATTAATATAATGTGCACACATTGCAATTAGTAACGGTAATTTAGCTGCATGATTAAGGTTTAAAAACGACGTAGAAGGGGCCTCAAGGAGGGGAAACATTTATCGTACAATACCACACGCCAATGACACAAACCTCCCCTCCAAAATAATGACAGTTACTTGTTAAATTCTGTGATAGTGTGTTAAATTTTGAAATAGTGAGGAGCATTTACCCAGTAAATTTCTGCCTGTCGTTCTTTGCATTTCGTTAGACTTGATAATTACTTTAATTACGTTGAAAACAATGCAGAATAATAATGAGTAGATGATAAAGTAAACCATTTATGTTGCATTAATAAACTAGAGCTATTTTTTTGCTAATTGTTGTAACATTAGTGTTGCCAATTGGGATGTTTAAGCTTCTTGGTAAATATTTTGAGATCACCCTCCAACAATTTTTGCCCAGGGCACTGCCAAGTAACAGAAACCTGGAAAACGCAGGGTGCACGAGCCCACTTCCACACGCATAGGAAGACCGGCAAGTCCAGCAAGATTTTTTATTTCATGTGTGTTATTTCGTTGTCAAGATTCCGGTGAAATGGGACCGCGCATAGGCAGGCTGAATCTCGTGATCGCCGTCGATGTTTTAGGAATGAGAATAGTACGTTGAAATTATTAGCTCGAATATTGATATAATTAAAGTATGATGCCATTGATGAGAAAAATATGTCTCCAATTGTATTTAAATGTTATATACCCCCCCTTATTATCGGAACTTCATAAGTCAAAATGAGTATTAAGTAAACTGAATGTATTTATATGTGAGAAAGATTAAAAAAATGTAACGTTCAATGTATGTGAAAGGTAAAGTAATGTAAATCATCTTGGGTATCATTCAATAGAAATTGAGAAGATTAACATACGTAAATGAAAGTGAAACGGAGGCGATGGTCGTTTCGATATTAATAGGAGAGTCTCTAATATCGTGTCGAAAACTTATGATAATACCTTTGGTTAATTCTTTTGCAACGTATCCCTTCAGGATGCATCGTAGATTTATCATCACCTGTAACCCCTTCTACATAGCTTTATTTGGTCATACAGACGCGACAGTGTCTCGGTGCCCTGTGACGTCACAGCGTCCGCCGGTGAGCCGGAGAGAATTTGCCGACGCAGCGTCGACGGCAGCGGCTGCGACGGCAGGCCGTGGCAGCGGTGACCATGAGCTGTAGCATGTTCGATGTACAGATGTATTACAGGGCGGCTCTGCATAAGTTGGATCATAAAGAGGTTTGAGAAAATTACACTGCACCACATATTATGATGTTTACCAATGAGTAATATTTTTTGAGAGAATCGAACACATGTATAGAAAAACAGATCGATAATGGCCTTTCTAGCAGCAATTGTGACGTGAAAAAATATTTTTTTAGCTTCTTTGCCTGTTTTCACATTTTCTTCATTTTAGAGTCATGAAAATTTTTGTCAGGTACTTCCGTGCATATTAAGGTATTGAAGAATAATGACAAAGATTAGCGGAGATGATATACGTATCCATACGAAATGAGTAAGTTTAATTGTTCTTTATATAGGATCCTTTAGCTGTCCTTTGTTTTAATTTTCATACACGACAATTTTAGATGTTAACAGGTACACACGGCTATACATGTTTTGCAATAGCATTTATCAGCCCCCTTTTTCTGCTCTGTATCTTTGGTTAATAACCGAAAATGGATAACTTGTTTTTTTTGTAATATGCCGGGTCATGCCATATACATTTTTGGATGTCCGCTGATATTTTGCACATACAGTAATGTAATAACTGATAGTAAAATATATTTCTTCTCACTCTT
Source organism: Lepas anatifera (assembly GCA_034440635.1). NCBI lineage: Eukaryota > Metazoa > Arthropoda > Thecostraca > Lepadidae > Lepas > Lepas anatifera. Next base: position 2,467,893 of record JAOTON010000131.1, on the reverse strand, counting down.
TTAATTCGATTTCTCATCTTTAACGTAAATTGACACTTAAACTTCAGGCGTGTTCGTGCATACTAAATGGCGAATGAACATTGATGATGCGATTGATTGGTTATCGTAAATGAGTGATGATTGTAAATGATATTGAAGTTTATTTTTCTCATATTTCATTCTATTCTTTATTCTGTTTTATTCTTTTTTATTTCAGTCCTCTATCTGCTGCTTCGTATTCTTGTACGAAAATTCTGGGTATACAAAGGCTTACACAGTGATGGTCATATCCGAGTAAATTATTATATTTTTAGAAGTCATCATTTGTTTATTTGAAGCTTATTTGTGTTTATATTTGTTTATTAAATATTTACAACATAATAGGGCAAAGGAAATGAAAGTATGTTGATGATAGGGTTAGAGATGAATAATGGTTGTGGAATTTTAATTTACTTTCTACTCAGCTCGGGTCTTTATATACACCTGACGATTCGAAATCCCTCTATATTTATGATTAATTACCGCAGCGGAGGCTGGTATGGTATCTACTGTTAGTTTCTTTTAAACCACAAAGATTACATCGAGGCTTCGGACCATCACCCCATTGAGCTAAATGTAAAACAATCAATGAGCTAAAGTAAATAATAATGTTAGGAGTATAAAATACCAGTAAGGGTATGTGAAAGAGCGAGTAACCTATCAATGGATTGGGTTGCTCCCGATAATGTCGATTTTTTTTTGAAAATAGCGAAATAACATCAATATAGATAACTGGGGACTGGAATCTTACAATGGGTAAGAGCCATTATATTAAATAGAGTTGAGATTAAGAAAGTTAAAATATTAGGTTGCAGATATACTTGCTCGTATTGACCCCGGTCACGCTCACCAGTGGCGCTAGTGTGCCATCCAAGATGGCCGCGAAAGAGGGACTCCGAAAGGTAAACAACGTTAGTGGGCCCGGGAATAGCATAGTAAGCGGTGAATTATACGTGTTTTATGCCTGGTATGTGGCAGTGGCTTATAACCAGCCGCTGCAGAAGGCAGTGAGGAGCCCAAATTCGAGGAGTTTTTGGTCCCAAGGAGCAAAGTTTGTAGTCAGGATCAGGTTAAGGTTTGCTGCAACCCCCCACTTTTTTGCCGGTGGCGACGCTTATGTTTGGAAACGCATTTTCCATCGTACATTCAAACTGGAATTTCAGACAGCTTGAAACGAATAAAAGCGTATATCTACCGAATTATTTCAGGATGTCAGTTTCCCGGGCTAAAAGGAATACAGCCATAGGCGGATCCAAGGGGACAGCAAAGTGGGCATGTGCCCCATAGGCAGATCCAGGGGCAAAGGGAGTATGTGCCCCCCGCCATTGACCCTCGGCGCCCCCTGAAATGGCCACGCCCCCTGAAATTTCGCTTCCCACCCCCCTCCACCCCAGGATGCGAAAGTCGGCTCCCACCGATAGGGTTTTGCTCCCATCCGATAGGGTTTCTCGGTCAAGAATGGCGCCTCGCCCCCCCGGGAAGGTGCCCCCGATCGGCAATCCTGGATCCGCCTTTGATGACGGCCCAAGGATAAAGGCCTACTCCTGCTAGAAGCAGGCTCAAGGGAGTGGAAGGAGGCATAAGCGGAACTGGAGATTGCCCCACAGCCAGTCTGCAAAGTATGGCAGCAGGCCAGACGAGTCGCAGCAGCCATCTAAAATTCTCGCACCACCATCCTCCAAAAATTCGCACCAATATGCCACATACCAGGGAAAAATGCACCCATTCCTACCCCTGCAATGCAAGGCTATCTCAATCATTAGACAGTTAATTAAGGGCTTTTTATAAGGCCCCTCCTGTGTCTTAATTGCCATTCAGCCATTATTTGTTTATTTTAAGTGTCACTAACCTTGCAAATTCGCACCAGGTTGATAAAATTCGCACCACCAGGTCCTGTCTCCAAGGGCACTCGCGCCGACGAGATCTCGTCGAAAATGTCATACTTTGTACACTGGCCTCACAGCCGCTTACCAGGTGGATGTCAATGGAAGTCAGATGGCTGAAAATGTCTGCAACAGACAGCAGTATTTGAGCCTATCTTCTTCCCAATTCTCAGTTTCAACTTCCACTGCTTGGACAGCACCTTATCCTGAGGAAACTTGTGAAAGCTGAGACTTCGACACTTTCTTCGGAAGGATACACACTGAGGAACGCAGCATTTCTGATTGGATCTAATGGTTATCCGTCTCTTCTCCATTTTCTTTGAACTTTCCAAGATTATAACAAACAAGAAAATAATGTCATTCTTTGAACTTTCCAGAATTATAACAAACAAGAAAATAATGCCAGTCTTCAATATTCACGTCCACCCAACGTCACGTATAACCACGCTCTTTCACAACGAGTTTACCACGACTGAAAATCCGTTACCATAGGAACCGTGTAGGAACCAAGGAGTTTGTTTACAAATGCGCCGGATATGAAGCAGCCGCGCCAGACGTCAGTCCCTCTACTGGCGTTTCCAAAAAAATCCGCCAGGTGCCAACACTTTCGATGACCGGGGCCAATATAGAAAGTGATGACTACCATGAGGATATTAATTAAGAGTATAGTTGAACAGAAAAAGCGCTCGTGAGATGAAGATGAGCAAGCCCGCGTGGCGACTGATAAGATTAGGAGATTGAAATGGGGCAGAAATTGTGGACCAATCTTGGCGGCCCGCGAAGAACTCGATAACTAATTAGATTATTGCTGTAAATTAATGGTGTCCCTATAATAACAGGTCACCTAATTTACTCTAGGGATTGTTGCCTGGGATTTCCCTAGAGGTGATAACTTTGGCGTCATATATCGGAGGGTGGAGGAAATTTGTCTAGAATAGGGGATCCAATCGTATAAAGGGGGGTTGGTAAGGATGCGTGAGTGAATGGGTCATTATTCATACATCATCATCGGCTGTAAGGGGTATAAGTGGTTCCTAGTTTAAGGTCCGATAGACACCTAGATTGGAGGTGAAGACGTATGAGTTATCATTTTACTCCCCAAGAACCGCAGTGCCGATTTGTTGTTGTTTCTTTTTTTGCAGAGTATCCAGGGCTCCACATTATCGAGTTCCGGCGAGTTGTTCAAAGATTGGTTCCGTTCAAAAATCTGGGCCCTCAAGTGTAGATGACCCTTCCATCTAGCTTGGGACGAGGAATGAAAAGGGGGATAGGTGACGACATCCTTGGCATGCCAATCCCTGGTGCGTTAGGGAGGGCGCAAGATACAGAGCAGAAGATAAGAGAAGATGCCCCCTTCCCAGGGATTCAGCTCAACCGGAGGGAGTTATTGATGATGACGATACGATGATGGTGATGATGAATGATAAGTAGGTGATGAAGAATGATGATATTACACCACACTTCCATTTTGGCTCGCGGGACGTAACGGGTGTGTACAACTCCTCCGGGATTTACCATGAGCGCAAATTCTATTGTTGTTGCCACGGGCAGATTTTGAAGAAGATGATGAAGACGATGAAGAAGAGGATGACACCGGGGGATGACGATCTCGGTCCGAAGACCTAGGAGCGGTGACGACCCCCTAGGGAATGGGTTAGCGTCAGAAAGGGGACATATAGTTCATCTTAGAATGAACTATATGTTGGCGCTAATACCCAGGTAGAAGTATTATGTCGAAGCAGAAGTCCAAAGGAATGAGAGAGCGATAGAGGAGGTTGGCTGGATTTAGACCTAGCCAACCCTATCAGGACAGGCCCTGATAGTATCGGGATTAGCCCTAATTCCTCTCAGAATCATGTAAGGGAGACAATTGGGTAGCGGCGCGGCTACCCAGTTCCGGCAGGGTGGCGACCCTGTCGACTGCCACGATTAGCCTGACGAATCCCTTGGAAGCAGATGCGGCCTGGGACGCCCCCGCACTGTATGTTAACGCCTGAAAATTGGGAGCGGTCGGTACACCATGGTGCCGATCTGGGGAATGGCTGGCCCAGCCATCACCATCGCTGTTGGCTCAATGTTTTCCGGACTTTTATTATTTTTATTTATTAAGTTTGTGCCACGTACGATAGGGTAGAAAGGATAGTCGAAGACGAGCAAGTATACCGGGCAGACATGTGTTCATTGCGATAATGGGCATGTATTGAGGATCGACAGGAGGAGACTTAGATATTTTTATTGCCAGCTTCAACAGAACGCTTGAGTTTAGAGGGCTTTTGTGAATTCATTGATGGAACTGGACTTTGAGGGTTTCAGTAGAGATATTGATTGGAACTGCACTTTGAGGTATTGATACGAACTTAACGCCGAATATAAATGAAGGTTAGTTGCAAGCCATCCAGTAACAAGAAAGGGGGAAAATGTGGAGAGCCGCAATAATAAAAAGGGAGATGTAGACGGTCAGAGGTACCACTCCTATGTGGATTAGTTGGGAGGGAGCACCACAGATTCTAACATTAAAAATTATGATACTTTGAAACTAATTGAATCAAATGAATCAAACTGGAAATGACAACAATGAACATATTTACAATACAACGTCACGGAAAGAATAGAATATAGGTTAGCAATAACCCATTTGGCCACCACTCGGATTTATATTTTTGGCACTTAACTTACCCCTTTTTATGCATGTCCGGCTCGTTATTTCGTGTGCTGTCATGCTCATTGCAATGTTTGTTGGTTCTCTGTGTGTGCAATCCAGTGCCTGTCCATGCTACCCATCTCCCGAAATATTTGCGACAAAGGGGAGGTGTTCTTTCGGAACTTTATTAACTTCAAACATACGTTATATTGTAATGAAAATTTAGTAAAAATACTTCCATCGGCTCTTCCACCGAACCCTGCGTCACACATGTGACCAAAATATGTTGTTTTTTGCTCTCTAAGCCTAATGTTTACACTGAAGTTAAGTGGTTCTGTCTGAAGTTAAGAGTTGAAGCACCAGAATATTGCTTTTAAAATAAATATTAGTCGGGCCAAAGAGGAGATTGACATCTTTGGGGGAACATAGTTTTGCCCTGAGATTCTCCGTTTATGGGACAAATGCCTTTTTGCTCCCCGCCCCTGGATTCGCCTCAAATATGAAAATGTATTGATTGCCTTTGGCCAACTAGTGAGAATGCGCATCGGGACGGTGACTCAACGGCGTTGAACTTTTCTGGGATTGGGAGACCCTGTGAGTCAGACACTGGCAGATCCAGAAGGAGGTCAAACTGTGCAATTGTCGCCCCGAAAACCTCGATTTTTACCGGTTTTCCTAAAAAACGTATTTTTACGATTTTGGGCCCCGTTGCCCCCCTCCCCCTCTCCCTCCCAGCCGTGGATCCGGATCCGACCAAGTCAGGGTGTGGGTTGATGAACACTGAACGGGTTCCATTGAGCTTGATTGCGAGTTTGTGTGTGTCGTTTTTTTAGAACGAATACAATGGTTCTTTTTTCTGTGGTTTTCATGAAACGCTCAGGCAAGTCCTGTGGTTGGATTTAAGTCGGAGAATCGGAGTATGCTGAAGCATTGGCCCCAAAAATACAAAAAGGTCACACCCTTTGGAAGAGAAAAGAACCCATATTTTGTATTTTGGATCACGTCTTTTCTCATGACACCTCTACAGGGGGTCATCAGGATAAAATAGGGGCGTCGAATGACACCTAGACTCTCTTCAGAGACGTCAATTGACTCTTATTCATGTACCATGACTCCTTTAGGGGAGTCTGATGCCCCTTTATTGGGTGTCAAATGACACCTTACGCGGAGTCGGATGACTCCCGAAGAGGTGTCAGATGACCCTTTTTGACTCCTTAATCAAGAGTCGGGACTCCGAAGATAGGAGTCTGACACCCCTGATCCCAAATTTGGTGCGAAAAAGACTCCCCAAAGAGGGATCTTCCAGATACCCCAAAAGGGTGGACTTTTTTACGGCATCACCTGATACCCCAATCAGGTGTCGTTTTTTCTCTCAGTGAGGGGCCGAGATCGGGTAGGGGTGTTCAAACACCAACGCAAGGCTGGGACGGCTCGTTTAAGTCCACTACTATGACTATGTTATCAAATCAAGCATGGATTCAATTTTAATAGTAGAGCTTAATCCTTACATACAAACAACCGAAATAATGGTTCCGAGAATTGCATGCAGCAATTCGGCTCTCACTGAAAAAAGTTTTAACACCCTCACACGTTTGGTTTAACACCCCACACACCTGGGCAAGATGTTACTATCACCATATACGGATTTCGGGGTGTATGTGAACCCTTGGGAGCGGTGTTAAGGACCAGCAACACCCCGAGCGGGTGTTGATACTGCTACACCTCAATTGGGTGTAGGTAACACCCGTCCAGCTAACACCTTGTTGAGGTCAAACACCCTAAAAGGTAAAAGGACACCCCAGCGGGGTGTTACCACGGGTATCGAACAACCCGTTAGGGTGTTGGCACGTGCATTCGGGCGTCGTTTCTTGTGCGCAGGCGCGAACAGACAATGTTCAAGGCCTCCCTGAAGAACAACAGTCAGTGTGAAAGTGTTGGTGAAAGGCGCTGGTTCTCTCTGATTTTTGGCAGAAACAGGCATTCAAACCTAAACATTCTTGCATTAGTAAGTGTTTACTCATCCAATAGGACCGCCGTAGCTATCAGAAGCATGTAAGCGTGTATATGCATACTAGATTTGGGCGTGATTATAGTTTGGTATTTAAGAACCAACAACTATTTTCCTAAGTTTTAGGCCCAATGCTTATGTACACTGAAGTTTATGTTTCTATTTGAAGTTAAGAGTTGAAGAACCTAAACATTGCATATAGACTAAAAAGGAATCGGGGAAAAACGAAGTCGACAGCTTGTAGGGGCAAAATAACTAGTTTTCCCCGAGCTTTTCCGTGTAAAGAGGGAGGCCGATGCCTTCCCCCTGGATTCTGCGCTGTCCTTGTAAACATGACCTATACGCACTACTGTTACACAAAACTTACTATAGGCACTCTAAAATATTATCAATAGTTATTTTAAGAATTTAATACTGATTTAAGCTCCTAGAAATCTGACATCCATTACTCAGAAAAAAATTGAAAAGCGCACACATCACATCACATTCCAAATCACGCCGCAGGCTGCCGGTGGTGTTTTCCAAATTTATGATTATTTCACCATAGTTTTTCCTCCACCTTTCCTATCACTTCCTGACCATGACATTTACTTCATGTTTATGCTCGGTGTCCAGTGCAGGCGCTGGAGCTGGCGGCCACCATGCTCGGTGAGGAGTGGTGGCACGGGGAAGAGTGCAGCGACTGTGGATGCGTCTTACGCCGAACCAGGCAGGGCCTGGCCATCGGCGACGTCGAGTTCGCCGCGGCAGCGCCCGGTGAAGTTGGAGCGGTGCTCCAGTGGGCCGCTGTTGTGTGGTTTCAATACCAGCCGAGGAGGACCACGGGTGAAAAGCTTGCTGATAATGCTGAAGTGAAGGATGGACGTTGTCGGCTGTTTGGTGTTTTTTAACATTTGTTTTTATGAAATTTGGGATTGTCAGAATGTCAGAAGCAAGACCCGAGCATGTGATTAGCTCGGTCGCGACCCTCCTCACCGTTGCGCTCATATACTCCATCCTGCAGTTGATTTGTTGTGGTATATGTTCGCTCTACACCCATGGAACTTTCGAATACATTTGTATTCTTTATAGTGTTGTTTGGCGTACGGTGGACATTGCAATTTGATTAAGTAGGATTCCGGTTTTCTTCACGAACGGAGGAAGCATGAAAAACAATATGTAGCACCGCATACACCTAATTTAAGTCCCGCTACACCCCATCGGGGTGTAGAATGCAAGGGGTTGCCGACACCCCAAATTCGAACGCGGGGTGCTGCAACACCCTGACGAAGGGTTAAAATGGAATGAGACACCAGAAATTGGTGTCGTTGGAATCGGTGAACACCCGCAAGGGGTGTCCTTTTACACCCCTTTTTGCAGGAGCAACCCCTGACAGGGGTGTTTGGGCTACACCCCGTAGGGGGTGCGTGACACCGAACTGTGGTGTCAAAAAACACCCTCCTTAGGTATCACTTTTTACCATTCCACCTTACCCCCGACAGAGGTGTCAAAGCTTTTTTCAGTGTGAGATGTGTTGGGGGATAGTGCTTGATTTGGCAACAGCGGCTTTATTTTCGTGGGACGAGAAAATTTGACGACATGACCTTAATTGTCCTGAATTGTTATATTCGTCCGTCGAATGTTGGTATTGATCCCGCCTAAGATAAATTCATTTTGTTATAGTCCTTAGCGCTATATATCGTTAGAAAGCTGGTGAACTGAATCATATTTTGGTTCGCAATTATTTTTTCCCGAAGTGTTCAGTAGGCTTCCAGATTTTCGTGGCAGCCGTGAGAAAAAAATGTGATCTTTATCTGAGACCTTGTCAACGCACTCTATTTATGTTTTGCGCTCGTGACATGTCTAGTTGGCTCCATGAATGACAAAAGAAACCCCTAAACGATAAAAGGAAACCCAGTCAGCTGACTGCAGCTGACGGCTTTGGCCACGTTTTCCACGGCTCCGCGTTAATCTTAATGAATTTATGGAAAAAAGTATTATTTGCGGTTTTATTGTGGTGCAATCTCTTCTTCTAGGTGCACTGGGCTATTAATTAATTCACCATATCCTGGATTCAAGCATGCAATTCTTCATAAACAGTGAATAATTTCACCGTGCCTTGTAGAAGATCGTTTGAAGAGCTAGCAAAACAGGTGTTTTCGATTAGAGTTTCACAAGCAAACTGAGCTTAAGCCGGCATATTTTTCGCCTCTGAAACAAACGTGACATTTTTGAAAAAGCTCCTCCATCCGAGATATCTTCCTGCTCTAAAATATCTAACAGCGTCCTGAATAATATTGCTAAATATTTTGACACGTAATAATTTCACAGCCATTCAGTAGCAATTCATTCACACCGTAAGTGCTGGACTTCTAAGCAAGGATGAAATACTTCCCACATATTAGAAGCACTTATTAATCCTATTCATCTTAAACGCAAACCGAACGATGAACACTTTTAAGAAATAAGACCTGAGAAACGAAAACCAAGAATCGCGACGACAAAAGCCAAGAACCAAAAGAGAGACCAGCCGAAAAACGAGACTGATTCATCATCACCGTCATCGTCACGATTTGTTCGTTGTTTTCCATGTTTTTTTCACCGGATCCCTTCATTAAGTCCCACTACCTCACTCCATGGGTTGAGCGCGGCACCTGTGGCGACCGTCCCCGTGGGTAATCCTTGTCCTTCCCCATCAACCATCCTAGCCTTATCCTTATCCTACAGTGTGTTTTTGCTTAAGTTGTCATTTATGTCCCTCATCTTCATTACGACCGGCGTCAGAATAGCGACAGGAAAAGTGGAGATGCCGTGTATGTCAAATAAATAGATAAATAATTATCTCAGGTCAGCTACAAGCAGCCCCCAACCACGAATCAGGAACCGCCTTTACTGTGACGTCACGCTGGCCACAAAGCTTTCCTTCGCCCAATAGGTCCCATGTTAAAATTGTCGATTTCAGCCGGCTCTCACTAGAACAGTGTGAGTCGAAGGGAAAACATTGTTCTATCTCCACCATTTTACATCAAATTTGTTTTCGAAATTGACCGTTTGAAGGCGATATTTTCAGTTTTTCTTAAAAATAAGGGCATTCAAAGTTGGCTCTGCAAAGCCGCTTAACCCCCGTCCGACTGGGTCTGCCAAAGACCCGCCCCCCAAGGTTTTTTCGGGATAGCAGAAAAATAACAAGACGCAGCGCCTCGGTTGAGGTCTCTACCTCTCACCCCATCATTTTCTCATTATCCCTGAAATTTTTTACACCGGGTCACCCAAGGTCAGGTCACCAGGCGAAGTCAACCAAGGTCACCTCACTTCAAATTTTGAGCTCTATAAGACCTACATTTCTGGGTTGATCGGTTTGAAATTTCCTACACTTCATGAACTCTCCAGAGCCTACAAGATGTATATCCGGGATTTTTCGATTTCGTGACCTGAGGTCAAGTCATGAGGTGGCCTCTCCTATTGAAAAAGCATGGGAAATAGTTGTCTTATGATCTAAAAGTCTCAAAAAACGATTGCAAATGCTCAGCTTGCTCAGACAATCATCTTGGACACCCTTTCACGGATTCCAGGGGCCATATTTTCCCTTTAAGCTCTCCGAGGTCATGAAAGGTCACAGGGGTCAAAAACAGTATTTTGACAATACACTTTGACCTAATTAAGCTAGAGCGCCGAACCAAGTATCATCGTGCATGTCTCGTCACTGGCTTTCATTTGATAAACGGCAAAGTCACTTTCTGACCTTTCGTGACCTCAGGTCAAATTAGGTCACGATGTGACCTCTGTAGGTTAAACAACTGGTGGGAGGTCATTATGTTCCACAAGGCGGAGAAGGTCCTAGCATTTTCCTATTAAATCTACTTAGCCAGATCTGAATTGCTCTAATGGCATAAGAGCTATGCCCAGCTTGCTTAAACATTGAATACCTGAGTGCAAAATAGCCTACCTTGACCTAACTTGACGTCTGGAGGTCAAACCATTGATCTGAGCGCTTAAACATACAAAGCGATTTCTTAATGAATTCACGTCAGCCTTCTAATGCACTTGCAGATTTGTGATAACCCCCATATTTTCGGATTTAGAGGGGGCATCGATGCCCCCTGGTGGGGCGAAAGTGGCGCCGGATCCCCGGTGGGGCGCGGGTTAGAGGGCTCCCTCTCCCATGGCAAAGGATACTTTTTCTATAATCTTATATAGGTCAATGCCGCATTGTTGTTGTGGCTAGGTGATATGGCACCAATATGGTATCAATCTATCGAAAAGTATCCTTTGCCACGGGAGAGGGAGCCCTCTAACCCACGCCCCACCGGAGATCCGGCGCCACTTTCGCCCCACCAGGAGGCGAAAGTGGCGCCCACCTTCCCTTCGACAGCGGCTTTAAAGGCGGAAAAAACTCGCCCAGTCCCCCAGTGGCTGGCACGGACTGTCCAGTCGAGTCCCCAGTACTCAGTACTCAAGCAGGGTCCCCTACACCCTGCTCCAGCGTGGTATCTCCTACAGTGGGCTCCGCGGTAGAGTCCGGTGAACACGATCACCGCGACAAATCCCCCGCGTCCGGCTCCCTAGCATCGCTTGCATGCTTCGCCACTCCTGAGTCGCCTTCAAGTGACCACACCTACTTCACCCCTTCCACCGTCAGAAAGGCATCGCCCAAGCAAACCCGCGGGAGGCGCCCGAACCGCCGTTTCAAATGAAGTCCAAACATATTTTGCAATGGAAAACTAACTCACTGATATCCAACTGGGCTGAATTCAAGCACTACGTTTTAAAGCATGGTCCTCTTGTTGCAGCCGTACAAGAAACACGTTTTAATGACACTGATCCTTACAAATTCACCATATCAGGATACTCCCTTCACACACATGATTTGAATCGTTCGCCGAGACATGGAGGGACGGCTCTATTTATTTCTAACAAGCTGCTTCACCGTGAAATCAAGGTCAACACCAAATTAGATTACGTCGCTGCACAAGTTCATCTCTTTCAGATTGATATATCTATTGTCTCGCTTTACCTCTCACCATCTGCACCATTTCCAACAACTTCACTCGTACGTCTTTTTGATAACTTGGCGCAACCGGTAATGATATTAGGAGACTTCAATGCACATCACCCAGCTTGGGGTTGCACACATTTAGACTCACGGGGAAGGCAAACAGAAGAAATAATGAATAAACACAATCTGGTTTTTCTAAATGATAAAAGTCCAACCCATCTCCCAAACAATCGAAGCCACGAACCATCAGCTATCGATCTCTCTCTTGTTTCGCCTCAAATCGCCCCTTTCTTCTCCTGGAATATCCAGAGCGACAAACTTTTCAGTGACCATCTGCCCATTCATATAAACCTTGATAAGGAATCTGGGCAAAACGATTACAATTTCTTTCCAAAATGTAATTTTGCGCGCGCAAACTGGGAAGATTATCGACGACAAACTGATTACTCACTTTCCAAGCTGGCTGATATCGACGAGTTCTTGTTGAACATACTAGAAAAGGCGGAAAACAATATCCCAAAAACAGTTGCACCCAAGGCGCAGACGGCTGCAGGCTGGTGGTCCCCGGCCTGTATTCGGGCTGTTGCTGTGAGGCGACGGGAAGAACGCAAATTTGGACGTGATCTTAGTAGCACCAGTAAAGAAAGGAGTGCGATAGAGGCCAAAAAGTCATGTAAAGCAACTATTTTACAAGCCAAAAAGAATACTGGGAGAGTTTTCCCAACTCATTCATTCATTTCACTCCTGTGGGGAAAATTTGGTCCCAAGTGAAATATATATCCGTACGTAAGCCACCTTCTCGGGCATTCCCTCAATCGTACATTAATGACAGATCCTTCACTGAACCAAATGAAGTAGCGTCTCAGTTTGCTTTACATTTTGCCTCGGTTTCCTCTCAGTCCCAATATTCTGAGGAAACCACGACCTTTCTCCGCGAATCCTTGGCCAGGTGTGATTCCACTTCAAACAACACTGAAAATTACAACCTTCCATTCACTATGTACGAACTAGAGCTATCCTTAAGTAAATGCCGCAATACTTCTGCTGGGCCTGATAAATTAGCTTACCCCATGTTCCAAGATCTAACACATACAGGGAAAAAATCATTTCTTAGAGCTATATATGAAATGTGGATGCCAGGAAGTTTTCCGGCATCCTGGAGCAGAAGCACTATGATTCCTGTATTAAAGCCTGACAAACCTAAACATCTTCCCTCCAGCTATAGGCCAATTTCACTTACAAGCTGTGCATCCAAAATCGTTGAAAGAATGATCAATTCTCGTGTTCGTGTTTTTCTAGAATCCAACGACATCCTCTCGCCATTCCAAAATGGATTCAGGACTCAGAGAAGTACCACCGATAGCCTCCTACAGCTGATCGACTCCTGCCAAAAAGGTTTTGCTAAGAAGGAAATTACGGTTGCCCTATTCTTAGATTTACAATCCGCCTTCGATAAAGTACATTCTTATGCACTGCTAATCAAGTTACATAAAATAGCTATCCGCGGACGATTGCTCACACTTGTAAGAAACTTATTGTCCAACCGTACCTTTTCAGTGCGGTGTGGAGATGTGCATTCAAATATATACTCTCAAGAACAAGGACTTCCACAGGGGGTGTCCTCTCGCCCACTCTTTTCCTGATAATGATCAATGACATGCTAGAAAAGGCATACGAAGATTCATTTAAGCTACGATATTCTATATACGCAGACGACGTTACTATATGGTATACTGACCGTAATATCGATACTGGCTTCCATCAGATTCAAAAAGCATTAAGCCGATGCTTGGTTGGGTGCAACAAGTGGGGTTGAAAATATCTGCCTCCAAATCAAAAACTATTATTTTCTCGAGGAAAAACTTGGTGCCAAACCCAACAAAGCTGCTCTCATTGACAGGTGAAAATATACCTGTCGTCCCGTCGCATAAATACCTCGGCATGCATCTTGATAGTAAGCTATCATTTTGTCTTCATGTTGATCACATTAGGAACCGCTGCCTTCGTAGGCTAAATATCCTACGGTGCATCGCTAGCCAAAACTGGGGCGCTGATAGGAAAACTCTTTTACAACTATATACCTCACTTATTCGACTCATCCTAGAATATAATGGATTTCTCTTTGATAACATAAATGAAACCAGGAAGAACTCGCTTGAAACGATTCAAAATGAAGCAGTACGCATAATCACGGGGCATTCCGCACCTCCCTGTCTGCAGCTTACCTTACTAGCCGAAGTAAATCTGCCCTCGCTGGCTCATCGTAGGCTCCTTCAGCTCACAAGGTACTCTATTCGCGTAAACGCTGTCCATAATCATCCTTCTCTTCAAATCCTCTCTAACGTCCCTCAGATACCCGACAATGAATACAATCGAAACAAATATACAATTGCAAAACACCTATGGGATATCAAAGATATTGCCCTTGAATTCCCACGTATCCCAGTAAGCTACACACCCAAGCTCTCCCCCTTTTGGACTATGAAAAGCATTTGCGTCAATTATCTTATCAATGAAACCAGGCGTTTCTTCTCAACTTTCGAAATACGAGATAAGTTTTCGGAATTCCGCGAGCTGCATGAAAATTATTTCTTCTTATACACCGACGGTTCCCGCACCGAAAAGGGACGGGAATAGGAATTTACGGAAACGGGGTAACCAGGAGTCTACGGCTCTCCGAGTATAATGCAATTTACACTGCAGAGCTGATAGCGATCCGAGAAGCGTTTAAATATATTTTGGAATCCAATAAAACTAAAGCAAGAATATGTAAAGACTCGTGATCATCAGCAAACATTCTTGAAACATTGCATAATTTCTCGCACACGGTTGTCAACGAAATACGTCACTTAAAATAATCGTATTCCATCAAAAGTAATAATTAAACTTTCATGGATACCCAGACATGCCAGTATTGCTGGAAACGAAAAAGCCGACTTCTACGCGGAGCAAAGTATTAATCTACCTACAAATAATAACTACCTTTGTCCCACCTCAGACATAATTAGTCACGCTAACCTGTGTTTTAGAACGTATCGGCAAAAACATTGGGAACGACAAAACAAGCATCTGAACCGTATCAAACCACAGCTCCGATCTTGGAATTCTTGCCACCAGAATCACCGGAAAAAAGAAAGAATTTTAGCGAGACTCCGAATTGGTCACACTTCATTAACACATCAGTATATTTTTGACCGCATGTATGGAATACCAACCCCCCCCAGATGCCACGTTTGTGAAGATCCCTTTACGATAGAGCATTTCCTCTTAAAATACCCAATCCACAACCTACACCGTCATCCCATTATGGATTACTTCTTTCAGAAACACATCCATCAATCCATCCCTCATTGCCCATTCTCCTTGGCGATGAACATCCCGAATTACTAAACCTCCTTTTCACCTTTCTTTACAGAACACGGTTAGAATTATCTGTATAAGTTGAAGGGGTTTTCGACACAATTTGGCGAAACGTGTGGTTTTTACCTAGGATAGGTTTGTCCTGGGTTTTTACCCTCGGATTTTCCAGGAAATAACGTTTAGCTGATCATTATCAGGACACATATACACAACCCACCCAAAATCCATCACCACACATCCACTTCCCCAGTCGCGCCAGCACTACCCGAGCGAGCGGCCCCGGAACTGCGCCGGGTGTTTATACGCCCTGTGCAGGGCTCGGGGGGCTCCCCGGGGGGTGCGAGGCCGGCTACATACACAACACCCAAATGCGCACCACCTATTAGGTTATATATTCCTCGTCGCGATTTCGGCCCAAAATTCGGTGTGCATTTGGGCTGAGAGGACCTTGGCCAACATCCCTTTAGGACTGGGTCCCATTGACCCTCCAAAACTGGCCGGGTACCTCTAAAGTTTTCCTCTCCAGCGGATGGTAATTCCTCTGCTGATGCCAAAAAAGCAGCCCGAGTTATAAGATCCAATTGGTGTTGATAAATAATGATGAGCTCGACGGAATTATACAAATATTAGCATGTGGTGGCCGTAGACATATTTATTCTTTCATTTTAAATCTTCATTTCAAACGTTCTCGCAGCATCAGGGACCGTTTGGTTCGTAGAAAATTAACGCCACTTTAATCGGTCTAAACGAGCACTTCACGTTAGACGAAACATCGGAAGAAACCCTTATTTTGCAGACTGCCCACGTCCTAGCTCGACCTGGCATGAAAAAGAAAACATATTAATAATACTCAATCCCTCCCCAGCCGCAAGAAATCTCTAAACCCCCTTTTTTGAGTGGCTTCAAAGACTCGCCAAGCAATGAAAGTCAATGTCCACGTGGCGACTGCAGCTCGGTACTCCCCGCCGGGGGAAAAAGGTACCGGACCTAGGGACAGGGGGATGATCTAGTTGTGATAGGAAAAAGGCCAGACATGTAGAGCACCCAATGGAAAAGCGCCCGAGTGAAGGGAGCCCTGTGAAGATGTCACGGCGTCCTACACCAGGGGGTTTTCAGAGGGTCCTCCAGAAGCAGACCCTAATCCAACTCCAGCTAGCACCTCTCCCGTCATAAGGACCGGAATAAAGACCCACCGGACACCAAACACCGAGCAACAGACGCCCCGCGGACATTGACGGCGAGACAAGGCCGGCCGTCTTCCATTTCGGGGCGGGAGAAAAACATTTTGGAGCTAGGCTATTCATGAGTGAATTTAAGTCAACGACTGGAAGGTCCAGACAGGGGAGAAGAAAAGGGTTAAGGCCAATGGACCAGATCTTTTCGTATCTCCTCTTGTCCCTGTGGTAGCCGAACTAGGTATGCGTGTTTCATTCCGTGGCGAATCGCTTCTCTAGATTTGTAGTGTTAATAATTTTGTTACAACGAATAAAATAAATTGTAAGAGCTAGGCTGTTTCATCTAAACCAGGTTAAAAAAACACGTTATTAATAACGTATATTAAACCTGTCTGTGGTTCAGCAACCGGGGTCAAGTGGCTCTGCGATGTTTCCACGCTTGACAGACAAATATCATGCTCTCATCTTCAGTCACTCTCACCTCATCATCATAAAAAAAAATCAGAACCGGTGCTAGTCTGCACTGTGGTGTTCCCAAAAAAGCATGCTCACATCTAAAGTCACTCTCATCTCATCATCATCTGAAAGAACTCCATTTCTCCTAGAGATCACCATAAGTGAGTATGACTTGATTTTTCTTCTTTCTTTCTTTCTTTTCTTGACAGGACATCTGGCCGGACAATGAAGATGCGGAAAATATATCTTGATAAATCATGAGCTTCCTTTCTTTGCCTTTGAAGGTCGGTGCGCAACAGGTTTTTTCTCGCCTACTGGCCTGAGGGGGTTATGGAAAGGGGCTCATACATGGGTAATCATGCTTTCATATCAAGTACCTCTCACCTCATCATCTAAAAAAGGCTCAATTCACGTTATTGGTACGTATAAATAAAAAGTGAGATTTATAATAATAAAATAGTTCGGATTGATTTAAAGAAAAGAAGACCCCGCGATGGAAGACGCTCGGCCTAACACAGTTAAGAGCGGGGGACCAGGAAATACCGCTCGTAAAGGATAACACTGGCTGATCCTAAATAGTTCCAGTGGCCACATTTTTTCCCTACAGGATGTAAGCACTGCTGAAATGCGGATGGCGGGGAAAATCTTTCACATGCTTAAGCCCAAAAGGATTTCGAGACGGCGATTTTTCTGAGATAGAAGAAGCTTCATGTGAATGAAGACTTGCCAGACACGGAGTTTAGTAGGAGGTTGCGAGGAAGGAGGCAGGTTTTTATGGGCTGTCATGCTCCAGGAAAAAAACCCCGATTATATTTTGTTTGTTAGTTGGGCATTTTCAAGGAAGATTAGTGTCAAACTCACCATTTCCGGATTATCTTCGCCGAGTAAATTTGGGAGAGTCGGCTCCAGTCCTCGTTTCCGCAGGCACGTCAGAATATCCTGCCGTTCTAATTGATTCACGCTGCAGGAGAGTAGAATGTGTTCCACGGTTAATTTGGTTCTACACGTTGAACATTCTGGTGGCGCAGAGTTTTCAAAAATGTGACCGTGAGTCAAGCGGGTGTGTCCCAGTCTCAGGCGGGCAAATAAGACTTCGCGTTCCCGGTTTTCCCTCGAGCTGGTGTGCCAAATTCCTAACCTTGGTTTGATTTGGAATAGGTGTTTGTCATGTTGGCTTTGCCACTTGGTCTGTAAGTATTCTTTGAAACATATATTTAAGAGACATAGAGTATCAGCGAGCGCAATGGGGCTCATGCCTTGGCTCGGTATCTCGGATGTTTCGTTCGCAAGCTTATCTTCTTGGATATTCCCATAAATTGAAGAGTGTCCAGGGATCCAGAGACGTATGGCATGCTGTTGCGGCGATAAACTAATCAACGTTGTCACGATTTCATAAACATCGCGGTGCCTTATTTCTTCTAGCCTCATTATCGCTTGTAAGGCTGCTTTAGAATCGGAGCATATCACAGCTTTGGGAACGCGTTTCCGTTTGACGTGCAAGAGTGCAGCTTTAACTGCATAATTTTCTGCGGAAAATACGGTAGAGCAATCTGGAAGGCGTACTTTGAAAGTAAAGTCTTTGCTGTATACAGCGGCACCAACTTGTCTACCGTGACCGGAGCCATCTGTATAGAAAAATGTATAGCTTTTATGGTCGTTTTTATATTCCCCGAAAGTAGATATTATTTCCGCTTGGGTTTTATTCATCTTCGTGCTCGTCAATAAGCTGTGCACGGTGAACGGGTAGTGAACCCAAAATGGGAATGGGGGTGGGCTTATTTTGGGAGCTAGCATCATAAACTTTAATGTGTTTGCAGCATTATCCAAGCACCTCCCTAGGCTTGGTAGCGGGGAGCGACCGGTAAATGCCGTGATTATGCGGGAAGATGGCGGGAATAAGCTAAAGGCGGACCAGGGTCATATAGAGAAGGTTTCAAAGAGCCTTCCCTTAAATTTTGGGGTAAAGGTCTTTCAAGGTCATTGACCTGTAAGGTCACAACATAGTATACTACTTATAATGTACATTTTGACTAACACTATGGCCACTGTTTGGCGGGAAATGAGGATTGTTTATTTGTTTATTTGACTTACACGGCATCTCCACTATTCATGTGGCTATTCTGAAGCCGGTCGTAATGAAGATGAGGGACATAAATGACAACTTAAGCAAAAACACACTGTAGGATAAGGATAGGATGGTTGATGGGGAAGGACAAGGATTACCCACGGGGAGGGTCGCCACAGGCGCCGCGCTCAACCCATGGGGTAAGGTAGTGGGACTTGATGAAGGGATTCGGTGAAAAAAACATGGAAAACAACAAACAAGGCGTGACGATGACGGTGATGATGAATAATTCTCGTTCTTTTTCGGCTGGTCTCTCTTTTCGTTCTTGTGCTGTTGGCTGTCACATCTGGGAGTGTCGCATTTCTTGTTTCGTCGGCTGGTGACTGGGTTTGCGCTGATGGAGCCAAAAAGCGGCCGATAAAGTTTCGTCATTATTTCTTATGGGTTATCCACCAGCACTCACTTTTTTCGCTATCCCGCATAGGAGCCGTGAACAATGGGTGAGACATTTGAAAGCCCTCCCCCTCCCCCACCGTGGCGAAAGCGGCTCGGATGCCCACTGGGGCGGGTGATAAAGCTGCGCGGCATCGCAGGCTTTTTGAAGAATTTTACCAACCGTGCTTGAAAAATATTTTCTAAGCGAGACGGAAATTGCTAGGTGTGAGAAAGAAAATTAAAAGTAATTAATTGTGAGAAAGAACATTAAAAGGTCAATTCCAGTGCTTTCACTGGATTGACCTTTGCAAATGACCTTTGACCTTGCTCTTTGACCTTGACCTTGGCATTGGGGTACCTTATCGATGACGTCATAGCATAACGTGCCTCAGACCGGGTAACGTCATTTGACCGGAAGCACTGTGGTCAATGACCTTGAAAGTGCAGATATGACCTTGACCTGTGACATTTGACCCTGGCCTTGACCTTCTTGTGAGGTGACCTTGATATATAATCCCGGTTATATGGTGCTATGACTTCACCACTCGGTCTCCAATGCAAGCTAACTGGTCCGACCGCGCGATTACGGCGATCTCAAAATGCAGGTCTGGCTTTAAAAGCCTATAAGTCAAAAAATTTTCGACTAATTTTCAAAAAAATCTTCACCAATCGACGCGCTATTAAATTCTGTTTAATGTGGCAAAGTATCGTGTTTCGGCTACGAGCGGTTCTCTGGCCACCTCGGAAAAACCGATGGGGGGCCTCCGAGCCCCCCTCCAGTGCGCGTGTTAACACCTCTGAAATATACAGGATATACCCTAATAAATACAGTAGAACATGTATCGGCACAAAAAGATTGGTTATAATCGCATTGCTGAATGTATGAACTGCATTAGTCTGGAAGTCCCTCGGGATCAGGGGAAGGAGGCTCCCTTGGAATCTGGCCTGCATGGAAATGATTTCATGACAAGGCCCCTGTGTGCATCGGCACCACCCCGGCAATGAACTGGAAATCTGGTGGTGTAATCTAATTTCACATCTTTATATATTGGCTAATATCGATTTCGGTCATATCTAAAGCTATATTCCAGTTACTTTTAATTTCCTTTCTCACACCTAGCAATTTCCGTCTCGCTTAGAAAATATTTTTTCAAGCACGGTTGGTAAAATTCTTCAAAAAGCCTGCGATGCCGCGCAGCTTTATCACCCGCCCCAGTGGGCATCCGAGCCGCTCTCGCCACGGTGGGGGAGGGGGAGGGCTTTCAAATGTCTCACCCATTGTTCACGGCTCCTATGCGGGATAGCGAAAAAAAGTGAGTGCTGGTGGATAACCCATAAGAAATAATGACGAAACTTTATCGGTCGCTTTTTGGTTCAGTTCAGTGCTGAATTCATGACAGCTTAGAGAAGGGTTTCGTGGCTCTAGCGTCTGATTGAGTTGAGCTAGACTCAACTCTTAGACGCCATTCACTTTCTCTCGTTACAACCAATCAAAATTCTGCATGATGTGGCCATGCTAGGTCACATTTAAAAATGGCGTGATCTGATGCCAGAACAAGGTCACCATCTGAACTAACGTATTCTATAGGTACGCATGCGAACCGACTCCCAGTAATAATCCAAACGTAATGGTAAACCCTATCGTCATTTTCTGCCCAACTGTCAAAACCCGTTTAAGCAGACTTAGATAACCTATCAGAGGTCACAGTTCCAAACTTGCAGCATTACTCTGAAGAGTGGCCTAAGGCACTGCGGTTTTGGAAATAAGAAGGTATTCTGAGCCGTATATCTGCAGTAATTCGATTTTTCGGTCGATTCCCGTTTTCTCCATGCATTTCCAATGGAAATGCCAAAACCAGTTCCTGACCCTATGTTATTGATATAAAAAGCTGGTTACTACACACAGCTTGTCGTTCTTTGTCGACCCATTATGTGATATGAATGTCAGATCAATTGATTTAACCTGCTTTCACTGGTGTCACTTAAATGGTTTTAGGAAGTGAGTTTACTTGACCTAGCCTGATGACTTGACCTGGGATGACCCTGGCTTGAAATTGTCGGAAAAGCTGCGGAATTAAACAGGGAAAAGATGTGCCAAGTGCGGCGGCGCCCCGCGCCACCGTTCTCTAGCACCGTTGGGAAAATCGGATGGAGTGTTCAAACACCCTTGAAACTGGGGCGAGAACGATGATGCCGTGAAGGCATCCTACCTTTGGGCCGGTTGCGGTTGATACCGAGTGGGAGTGCGACGTAAATGCTCTCACGTGAAAATTTAAATACATAAAAATACGGCTATCAGCATTATTAGCTGCAGACATAGGCAGATCCAGGATTGCCGATCGGGAGGGGGTACCTTCCCGGGGGGCGCCATCTGGTCCGGGGGGCGCCACTTTTGACCGGCAAAACCTATCAGGCGCTAAATCCCATCGGTGGGCACCGATTTTCGCATCCTGAGGGAGGGGGCGGGTGGGAAGCGACATTTTAGGGGGCGCCATCGACCTTGCAGGGGGGCGCCGCGACCATTTCAGGGGGCGCCGAGGATCGATCGGGGGCACGTGCCCCCTTGCCCCCCCCTGGATCCGCCTATGGCTGCAGGGTGATTGCTGCACGCTGCAATGTAACCACACGGGACTTTGTCCAAGTCTGGCGCAACTAGACTATGCAAGTGTGCATTGATCGTGCTATGAAAACTATATTGCAATGATAAAGTATGCAGTAGGTACATTGCTGGATGATCAAACGTTGTTGGCCGTTTATTTGAAAGAAACAGGTGGGCAATTCCAGCACCAATCGACCAGGCAAATGACAAATCTACACGGTACCTCTTCGATTTTCTTCAAAATAATTTTACAGGGTTCTCATGGGCCCTAAAGACGAATCTGAAAGTTTTAGCTCGATTGGAGTAAAACTTTAGAAGTTATTGCCTCAGGCATTTTTTGAAAATCTGCTTACAGTGCATTTTTTAGGTGACCATACAACCCACAGAGACTGATGAACTATGCATTAAATACATATTTTCCTGCCTGGAATGAGCCGAAGAACTCGAATCTGAAGTCCGTTTGACCCTAGGTCACTTGTAAAAAAAGTTGTGATTTGACCTTGACCTAAGGTCACATTCAAAATTTGCTGGTACACTTTTTGTTTAAAATGGCATGTTGCAAATTAAAGATTGAACTTTTATCCTTCCATTAAAATAGGTTAGAACATCCGTTTTTTATATCTACTAGTGTTTTTAACACGCTTAGTGGAGGGTAGCCTGGCGTCAACACGTAATGAAGGGGTCGCGAAATGCCTCCCCTGAGATTTCACCAATTAAGAGGGTTAGGAAAACGCGTGTTGCGGGTTTTGTGAGGGCTGTAGAATGTGTTTTTTAAGCTAGATTTCATGGACCTAGACCAGTATCCTCAAGGTCAAATAAGGTCATAGAGGTCAAATGTAGGCCATACCTGACACTTAGCGAAATGCCGTTATTGTGCGAAACAAAGTCGCGAATACACTTTGAGCGAGCAAATTTCATAAAAAGAAGATATAAATTGTTCTCTGGAATATTTAGGTCGAGGTCGGTCAAGGTAATTGACCAATGGCACTACAACGTGAGATATTTCCATAATGGATGCACATACGTTGAAGCTTGCAAAGAAGCAACCATTAAGCAATCAATGAGTTTGACCTTGACCCACGGTCTTTGCCCTGTGACCTGGAACTTAGCATTCTGTAACCTCGGCTGTAACATCAAAACATCATACACGTATTGCCAGGGAACGTCAGTGACCGAAAGCTGTGGGATCAACAATTGCGATAGTGTTTATATGACCTTGTTCTGTAACCTATGATCTAGTGAAATGATCTTAACATACAACTATGACGATACTACGTTTTCATCGCACAGCTAGGTCTGCAATGCATTTGAACTGGTGTGACCGCACATAGGCGTCGGAAAAGAAGGCCATGCGGCCTGGCCCCCCACTTTTTGGCCCAAAATTTCCTTATCTCAGTCAAAATGGGAGAAAACCTGAAATTTTCATAAACAGTAACTGTGGAAGGCAACGAAGAGCCCAAATTTGAACAGTTTTTGGTCATATCGTGGAAAGGTTTTTGTCAGCATCAGGTTGAAGTTTGACTGGCCCCCCACTTTTTCCGGTGGCGATGCTTATGTGACCGCAGGTTATGACTATTTAGGAATATACATCTGATTTTGTAAGCCTATAGGTCAGTCAGAGCGTAAACATAGAGGACAGATTTTCAAAGTTCTTTCCAAAATTAACTCGCTCATCGATGTTGTTTTTCTGCCACGAAGGGTTTCCGGCCACCTCGGGTAATTATGCTTAAGCTCTGTCCGACTGCGTGTTAATGCTCATAAGATGCAATTTATGCTCATTACAATGCTTTAAAGGATGACAATAACTCGTCGCTGGGGCTTCGACAATACCTATATTGGAAATGTAGTGGGACGAAATGGTGATACAATAGGACCATTGCTAGAAGTCTGGTGAAAGCCAAATAATGCAATCGTGGTTTCCCATGTTCATACATAGAGCTCGCCTATCGCGTCAATTCAAATAAGTTTTTTTCTGCATCGGACCGAAGCAAGCATTTCCCACTTGCGAGTTAGAACTATAGCAATACTCTCTCCTTGTCGATATCTTTGCGCGATTTTACTCTCCTTGAAGTTAAAGGAAGCAAGCATTTGTCACCACGTGGAAAAATATGTGTGTATGTACACCGGACACCGGTTTGCAACAATGCACCGAAATACGGGAGATGGCGCATCCATGAGCTGTCTTTGTGCTGAGCTGACCTTACGCTGTCACAGTAGGCAGCTCTGTTCCGTCCAGTGGCGGATCCAGGGGGAAGCAAAAATGGTATGTCCACCCAAATGGAAAGCTAGGGGCAAAACTATATTTATGCCCCCCTCCCTCCCCCAAGCGGTCGACCTCCTTTATGCCCCGACTCATTTTAATTTATAAGCAAGATTTCGGTGCTTGAACTTTCAACTTCAAACAGAGCCAGTGAAGTTCAGTGTAAATATTGGATCTTGGATAGAAAAAAGAATCTTGAGCCCATACTTTTTTCACCCCGTGACGTTTTTTTTGCCTTTGGGCTCAAATATCCCAAATCCTACTGACAAATCATATTATTGTACCACAATTTTCACTGCGTGACGTTTTTCTCTTTTTTCCTTTTTGACTTTTGTTTGCTCCTCCCAAACCGACCGGCTAGATCTGCCACTGGTTCCGTCGATGTCTTCAGAGAGCTCTCGCACCTGCATGGTGTTCAGGTTTACGGGTGTGAAACGATGAAAGCGTTGGGTGCCCTTGATCTTCAACGTCGAGCTGTACCGCTGTATCAGTCGTTTTTACATTTCAAAGACCTCCTCTCTACTGACAAACGCGAAATGGATTGTGGTGTCGAAGTATTGCGACAGAAAAGAGAACATCAATAGATGATCCAAGATCTGATCCTTTTATTCTCTCCTTAAGCTTACCTTGGCTGTTCTTCTTCTAACTTTACCGCCAACTCCGTCACAGGCGTTCTTCCCGTGGCTGGTAGCAAAGAAGTGTCATTCACATGGTATTTGAAAGTCTATCTGGATGATAACACACATTGGTAAAGTGAAAATTGTTTTTGTATTGGCCACCGTACCCGTCTGATACGTAATGTATTTTCTTCAAACTCGGCATGTGGGTGCGTAGCCAAGGTACGAGTTTGTGCTGCAAGGGATTAGCCATGACGTGAGAGTGCTTTAAGTCGTCACTTAAAAAAAACAACTTCTACTGCACCGGACTCCATCCTCAATCCAGTATGGAACAAAAGGGTGTACAGTCACGTGCTTTGCAGACCAGTGATACGACTGAGCAGCATTTTGCGCAGTACATGTATTATTTTGATGATGATGATGATGATGTTTCCGGCACTCGGCAGCTGCCATATGGGAGGCGCCTCGTCAGAGGCGTCCCAGCCGCCGGATGAAGGCCGCCAGCCGAGGCGGATCACCCAGCGCCTCTTGAATTGTCGGGTCGTCCCGGCCAAAGACATTTCGACGGAGAAGAGCTCGCGCTGGGCATTCTGTTAAAAGGTGCTGCATTGTTTCCTCGTCCTCCCCGCACTCCGGGCACGTGCCATTTGGTGCCAGTCCCACCCGGTGCTGGTAACTGCGGAGGAGAAGAGAGTGGCCTGTCCGCAGCCTGGCCACTTCGGTGGATTCTAGGCGGGAGAGGCCATGTTTGTCCCCTAGGACCACTCTCTTGGTGCCGTTTTCCTCTGCATATCGGGTGGTGCTGACACTTTCAGTCCACAAGCTGTGCGCGTGGCGCCTTATGCAGCTGTTCGCGGAGTTAAAATCAATCTGGGTGGAACCCTGGTCCAGTGTGGCAGCGGCACGCGCCACTTCGTCGGCGAGCTCGTTACCCGGTAGGCCAGCGTGGCCCGGGACCCATTGAAGGGTTAGGTGGATGCCCATGCTGGCCAGGGTCGAGAGTTGGTGCCAAACCGAGCCTGCCAAGGCATCGGATTGAGCGTGCGGGCCCTCCGCCAGGCGGGTTAGGGCGGACTGCGAATCAGTGCAGACTCGCACTTCTCTCGGTCGACACTCGGCTGCGATCGTCAACAGATGGCGCAGGGCCGCATCCAGGGCAGCTAGTTCTGCCCGGAAACTGGACGTGTAGCGGCCGGCAGGGGACTCTGATCCGCTTCACGGAGTTGTTTTCCCTGAGTACCACTGCGCCTCCACCGCCATGCTCAGTGCCACTTGTCGCGGATCCATCCGTGAAGATTGAGATATCCGCTGGCGGGAGCGCAGCCAGAGTCCTTTCCGCCGCCGCGAGTCGTGCTTCTGGAGGGTCCGTCTTCTTCGTCTGGACGACTAGTTTCGTCCGAATGTCGATATTCGGGGATGGAGTCTCCCATGGAGCGACCTGCGGTGTAACCTGCAGAGGCTCCGCGGGAAAAGCGGCTAGGCCTGCCTCTGCGGAAACTGCCAGGCCGGTCTCGGCCCATCCGCGGTCCTGCTGTAGCCTCAGGCTGGGTCTTTCCGCAAGCAAGAGCGGTTGTAGCGGGTCGCCCGGAAGGTCGCGGACGTGCCGCTGCACCGCGATGGCCGCGAGCTGCTTTCGTCGTATGCTGAGAGGCATGACGTCCGCCTCTCGCTCCAGAGCGGCCGTCGGCGTCGACCTCAGGCAGCCAGTTATCGTCCTGCAGGCCTGTCGCTGTACGACCTCGAGGCGTTCTAGGTTAGAGCTCGCCACCCCAGGCATCCAGCCACCGGCCGCGTAGTCTGCACAGGATCTGATGAACGCGAGGTACACCAGCCTGAGGTCGGACGCCGCGGCGCCCCAGGACTTGCCACTAAGCGCCCGTAGCGCCCCACTCCTCTTCTTCATTTTGCACCTCAGGTTCTCGATATGGTGGCGGAAGGTCAGCGTCCGGTCGTACGTGACCCCTAGGAATGTCGGGGTCGCTTCGTGGCTTAGTCGAGCGGCGCCGAGGGTCAGGTTGCACTCTCGTCTGGCCTCTGCTGGGTCGAGCGAGAAGAGGGTGCCAACTGTCTTCTCTTGGCTTGTATTATGTATTATTTTCGGATGAGCCATCGATGACTACGGCTTTCCCCGTTGGTGCCTTTTCCTTCCAGTTTGCTATATAATGTCCTTGAGCCATAGAGATGTAGTGGTGACGGGTTAGGTTACATACCTTCTCACTCAGGGAATCAACAAATCGCTCTATATTATTCACGCATTCCGAAAGCGTCGATTCTCTCTCTGATTTTGACCATTCTTTGAACGTAATATCTCCAGAAGCCATTTGAACGGAGTCAAAAGAGTATAAATACTCCCTAACCTCCTCCTCTCCAGGGCTCCGTTGACGTGAGGGTGTCCACTGTCACCGTACTGTTATATTTTTTCAATATCACTGTTTCAATATATAACTGTTATATGTTTCAAACGTTTCGCGACTTTTTCCGTATAATCACGGCACTTCACTAAAGGTGTCCGGTATGACGCACATACACTTGACATTTATTACCTGATTTGACCTTAAAGATATAGATATAAGTTCATACAATTGAGCTCAAATAAAAGAGTTTACAGGCCTCACAAATCCCGGAACATGCGTTTTCCTAACCCTCTTAATTGGCGAGATCTCAGGGGAGGCATTTCGGGGCCCCCTTCATTACGTGTTGCACCAGATCACCCTCCACTGTGCGTGTTAAAAACACTAGTAGATATAAAAAACGGATGTTCTAACCAATTTTGTTGGACTGAAAAAAGTTAAATCTTCAATTTGAGATATTCCATTTTGAAAAAAAGGTGTACCAGCAAATTTGGGACATGACCTTAGGTCAAGGTCAAATCATAGATTTTTCACAAGTGACCTAGGGTCAAACGGACTTCAGATTCGAGTTTTTCGGTTCATTTCAGACAGGAAAATGTATATTTAATGTTTAGTTCATCAGTCTCTGTGGGTTGTATGGTCACCTAACAAATGCACTGTAAGCAGATTTTAAAAAAAATGCCTGAGGCAATAACTTCTAAATGTCAATGTTTAGACCCTAAACGTCTAAAGGTGCGCATTCTTTCTGGACACCTAGGTGTTTCTGCTGTGTAGCCTGTATACGATCTGTGGAAAATTGATTTTATTTTACGTTATTTAATTTTTTATTCTTTCTAACATTTTATTTTTTTCTACACTACATCGTGCTCTGTATTGTGTTTGCGCCTGGCTACCCGCCTCATCGTGGATTCCCGGTGCACTGACGCTGTCCCGCGGTCACCTTTTGGGTACTGTGCTGCGTTTGGTCGCGGTATCGTCGTCTGCCGCTCGCTTCGCGCTGGCCCGCCGGCACTTGTACGCGGCCCCTAGCCTTCTGGACCGTGTGGCATTGATATCGCGTTTCTTTCTTATACATCATGGACGCTTTTATCTTTTTGCCTCATCATGTCTTCGTTTTTGTTTTAACCCGTGTGTATTCCGAAATATATGTGTATGGATCTAAAGTTTTACTCCGATTGAGCTGAACTCTCAGATTCGGCTTTGGGGCCCATGGGAACCCCATATGCCAATTTTAAAGAAAATCAGAGAGGTACCGTGTAGGCCTTTGTCGATTGGTGCTGGAATTGCCCAGGTATGAAAAAACTCGGCAATGGGGTTACTAGATGTTACCCATATCTGTATTCCATAAATATAGCTAAAGAGATGGCCTTTTGTGACAAGATGCATTGAATTCAGTACGTTCTCTCTACCATTTTTTATTTCGTATTTATTTCAATAGGACTACTCCCAACAGGCACACTTGCCCAATTTACAAGGAGTATTGGCTTTTGTGTTTAAAATGATCCTCTCCACCGAGCCAGACGGGACATGGAAGGCGGTTTCAGCTCCGGAGGGCATGTGCGCCTGGAAAATTATGGTTGTGGTAAACGCATGACAATGAAGCATGACCGCATTTGCCATTATAACTATCGTGCTCAATGCTCTTGCCGGATTATGCTGCGATTGAACTCGATGGCTTAGGGTGTCCAGTGATGTTAAAGTTACACCAGGTATAGTAGGCTCTTTGTGGAGCTGAGACGAATTTAAAGTCAGAATCCGTAAGGAAAGGTTTTCTTGAAGCGCTGGCGGCTGATATCACAACGAAGTGGTACAGCTCTCCTGAACAAACAAAAAAACGTATTCACTGACCAATTTACTGGCAATCCACTAATGTCTCTACCAGTGGCGTAGCCAGGATTCGGTCAAGGGGGGTCCGACTACCGTCGGGGGCCCCCAGGCCGGGGGCCCCTTAGTAGTCGGGGCCCATCTCCTATGTCGTATAATATTTTGGCATTATAACATTTGCACGACGGAAATTTTTATATCCCTTCTCAAGTGTTTGTTATTATTTTGTTGATAGTTTGATTTTTCTCGATCCGACCAGGGTTTGGTAAATTTAGGTCACCAAATATTAAAGCTGGCCTATACCTATATGACAGCGTGGCTATAATAACAGTATTGTGGCACATTTCGGGAAATCAAATGTTGCTGCGTGCATGATGTTCAACCTGACTTTACCTCAATTCATTCTGGTAATCATGTATGAAGTTATTGAAAGTCGGTCGTTTTGAGTACGAAGAAATGGTCTTCTACGGAAAATGATTACCAATTTTTTCCGGTTGTCAAATTCATGAACTCTTTAACCCTTGCCCCGGTGGCGGGTACGAGCCACTTTCGCCCTGGTGGGGGGGGCTAAAAAGACCCCACGATCTCAAAAACTAAGAGAGCTAGAAAAAAGCGCAAAACGGCAATCGAAAGCTCTTCGAAAATGATACATTTTTCTTGTCAGGTCAATATCAAGGTCACCAGAGGTCAAAATAGGTCAAAATCGCTAATATGAGGTGTACTAAGAAAACCTCATATATCTCAGAAACTATGATAGCTAGAAACATTTTTCTAACACCATTCGAAAGCTCTTGAGATGCGCTTTCATTTCAGTGGCATTCATTTTCGTGTCAGGTAAACGCCTAGGGAGCTACAGGTCACTAAATATTGGGCATATTCTTGGGAATGTCCATAGCCACCCATGCATAAAGATATGTGGTATGAGTTTCAACTTGATCGATTAACCCTTCTTTTAGTTATGCGGTCCTAAGTATTTTTTGAGGTGAGGTCACTTCACCTGGCCTGGTGACCTGACCTGATATGACCTTGAGCCAAAATTTTCAGCAAAGATGTAAAAATGATGAAGGAACAGCTAGACCAAGTTTGGCGGCGCTGCGCGCCGCCGTTTTTGGTCACTTCGGAAAAACCCGAGGGGGTCTAAAAAGACCCCCCACCCGGGCGAAGGTTAATCAGAAAGTTTCCAAAGAAATGGAAAAAATTTATAAAAATACATGGGATATGGTGGATGGTGGTGTGTTCCGGACGTCATATAACGTCTGTTCCGGGGAAGGATCCTGATGAATTCACCACAGTTACTTTCTTACCCTTGCTATGTTGTAAATGAGCAAATTACCAAAACAATAGGCGCCTGATATAACTATTGCGTTGGATTACTCTGGCATTGTTATTTTAAGCCTTCCATACCTATTTTTCTTTTTGGGATTATGCTCAACAATGTTTGTCATTTTCCTTGTTTCTCTGGTTTCCTACGAAAATATTTGAAAGTTGTTTATTTCAGAATATTTAGGACGGTAGTAATTGGGACTAAGCTAATAGATTGAAAACCAGCTGAAGTTCCAAATTCCTTGTTCGATTTGCTATTATGGATGTTAAAATTAGATTAATTTTTGCCTTTCCTTCAGTAATGGTGCCTGATCGACATGTTTCAATTTGTCCTTTTTGGTACGCAATGGGAAAATATAAATTTTCGAAAATATGATTTTCGAAAATCTTCTTTGAGCCTAGGATCTCAAGCGATATCTCTGGATTCTATTCTAAACTCTAAAAGAAATGGAAAGGAAAAAGGACGCTCAATAAAAAGGATATATGAGTGTTCCCCAGATGTTATATAAAACCTATTCCATGGACGGTCCTACTGATGAAACCGCTCACTTTCTCCTCCCCAGCCATTGTTTGGAGATCCCGGGGGCTTGGGGAGGTGAGTACTTCCTTGGACTTTAAGTCTGATAGGCTTTGTACAGGGCTTGTATTGCTATGCCAGTGTTAAGCCATCCAGGACCATCACCCACCCCCCTGACCCCTGGGTCGAGCAGAGATATCAAGGGGCCTAGCACTTGACACGATGCCGAAACCAGTATCTGGGACCCCCTGAAAACAACACTTTTCCCGCAAATCAGTACTTACGTCCCCCAAAACCAGTATTTGGGGGTACCATGAGACTACCTACTGGAACTCCCTGGAACTTACTCTCGTGGGGCCTTGAGGATAAATTCAAGGGGAGGAAGGAGAGCAGAGAAATCACAAGGTTAATTTCCGGCCCCTCTCCCGATTAGATCCCAGGGGGTCTCTGATACTGATTCACGGCGCCTCTTGACCAAAATTGTGGACTCCTGAGAATCTCTCGGGGCTCCCTAGATTAGTTATCGGCAGCACCTATGGGCCTATTTATTGGCCCCCAGATTTGCTCTGGGGGAGGGGGGCTGAGACTGACTCTCGGGGCCATCCAGATTAGCCCTTGGGGGTCCCCTGAGGCTATCTCTGGGGTGGGGCGGGGGGCTGGGAATGACTTCCGACAGCCCTCTGAGACTAACCCTGGGGGCGCCCCCTGAGGCTAACACTCGAGGAGGGAGGCGTGGAAGCACCCCTGAGACTGAGTATTTGGCACGGCACTCCTAAGACTGTCTCTCGGAAACCCAGATTAACCCTCAGAGGCCTAAGGCTAACTCGGGGCCGTGAGACCAAAATTCAGGAGCACCTCTGGGAATTACTCTCAAAGCCCCAAAATTAGCTCTTGGACGAACCGGAGACTAGCTCCCGGGAGCACTCTAGCACTAACTTTTAGGTGCTCCCTGAGATTGACTCGGGGCCTCTTATGCAACAACTAGGGGGAGGGGCACAGCCTCAGGCTAAATCTCGAGGGTTCCCAAGATTACCCCTCGGGGGCCTCCTGAGATCAGCACTCTGCGGATCAAATGAAACTAACTCTCGGACCTCCAGATTAACTCTCGGGGCCACCTGAAAGTAAATATTGACTCCCGAGAGAGACGCCCGCAAGACTATGGGACCGAATATAGGGGTGGGGGGGGCTTATCGACACACCAACTGCCAAGGTCATATGGCGAATATAGGGGTCCTCTAAGACTGACTCGCGGGTCCCCTTGACCGACTCTTGGGGTTCTCTGAGACTGATTTTAATGTAGCCCCCTGAAATAGACTGTTGCAGGGCCCTGAGAACCACTCTCTGGGGGAACCTGGGACGAGTTCGGCCCCTGAGACCGACTTTCGGGGTCCACTGAGACCAACTCTCAGGGCCCCTCTGAAATACACCTTGACTTGAAATTTTATACTTGAGACCGAATCTCAGGGCGGGGTCCTGAGGCCGACCCGGGACATCCTAAGAACGAATCTTCAGGGGCTTCTGAGACTGATTCTGGGGCCCCGTGATCAGAGAATGCTTTGCAGTGGTTCAGATTGGCCCAAAGGGGGTGCTCGGACTCCTACAACTCCTTGGCTACGCCACTGCATCCACACATTCGGGGGCCCGCCGAGATCAGCACTTGGAGGCCCCTGAAAGCATTGCTTTCCCCCGATACCAATACTCCGGAGCCCCTGGATACTGATGCGCGGGGCTCCTAAGACCAAGCTCGGGGTTCCACTTAGATCAGGTTCGGGGGCACCCTTAGGTCCATGCTTGCACTTTTCTCAGGAGTAACTCGACACCGTTGTTCGGGGGGCCCCCAGATCAACATTCGGAGCCCCCCAGACTAATGCTCGGTACTCTGGAGCCCTTCGATACCAATGCTCGGGGACCCTGAGCCCAAGCCTGGGCCCCTGAGACCAGCCTCTGGGTCCCATGGGGCCAATGCTCGTGCCTCGATCATAAGTCCCCTCGATATCGATAGTCGGGGGGGCACCCCGAGATCAATATTGCCCCCCCCACTTCCCGAGATCAATGTTCGCTGCTCCGGAGCCATCGATACCAATGCTCGGGGGATCCCTAAGACCAGCTCTGGAGCCCCTAAGACCAAGATCGAAAGGCCCGTGAGACAAAGCTCGGAAGGCCCGTGAGACCAAGCTCGGGCCCCTAATGCAAAGCTTGGGGGCCCCTGAGACCAACCTCGGGGCCCCTGAGACCAAGCTTGGGGGACCTGAGACCACGCTCGAGGAGCCCCTGAGACCAAGCTTGGGGGTCCCCTGGTACCAAACTCAGAGGGCCCCGTGACACCAAACTCAGGGCCCCTGAGACCAAGATCGAAAGGCCCGTGAGACTAAAGCTCGGGGGGGACCTGAGACCAAGCTCGGGGGCCCTTGAGACCGAGCTCAGGGGGCCCATGAGATCAATGTTCGGTACTCTGGAGCCTTCAATACCGATGATCGGGGGCCCCCCTGAGACCAAGCTCGGAAGGTCCCTGAGACCAAGCTCGGGGGCCCCTGAGACCGAGCTCGGAGGCCCCCTGAGACCAAACTCGGAGGGCCCCCTGAGACCAAGATAGAAAGGCCCTGAGGCTAAGCTCGGGGGTCCTTGAGACCAAGCTAGGGGGACCCTGAGACCAAGATCGAAAGGCCCGTGAGACTAAAGCTCGGGGGCCCGAGACCAAGCTCGGGGGCCCCTGATACCAAGCTCGGGGGTCCCTGAGACCAAGCACGGAGAGCCCTGAGACCAAGCTCGGGGGGGGGCGAGACCGAGCTCAGGGGCCCCCGAGATCAATGTCTGGTTCCCTAGAGTCTCGATACCGATGATCAGGGGCCCCCTGAGACCGAGCTCGGGGCCCCCTGAGACCAAGATCAGGGGGCCCGTAAGGCCAAGCTTGGGGGCCCCCTGAGATCAAGCTCGGAGGTTCCTTGAGACTAACCTCGGGGGGCCTGAGATCGAGCTCGGAGGGCCCCCTGAGGCCAAGCTCAGGGGCCCCTGAGACCAAGCTCAGGGCCCCCTGAGATCAATGTTCGGTACTCTGGAGCCCTCAATACCGATGATCGGGCCCCTGAGACCAAGCTCGGGGGCAACCTGACCAAGCTCGGGGGGCCCCTGAGACCAAGTTCGGAGGTCCCTTGAGACCAGGCTTGGGCGCTCCCTGAGACCAAGCTCGGGGGCCCCCTGAGACCGAGCTCGGGGTCCCTGAGACCAAGATCAGGGGGCCCGTAAGACCAAGCTTGGGGGCTCCCTGAGATCAAGCTCGGAGGTCCCTTGAGACTAACCTGGGGGGGGGGCTGAGATCGTGCTCGGAGGGCCCCCTGAGACCGAGCTCAGGGGGCCTCTGAGACCAATGCTCGTGTTTTCCAGTGCATAAGGTCAGCCCAAGGGGGGGTCCGCGGACCCCAAGGACCCCCCCTTGGCTACGCCACTGGTCTCTACAAACGAGCACAATAAGGCAGGAGTGACACCACACTGCACATTTTCAGCGGTAGTATGGAGGCTCACATCCAAGTGAGTCGTTGATTCGATATCCCAAGGTAGCCCAGAATCGCCGGCGGATTGGGATGGGTTGCACTACATTTTTCCAGAGCATTAGGTTAGTTTCAGATCCATATATGGATTCGGGTTTCCATTGTTGTCAGCTTGGCTGCTTTTTACAAATGTATTTAGATTGATAATCGTGGTGTGCGAAAGGCTGAGGCTGGTTTTGTGGGAGAGACTTCGGACATGGACCACACAGGATCGGAATATCCCTGGCCGTGGTGCACTGTGGCTTAACACGCTCAGGCGAATTCAGTTTTAGTCACTCGGCAGATTACCTTCCAGAACTGCATCTAAAGCACAGGACAGACGCTTCAAAGAACCTTTAGCTGTTTGTACAAGTTCTGATGCGCTAAATTCGCCCAAATTGTGCAAACATTGGCCATACCTGGCATATGAAGGTTCCACCCCTGAAGGTCACGTGAAACATACCCTGCATGTTTTTTAGGTTGCCTCTCGGACGAATCGATACCCTGTGTGTAAGAATGTGGTGCGTATATTACCTGGAGGATGCATTGTTCGGCGCCTCCGTCACCACGCAGGTCGCTCTTTCAACTCAAATGCTGCTCGATGCCGGGCGGAATGTCGATAAGTCCAGGCCTCGGCTGCGTTTGTTGGCCTCGTGTCGCTGGGCTAGTTGTGCAGCGCACTGCACCACGTCACTACGTTGGCTGTGCCGCGGGGCGACTGCCGGCGGCGGCGCGGCACGCCGCTGTTCCCTCTCTCGGACCGCTGCGTGGCGTGCACCCACGTAGGCGAAGCGTTTGGCACCTTGCAGCGCAATCCCGCTTAATTTATTTCTTTATCTGAGATATCGCCCGCAGGATGAGCCCTATAATGGGCAGAGAGCAGGATATAAAACAACGGAACAGCGAGAGTGAATAATCAACTTAACGTACACAGCGAAAAAGCTGTAAGACCTAAAGTTAAATGGGCAACATAGGTCCAGGTGGATCAAATAATGTACATGAAAACGTTGATAAGTTTTGAAGTGCTGCGGCGAAGAGCATGATGATGAGTTGCTAAGATGTTCCCTGGCCTCTCCCCTCGAATCCGGAAATGTAAAAAAACACTGAAAATTATATATTCGGGCACAGCCCTTCATCAGAATCGTGGAGTAAATACCAATAATTCTCAGTCCTAGTATAGCCAGACCTCGAATTCGAGGTCTGGCTATACTAGTTATTACTAATTATTGTTAATACTAATGTTATTGTTATTTATTATTAATGTTATTGTTAATACTAAAGTTAGTTAATACTAATTTTTGATATTTACTCCACGATTCTGATGAAGGGCTGTGCCCGAATATAAAATCTTCAGTGTTTTTTACATTTCCGGATTCGAGGGAGAGGCCAGGGAACATCTTAGCAATGTACATGAAAACATGCAAGCAAAACACCCTTAAAGGCCTCAAAGAAGTAAACTCCATCTGCAACATACGATAATATTACAGGCTCATACAGTGACTACAAACTTGCGACATGTGCTTAAGCTTTATCCGGAAATGATTCGTAGGCATCCGTAAAAATGTCTGCTGGCGGGCATACATGTAAAATATGTGCCGAGACACGCACTGGAACCTGTAAACGAGAGCTGGAGATGTCGAATCAAGTCAGAAAGTAATGTTTTAATTTCTCCGTCGATTCGGCCGATGATAATTGATAAAGCAGCTAAAATGCAGCAACTGCAAGGCGAGTAATCAATGTACATAACAATTTAACTTTTAGGCACCAACCATGTCCGTATATTTCATTAGCTGCTTACCGTATATAGTCAATACAATTTCCGCCAGAGGCCCTGGTGAGAGGTGTATATCCTAGTGCGCAGAGTTATGAGAAAGGTTTAAAGAGGCTTCGCGCCACAACTTTACAAAGCTGGAAGATCACATTGGCTTAACGGTTTGCTTGATGTTGCAGCCTCGGCGTGTTTAAAAACAATAGCTGTGTTGATCCCGGGGGACAAAATAAAAACAAAACAAAAATTAGCTACCATGTCTAACCCTCCACTGCCTGGGATTCCGATTGGACCACTTTTCCCTCGGTTTTTCGCAAATGATCTCAGCCAATTTAAATGAGACGCGCATCGCTTTACAGGCCTCTATGATGGTCAATTTGACAACCTATGACTAAAAATGGCATTGGCTCAAGTCAGCTCAACCAGTTATGTCCTTAATTCTAAAGGCATGCAAGGCGATTATGTTCTTCTAAAGTGAGGGTGACAAAAACAGGGTTCAACGCGGCTTCTAAAAGAGCTAGATCCCTTCTAAACAGCATTTGAAAGCTCTTGAAACGAGAAATATGTACATTAGGGTGGAGTGAAATAATCAAAATTATTTGGATCGCTCCTCAACATTGTTTTTGTATTGCGCTAGGCCTTATGAAACTCAGAAATGAAAGATTCCTGGAAACCAGACCACGGGAACATGAGCAATATCGAGCATGGATGGATGTTTGAGAAACTTTTGGCGTTGCAGTCTCCATTGAAAATCTTTGGTGTTAGCGTACGGTGGTTTCAGCGCTAGCTGTTAGGGTAGATCAAGTGCGGTTTAAAGCGTGGGGATCACCCCAAACACATGTTGGAGGTGGTATATAGATCCAAACTAGTCGATTGGTATATTTTGGTTGGAGTGGCGGATGTAAGGGAGAGGGAGGGGGCAGGGGCTCAAACCCCTTCCCCGAAATGTCTGAGTGCCTATAGTAAATGCATCTTTGGAGGCTTTCCGAGGTAGTGACGGATTGACAAGGAATCCAGTACGATTTCAAGACACTGCAATCAACCGAACGATTTTTGTTCATGGATAGGTTCATGTCATGCTTCGTATTAGATGTTGGCATCAGTTGGCGATACTTGGTCCCCGCCTTAATGTACCCGTCGCGCCTCTCAAGCCGTAGCACGGAACGTGACGCCTCGGTCACTAGTTTAAAGAAAATGTGGCACCTTGGTTCCAGGAATTTAGTGTAATTAGCGGCATTTTAGCCGAAAATCATGAAAACGGCATTGATGTACAATGAGCTCAATATTTTTATTTTAAAAATGCTCTTCTAGGGTGAAACTAAACCTCTGCCTGCGGATGACGTCATGATATGGCAACTACATAATGTCCAATAGGCTTCAAGGGCTTCAATTGGCTGATTACTCACCGTGATGTCAGTGCTATCGTCACACCAACAGCTGAAAACTGTGTCCGCCTGGCTGGGGTAGATTTGGGGTACATTTCAGGTAGGTTTTTAGCGTTTATCCACGAAAACTTTGAGTTTCAAGACAAATCATATATTGAATGCCTGGTTTTTCGGCATCCTTACAACTTAGCTATCTCAGTTAAAATAACGTTATAAAGGTACCAAATTCCCTTTAATTATAGTGCGGAAGCTCGGCCGATGGGCCAATCAGATCTCTGTCCCATACTTCTCACCTGAGGTGTCTTCTCCTATTCCTAGACATTTTCGGTTTCAATACAGATGCTTAGGAAGTCGAATAAATTCTTCTGTTCTCGCTTTTTAGAGCGACGGCACACGAGAGCACCTTCCGTGAAGATGCAGAAAAGAAAATACAGATGTCGATTTGCATTTCCGACGACCTCCTGGTACGTTTTACTAACTGTCTCGACGCAAGACCCCTTAGTATGCCTCCCTCGTCTTTTTCCAGTGTTTGGCTGTGTCCCAATCCAAACCAGCCAAAATGTTGGAGTGACTAATGTGTTGTGAGCGGTAACTTACCTTCCCATTCCCTACAATTTGCGGATATTTCGCTAAGGAGTGCACTGAACATGAAAGCTGGGAGCACCTGGTGGTAACTTAAGCTGCCATTTCTTCTGGTATAGTAGCCGTTGATCCGGTGGTATGCCATGACAACTCATGCAAGCTTCCGGCAACTAGCCTCAGGCAACTATAGTTGCCATTGGCACTCGCCTTAAAAGAGATTCGGCGGTGAGCCTCGCACATGTCTAATACACAACAGAAAAGTGGTAGATCCATGACCATATTGGGGGACTAGTGGCCCGGGCCGCCCCCGGCACTACCTCGGACAGCCTCCAGCTATGCATCTACTATAGGCACTCAGACATTTCGGGGTTGAGCCCCCTGCTCCCCTTGCATCCGCCACTGCGACTGAAATGGTATACCTATCCACTAGCTGGGATCTATTTTCACCTCTTGCATGTGTTTAGGGGATTCCCACGCTTCAAAACGAACGTGAACTGCTCTAACAGTAAGCCACCGTACGCTAGCACCAAGGATTTCCAACGGAGACTGGAACGCCAAAAAATTATTAAACATCCATGCATAAATGCTCGATATTGCTCATGTTCCCGTTGTCCGATTTCCAAAATTCTTTCATTTCTGAGTTTCATAAGGCCTAGTGCAATAGAAAACAATGGTAAGGAACGATCCATATAGTTTGATTTTTTCACTCCACCCTAATGTAGGGGACACCGGAGCAAAACGGTCACCCTAAGCGTTTTTCTAACATATCAAGCTCAATAGCGGGCCGAAAAGTTTTAGCTATACACCCTGACGTAGCCTAATAAATTGTGTCTCTAATGTAAGAGTATCAACTTAAAAAATTCATTTGGAAAAACATGGCAGTGAAGTATATAAGCTAATGTTTTTTGTCCGTTTTGCCCCAACCCTGGGGCATAATGGTTTTCAGGAAGGGGCAAAACGGACAGAATGACCTGCTGTCATTGGACTTTGCCTGGGCACCCCCAAATATATATGAATCCACATCCCCGGTAGCCCTAATAATATGGCAAAAAAATCATATTTTCGTTAAAGCGTCAACGTCTATTAACTCAGTGAAAAGTTTTAACCTGCTTTCATTTTGGCACATGACTGCCCCCAACCTGGACCTGCCCCTGCCTTGTTTTCTCGCTGTTTCTTGGACCTTACAACAATAGCAAACCACATAGCACATAATCCTAAGTGATTGGGGTTACCAGACCATCAAAGACCATTTTACACCATTAGTCCATTTTGCCCCTTCCGTTTTGCCCCACAGCTACTCCGATTCAAGTTTTTACGTGTCGGAAAAAATAGCAGGTTTTGAGATTTTAAATTACCCTTACCCTAATCCTACATTGCCACTTGTTCAGACATATCACCATCAGAACTGAACTCAGTTGATCACTCGATGAAACGAAGATTTAAAAGTTGTAAATATCGTAATACTTACCGAAAATCCTCTCCAGTCAGCCGGCGTCGAAATGATGTCGCTAACTGACGATATACACGCTATATTCTGACGTCCTTTGTCTAAAGCGTAGTCCATCTTCTAAAATCTAAATGGAAATGCCAGTAACATACCGAAATAGCTAAAATCCGTTTTGCCCCAAAGTCCGTTTTGCCCCGGTCTCCCCTACATACATACGCTGTCATCCATTTTGAGGTCACGGTAATACGAAGGTCACTATAGGTTTTAAATGGTCACTGCTTTCAAAATTGTGTCCATAAATTTTGAATGAAACAAGATACAGTCTTAGATTTCGTACTATAGTAATGATTATGACCCAAGGGTTTGTGTGATCCTTAAAATATTTATTTTTGGTGCCCTTGACCCAATGTTACCATGCAAGGTCGTGCTGCATATCATTTAAATTCTTAGATAAAGACGAACACATTCATGTCTTTTGTTTTGTTCTACTTCTAATGGTTCTCGAGTTATCTCTTCATAATATCAATATGATATATTTAATTTATAACAGTAGCACTGTACCTAAAATGGTAGCAGCCGTTGAGCTGAAAAGATGGATTAACCTTAATCCATTGCCTTTGACCTCGACATGAGACATTGACCTAAACAATGAGAAACCTTCACCATGACGTCATAACATGGTATACGTCATATTGGGTGACGTCATCTGACCGGAAGCACTGGCGTCAATAACCTTGAAAATGCTGGTATGATGTTTATATTGACGTCATGTAACCTGACTCCTGCTTATTCCGATTATATCGCATTCTGGCGCATGGTCAGATCCAGGGAGGGCAAAAGAGGGCACTTTCCCTCCCTCCCGACTCTCGGTGCCCCATAAAATGGTCACGGCACACCTCGCTTTCCCCCTGAAAGGTCTATGGCCTCCGCCTGCGATGTTCCTGCAACAACAACCGGAAAAATATAATAACCAGGAGTGCGGATGGCGAAATACGACGCGGAAGAACTACCACTGGTAATCACTGGCGGCGGGACTTGGGGCACCGGGGCACGGGCCTCCCCCTTTAATCAGAAATTTTAACACTAACACTATGGCGTTGACTGGAAAGAAATGAGTTGGAAAGCTCATGGTGCACCCCCCTTAAATTCGGACGTTCCGCCGTTACTGCCGGCAATATTCCAATACCGGGACCGTGAGCTTTACATGATGTATATTTGCATGTAAGATTGGACCAGACTACACTATAAGAAGTTTTTGGCCGCTTCTGTGGAAAATAGCAGCACAGTGCAGCAGATTGACCTTGGCGGGACGCGGCATAAGAAGATCAGTAATTTTGGATGTTTTCAAGACGTGCGCGAGCTGGGCTTATCGTGTTATGTAAAGCCCCATGAGGTCTGTAGGGAGTTCCTTGTCATAGGGAGACACGTTCCCCTCAAGGATCATCTGACTACCATAATGCCATTCGAGTACTGCAGTGAGCCTAGTGCCGCTTTAGCTTGGATTTGGTAGCCCCATGAGGTCGGTATGGGAGGTCCTTGCCATGGGGAGGTACGTTCCCCTCAAGGGACGACGGGTTATTTATCGGTCGAGCCTGCAACAGTCTTGCCGTTGACGAACGGAAGAGTTTAACCTCCAGACGTGGAGGATTTTAACCTGTCAGTTAGTTAGGTGGAATTTTTCGTGGCCGAGTGTTCTTCTCCTTGGATTAAGCATCGGGGGCCCTGGTTGAATCAAACCTTCTTTCGAGCCGTTAAGGCAGGTTCATCTTGATAACGCAACTTATTCAGAAGCGGTGGGCAGCCTAGTCGGCTTTGCATAGGACGTTTTCCATGCCCGATTTTGCATATGAGTGGGAGGCTGCTCCTCAGATTGTTTTATAGTCAGCTCACAAATAAAAGCGGGGTGGGTTCAGCTAGTCGTGCCTGATAGGAGGGGTGCAGCAGCTGTGCAGTTTGCATGCATCATTTGTGGTTTTACAGCTTTACTTTTGCGTTCTGTGCTTTGTTCTTTACGACTTTATTTCT
This sequence comes from Lepas anatifera, assembly GCA_034440635.1. Lineage (NCBI taxonomy): Eukaryota > Metazoa > Arthropoda > Thecostraca > Lepadidae > Lepas > Lepas anatifera. Next base: position 2,426,655 of record JAOTON010000131.1, on the reverse strand, counting down.
ATTGAGCGGGTTTCGAAGTTGACAGATTGGAGTTAAACAAAACCTAAGAACATGAAAATTGTAACAAGCATCTAGAAAATAACATACCGCTTTCAAGACTTCGTTTTGGGCGTTTAACCATACCCTTTTGTTCTAAGTTATGCTCTATATTTAAGGGATGTCGGCAACTCAGGGCTTGGCTCGCAACTACGCTGGATACTTTCTGGAAGCTCGCCACGGAGAGACGCATCTTGTATGTACCTTTGCATCGTTCACGGGGCGCGAGTCCTATTTACTTGTTGTCCGCGCCAATGACATGTCAACAGGATGGTGCCAGAAGCCTGGTAAGAAACAAGAGTATCTACAAAACAGTGATTTTTATATCATAGCATCCATTCTAAATATTACAACTGGTTTATTGGCAACATGGGTATCAACAGCTGAACTGTTACATTTTGTCTTGAAGAGGGACGCGGAACACAGACGAGGAAAAACACTTATGATAAAAACGCTACTTTGCCACGTCCTCTCTTCCCTGGCCCCATCCATACAGGAGGCCCGTCGTTTTCTATTAGATCCACTCATGATCTTTGGGTAAGACACAGGACTGGAAACGCACAGTTCTACTTTCTTCTAACTGACTTGTCTGCAGCCTTTTCGGCCTTCCGCAAGATTCGCTCTCGCTCCTTCTTTTCTCGTTCCTCCCTTTTCCGCTCTCTTTCGACGTGGAGTTTAAGCTCCTTGAGCTTTCGTTTCAACTGCAAAATGGGACAGCACACATCAGTAAATAAAACTCATGCATTTTACTCTTTTCTTTCATAAGACAGGCTCATACATGTAATCCGTTCAACAAGAATAACATAATACAGAACAGTTCGTCAGAACATTGGATAACAAACTTTCGGTCAATTTAAAAAAGAGGAACACATTTGATGTCACACAAGATTATGACAAGCAGCTACGTCATCGGCTTCTGACAAGCAGCTACGCCCACAAGTTTGAAGCGTTGGCCGGTGTCGAGCTCTGACCTTGACCTTATCATCGCCCTCGACACCCAGTTGTCGCAGCTGTCGCGAATCCAGTGACATCAGCAGCGCACCGGTCACTGCCAGACGGTAGAAGGTAGCCGCGTGATGACCCAGGCCTTGCCCCGCCAGCCACTGGCCCACCTGAAGTAGACAGCCGGCTCAGACTCGACTGAAGGCAGCCATTGCTCCCAGATCTGGGCACTCTCCAACCTCTCATTCAAAGTGTTTATTCTGTCGTCCATTGACGAGCTATGTGTGCATTTCATTACACATGAGGCTTACCGGGCCTGCGAAACAGCTTCAGCATTGTCCGTGTCGTGCAGAAAATGGTTTGATTTTCACCCCCCCCAGGCGTTTTACTAAAAATATTATCTGGTACCTGTCTGGTCTTTCATTAGCTGTTCCGGGTGCTTTATAATGTTTAAGGTTCGTGCGCCCTTAACACGCGCATTGACGGGGGTCTGAGTCACATTCGCATTGACGGGAGGGGGCGGGTACCCGCTCCCCCTAAGATCTCGAGAACCACGGTAGGTAGCGAAAAACGGTAAACGGTGTTGGGCTGCCCATCCACTTCTCCATCGAAAACATTTCAACCATTTTTTGTCAGGTCACATTTAAGGTCACGAGAGGTCAAAAACAGCCGTCATAGGGATAACATGTAAATTCAGTTTTTTGGCCATTTCATCTGAACAAGTAAAGATAGCATAAAAAGACTTGAACTATATGAATCCTCTCAGCAAGCCGAATCGAATGATATATAATTTGACCTTACTAGGTCAAATCAAGGATTTGACCTGACCTGAGGTCAGGTCAGGGTCAAATTATATAAAATGCATATCATTAGAACCGCAAAGCCCAGGCGAGTCTAATGCAGCTAAAATAAATGCTCTATCACCATCCGTTACTGAGTTATTCCGTAAAAACCATTTTTCCCATGTATTTCCAACGGAGAGGTCATGCCTCGTACCTGACCTTAGGTCATCGATATAAAAAATACCGGAACATATTTTAGAGAACTCGGTGGGGCCATTATGTGATATGAGTTTCAATCGGATAAGTTCACCCTGCTCTGACTTATGCTATCTTAAACTTTTTTTGAGGTCGGGTCACTTGACATGTACTGGTGACCTGACCTTGGATGACCTAACCTTAAAATTTTCACAGAAGTTGTAAAAGGATGAGGAAAAAGGTATGCCAAGTACGGCGGCGCTACGCGCCGCCGCTTTTCTACTACCTCCAAAAACCCAAAGGAGGGGCGGATACCCGCCCCCGTCAAGGCGCGTGTTAAGCCCCAATAACACTGGTCAACAAAATTTAACTTTTGTCGTGGATCCAATATAAAATAGTCCGTTTCTAATGTAATTTGTGGCGCTGAACACGAATCTGGCAGCAGAAATGCCGTATCAGATCAGAATTTTGAGATCTAGTATGTCTGTGTGTCGTCTTTGTGTCAGGCCTACTTGGCATCAGTGACACTGACAGTGCAAAACCCAAGAGGTCTAGGAAAATGAACGTTTGCGTGTTTGTGGAGGCTAGGGTATTCTACCTTAAACCCGATTTTCATAGACCTAGGTCAATATATTCACGGTAAAACGAGGCCATATAGGTCAAATTCTGTATGTGCAGGGTAGCCATTGGGAAATGCCGTGATTATGCGATGAAAAGCCGGATATGGAGAGAAAGTCGCCTGAAGTAACAGAGGAAAGGTCTGAGGCAATGTTCCCTGAAACGTTTAGGCCAAGGTCGTTCAAGGCCATTGCCCTTTGACGTCAAAATACTACATTTTGCCTATAACGTGTACTGCAACTAGCATTATGGCAACCGTCGGGCGGAAAATAAGGTTTGACCTTGACCCATGACCTTTGTCTTGAACCTGCGACTTTGAGCTCAAGATTGAGTGACCTAGCGTATGACGTCATAGCATGATATACGTCATATTAGGCGGCATCATCCGACCAAAGGCACTAGGGTCAATGACCTTGAAATGGTGGTATGACCTTGACCTTTGACTTTTTACTTAGACTCGATCTTCAAGGGAGGTGACTCTGACATAAAATCCTCATCATATAATTTTGCGACGTCACCTCTCGGTCTACAATACCGGCGAGCTTGTGCGACCGAGCGCAAACCTTGTTCAATGTACAATGTTCATGCACTTGAATGCGAGGTAGTCTTTCGTTGCAATAAATTCACATATATATTGATAAGTTGCATTGTCTGGGTGCAGATAATCCGGATTCTCGACATCCTTGATCTATATTTTTCCACAAAAGGCTAGGCTGATGACAGTGTGTGGAAAGTGTAGGGGCTATACAACAGGTATGCTCTGGAGAAGAAACCAGGTCCGATGGCAAAAACGGTTACTAAATTTGAAATCAGTGGTATCGAAATAGGCAGAAACAGGTGGTCACGTGCCCGATCATTTTGGCTGTTGACCAGTCTAATCAATCACCTTATAAGCTTTCCTCTCCCTCGTTAGCTTGGTTGATAAACTGATTGACAAATAAGTCAACTGTCAACGGCCGTGGGAGACAAAATCAGTGTTTGTGTTACCTCTGCAGATGAATCTGACCTGTTCTCGCGACCAGCTGAAGGGTGGGCCGGCGTTCCACTCAGGGAGACAGGAAGATCCTTCCGGACCGGCAGCCATGCAGCACTGACCCTCTGTGAAAGACGCTCAGGTCAGTAGCCGGGCAGCACTGGGCCTCTGTGACAGAGGCTCAGGTCAGGTGCCGGGCAGCACTGACCTTCTGTGACAGAGACTCAGGTCAGTAGCCGGGAGCACTGACCCTCTGTGACAGAGGCTCAGGTCAGTACCGGGCAGCACTGACCCTCTGTGACAGAGGCTCAGGTCAGTAGCCGGGCAGCACTGGGCCTCTGGACAGACGCCAGGTCAGTAGCCGGGCAGCACTGGGCCTCGGACAGACGCTCAGGTCAGTAGCCAGCAGCACTGACCCTCTGTGACAGAGGCTCAGGTCAGGTGCCGGGCAGCGCTGACCCTTTGTGACAGAGGCTCAGGTCAGGTGCTCAGCTCAGGACCCAGATGGGATCAGAGAACAGTGGCAGTGCTAGCGATGGTGACTCTTCTAAAGTATATGCGTCATATTTATGCTAGGATTAGTATTGCAACAACATATAGAGCACCGTCAAGCAAACCTGGTTTCCTATATCATTCGTCTCGAAGCTCACTGTTCTCGGAGGAATGAGCGTTTCCAGCGCAGAGTTCCGCTCTGCTCGGCAGCACAGCCGAAGCGTGAGCACCCATCGGGGCAGCGGGGGAGGCAGGAGAGCGGCCAATTTCCCCATCCCCGGAGGGAGGGAGGAGAGCGGCCCAGTCCCGGAGGGAGGGAGGAGAGCGGCCCATTCCCGGAGGGAGGGAGGAGAGCGGCCCATTCCCGGAGAGAGGGAGGAAAGCGGCCCAGTCCCGGAGGGAGGGAGGAGAGCGGCCCAGTCCCGGAGGGAGGGAGGAGAGCGGCCCATTCCCGGAGGGAGGGAGGAGAGCGGCCCATTCCCGGAGAGAGGGAGGAGAGCGGCCCATTCCTGGAGGGAGGGAGGAGAGCGGCCCATTCCCGGAGGGAGAGAGGAGAGCGGCCCAGTCCCGGAGGGAGGGAGGAGAGCGGCCCAGTCCCGGAGGGAGGGAGGAGAGCGGCCCATTCCCGGAGAGGAAGGAGAGTGGCCCATTCCCGGGAGGGAGGGATGAGAGCGGCTTATTCCCGGAGAGGAAGGAGAGTGGCCCGGTCCGGGAGGGAGGGAGGAGAGCGGCTTATTCCCGGTCAGGAAACGGTTGTTTCTTTGGAAACAGCGAGCTTTGGGACAAGCAATGTAAAACTGGAGGCTTTTTGTATGTTCTACTGAAGTGATGAAATTTGAAATTTAATATGATAAGTGTCACATTCATTCAAACGCTAGAATTATCCAAATACGATGACTATTCCATGAAATGTAGCTTCAGAAAACACACGGTGTGACAATACCACTTTTTCATTCCCTTCACAAAGCTCAAAACTATTCCGTTTCCAGAAGCGCACTTTTACAGGTGGCAACTGGAACAGACACTGATGTCACGTATCTGGACTTCCAGTTATTGGCCTGTCTTTCAGCACACTTGATAAAACGATGCACTGTACCTTGACCACCATATCAAAAGGAGAGTCCCTTTGGGCGGTTCAGGTCGATAATCCTGCTTAGGCATTTTTTTTTTTTAATATTATTTGAGGGAAGACTGATCTGCTCTGGCCTGGGGCGGGGGACGGGGACGGACCTGCTCTGGCCTGGGGCGGCGGGGCGGCGGCGGACGGTCGCAGGCAGGGCGGCAGCCGAGGGGGCTCCTCGGACTCAGAGCTGGCTCCGCTGCCGCTCTGGTGGCCGCCGGGCCCCTCCTGGCGGCCAGACTGCCTCTGCGGGGCCTGGTACTCGGGCGGGGGCCGCACCAGCGGCAGAGGCGGCGCCGGAGCATAGGCCGCCTGCCTGGAGGTACCTGCCAGCAGCACGACACACCTGCCGTCTGCCGGGCACTGCGAGTCTGGCTAGGGTTTGTAATCACATATCGATAACCGTTTGTTCAAGAGTGCCATTAAAGGGTTCTTAGCATGATGTCCTTCCACGCTGCCTGCACATGTTAAAGAGTGATGGCAGTTTCCCTGAATAAGGTGTGGTCTGATCCTTGCACTCTTTTTCAGCAAGACGGGGCTGGGTGACACGTTCATAAAAAAAATTTTTTTTTTTTTTTTTTTTTTCTTTTTTTTTTTTTCTTTTTTATTTTTTTTTTTTTTTTTTTTTTTTTTTTTTTTTTTTTTTTTTTTTTTTTTTTTTTTTTTTTTTATTTTTTTTTTTTTTTTTTTTTTTTTTTTTTTTTTTTTTTTTTTTTTTTTTTTTTTTTTTTTTTTTTTTTTTTTTTTTTTTTTTTTTTTTTTTTTTTTTTTTTTTTTTTTTTTTTTTTTTTTTTTTTTTTTTTTTTTTTTTTTTTTTTTTTTTTTTTTTTTTTTTTTTTTTTTTTTTTTTTTTTTTTTTTTTTTTTTTTTTTTTTTTTTCCTTTTTTTCCCCCCTTCCCTTGTTCTCCCCCCCCCTTTTTTTTTGTTTCCCCCCCCTTTTTTCCCCGGTTTTGACATTTATTTTTTTTTTCTTTTTTTTTTTTTCTTTTTTTTTTTTTTTTTTTTTTTTTTTTTTTTTTTTTTTTTTTTTTTTTTTTTTTTTTTTTTTTTTTTTTTTTAATTTTTTTTTTTTTTTTTTTTTTTTTTTTTTTTTTTTTTTTTTTTTTTTATTTTTTTCTTTTTTTTTTTAAAAATTTTTTTTTTTTTTTTTTTTTTTTTTTTTTTTTTAATTTTTTTTTTAAAATTTTTTTTTTTTTTTTTTTTTTTTTTTTTTTTTTTTTTTTTTTTTTTTTTTTTTTTTTTTTTTTTTTTTTTTATTTTTTTAATTTTTTTTTTAAAATTAATTTTGGTCCCGCCCCCCCTTTTTTTTTTTCTTCAAAGGGCCCCCCCCCTCAACACGTGTTAATATTTGTTTTAATCGTGTCAGAAACTTAAACCATTACCATGATTTCCATATTTAAACTTCAGCCGCCAACCTCATGTTCCGCATGGTCTGCGCTCCCCCATACACGTCAGCTGGAGGAGGCGGTCGACCTACCCCTTCTGATGAGCTGACCCTGGCCACAACAGCGGATCTCCGGCTCGTGCTCGCGGTACCAGGGGTCCGGCTCCCGGCCCCTGCGCTCCTGCTCCTGCGGCCGCTGCAGCAGGTCGGGCTCCTGCGGCCGGCCCCAGGTCCCCTGGACATGGCCGCCGCATACCTCAGGCAGACGCTCCACGGAGCGCCGCCGGGCATCCTCCTCTTCCCTGAGAACAACGGCGGACCTCACGCAAGCTGGGCTCGTGGTTAGCTGACTGGCGTCTTGGCAGAACTACTGTTCGCCTTCAAAAATATTGTTTTTATTTTTGAATTTCGACATTTTCTGTCGTGGAAGGGCGGAGAGGCATGCCTCACTGCTAGTACATAGGGTATGCCCGTTTTGCTTCGAACGGCAGAGTAACCTCAGAGTGCAATGCACTAGCATATAGTTCTTGCATATAGCGTAAAAATATTCATGCCATTTCAGAAGCGCACATGTTGCGTTCAGCCATCAATCATGACGATCTGACAGTTCACGCTTTTTTGGGGCGCCAGGTTGCCTGCGTTCCGACAACAGAAGCTTACTCACGGGTCAACGAGAAGGCTCCGCAGCTGCTCGGACAGCGGAGAGCGCTGGCTGCCGCTGCTGGAGCCGGACGCCCGCGGGCTCGCGGAGCCGTGAGTCGACGTTCTGGCCGTGCCCTGACCCCGTCCAGCAGCGCGAGCCGCCACCTGTGCCCCTGACCCAGCCGCGACCCGACAGGCACCGCCCCAGGGCCCGGCCGGGGACACCGCAGGGGCAGCGGCGGGTCTCGGTATACGATTTCCGGGTGTACACCTGGCGGCACCGGCTGGCACTCGTAGTTGACTGGGGCGCCACCAGGTAGTGCTGAACTCGAACCAGTTGCCAATGGTTTTCTCGTCAGTGTGTCGGTGGGACCCATTCTGGAAGGAGATACACAATTGCTAATTTAGAAACCCATAGGGTATGTCGATATGTACGAATGGGTACACCAAAGCCGTTTGGTACGGAGAAACTTTGTGATAGGGGCTGAAGAAACCCCTATGAACTTTTAGGACAAATGGTGAGTAAATCGGAGATCCTTCCTCAACTGAAGATGAGCCAACCACCGGCGATGACTCATTCCCCCCGCGTCAAACAACTCTACAGACATCTAACCGTGAATATGAATCAGTTGATCCAGCTGCAGTGGTTTTCAGTAGCACCTTACAATAAAGCAACAGCGGAAACAGAACTCACGGCTGGCCGCCGGGCAGGGTGGCGTCTCGGGGAGGCGGCGGGGAGGCAGCCGAACCGACACCTTCTGTGGCTGCGCCATCGGCTCTCGCTCCGAGCTGCAGACGCTCTCCGAGTCTCCGGCCTCGTCATAGCTAGAGTCCTGTCGGACCGTCAGTCGGGCTGGCTCAAAAGGTGTTCAAGTGATGTGGAGATAACAACACGGCCAGGTACCGCCGGCTGGCAGGCTTGCTGGGGAGTGGGACTAATCTGCATGGCCCCATATCCCGGGGAAACTTGGAGATGCATCTGGCAGCTTTGATAAAATGGGCTTGTGTAAAAAAAAAACGGAAAAAAGATCGCCTGTGAAAATCCAGGTCAGCAGTGTGTGTGTGTGTGTGTGTGTGTGTGTGTGTGTGTGTGTGTGTGTGTGTGTGTGTGTGTGTGTGTGTGTGTGTGTGTGTGTGTGTGTGTGTGTGTGTGTGTGTGTGTGTGTGTGTGTGTGTGTGTGTGTGTGTGTGTGTGTGTGTGTGTGTGTGTGTGTGTGTGTGTGTGTGTGTGTGTGTGTGTGTGTGTGTGTGTGTGTGTGTGTGTGTGTGTGTGTGTGTGTGTGTGTGTGTGTGTGTGTGTGTGTGTGTGTGTGTGTGTGTGTGTGTGTGTGTGTGTGTGTGTGTGTGTGTGTGTGTGTGTGTGTGTGTGTGTGTGTGTGTGTGTGTGTGTGTGTGTGTGTGTGTGTGTGTGTGTGTGTGTGTGTGTGTGTGTGTGTGTGTGTGTGTGTGTGTGTGTGTGTGTGTGTGTGTGTGTGTGTGTGTGTGTGTGTGTGTGTGTGTGTGTGTGTGTGTGTGTGTGTGTGTGTGTGTGTGTGTGTGTGTGTGTGTGTGTGTGTGTGTGTGTGTGTGTGTGTGTGTGTGTGTGTGTGTGTGTGTGTGTGTGTGTGTGTGTGTGTGTGTGTGTGTGTGTGTGTGTGTGTGTGTGTGTGTGTGTGTGTGTGTGTGTGTGTGTGTGTGTGTGTGTGTGTGTGTGTGTGTGTGTGTGTGTGTGTGTGTGTGTGTGTGTGTGTGTGTGTGTGTGTGTGTGTGTGTGTGTGTGTGTGTGTGTGTGTGTGTGTGTGTGTGTGTGTGTGTGTGTGTGTGTGTGTGTGTGTGTGTGTGTCTGTGTGTCTGTGTCTGTGTCTGTGTCTGTGTCTATATTATCAAACAACAGTCGCCTACTTCACCGGAAATTGAGCAACGATTAAAGTCAATTTATATTTCTATAACACAGCTGTAACGTGCAGAGCCTTAACGCGCGCCGGCAGGGGGTAGGTACCTACCTACCTACCTACCTACCTACCTACCTACCTACCTACCTACCTACCTACCTACCTACCTACCTACCTACCTACCTACCTACCTACCTACCTACCTACCTACCTACCTACCTACCTACCTACCCTCCTAAAGGTTTTTCGCAGACCCTAAAAACGGCAGCATGCAACACCACCGTACTTAGTACACCTGTTACATGGTCGCTTTTGCAACTTCTGACAACATTTAAGGTCTAGGTCGTATCAGGTCAGGTCACCAGTCCAGGTAAAGTAGCATTACCCCAAAGAAAGTTTGGAAGTATAGCAGTAAAAGCAGACGTAATATTATTTTGAGCCAAAAATCGCAACGTATATTGAAGTCACGCAGAAAATGTGTCGCAACGGGATTTTTGATAACATGGGGCCAGGACCGAGTCATGACCTTTCCATTGGAAATACATGGAGAAATTGGTTTGGGGGCGCGGTAGTGGAGTGGTCAGCGTAGCTGGCTTCCATTCAGCCGACCCGGGTTCAAGGCCCGGCGGCTTCCCTGGACAAGGAGCAAGCTGGCTCCCGAGAAACCTTTCCAACAGGGAAAGAGTTGGCGACGCCAAATGGCCCTGGCTGTTGGTGCGTCGATAAGCCCCAAAAAATTATTATTATTATCAGAGAAATTGGTTTGAATCCGATATCCTTCCAGAGAATGGTGATATATATTTTATTTTGATACCATGATGTTTGGCGGGCGACAACAATTTGAATGTTATGCATTTTGACCAATAATGACCTTGACCTGAGCTTAGGTCAGACCAATTTCTGTATTTGACCTGAGAATGTCATGAGATACCGTCATTAGATCAGACTTTACAAGAAGATTTTAATTGACTGTAGCACTACTCTATCAGCATTTACAACACAAAACGTAAGTTTCCAACGAATGCTTATGAAAACAGTATTTGGCCTTAGTGACCTCAAAAGTGCCCGACCCAAAAAAATTGCATAAATATGTTTGGTGCAGGTCACGACGGGATATCTAGCGTCATTTGGGTTCCCGTGAACAGTATGTCAGTTTCTAAACCAAACCTGCTGCTGCAGGTTCATTTTGGCTGAAGATCCTTATCGGACCACTGATGTTGAGACGCTTGCTTCATCCTTGTTTTACACAAAGCCTAAACACCTGCTGGCACGAGGCCCCGTGCCTCATTTGGCGTAGGGGGTAGCGATAGGTATGTACCTACCCGTCTCCCTACGATCTGAACAACCGTGCTAGGTAGCCTAGGTAGCGGAGGGCGCGTTAGATAGCCCGTCGTGACCTCCACAAAAATATGTTTGCAAATTATATATATATATATATATATATATATATATATAAAAAAGTTTCATTGAATATGACGGAATATTCGGTGTTGGTTTTTTTCTTGGTGAGGCTTTTCACTTTGCGGAGTAATTGTTTTCCTTGGTTGTCCAAATCTGAGAGAATTGCGCTTACATTTTCAACATGTCCAAGTAACGTTTCATCAATCCAATTGACATCCTCAGACGACCTGAGAGACATAAGACACAAAGTTAAAAATACATATTATATACGTTATAAATCCAAACGTAATCTCAGATCGGTTCGGTCAGTAATGATTTGAAAAAAATGGAGCTGCCATGGCTCTAGAATTATTTATGTGCCCAGGTGCTTTTAACGTGGAAGGTATCTCCATTAATAGCAAAAGAGCAAACAATGCTATCAATCTTTCTGTTGTATGATAAACGGGTTAAATAAAATAATGCAGATATGACAAACTATCTGATCACAATGTCAACAAATAACACAATGTCTGTATTGATTAACGGCTCCCGACAGGTTAGCTCAAATTCCGTACAGTGTAATGCATATCCGTGAATAGTGAATTGTCATTGAGTGTTATGTAGTGCTAATGCCTCCTAGTGATGTTGACATTGTGATCAGATAGTTTGTCATACCTGCATTATTATATTTAAGCCGTTTATCATACAACAGAAAGGTTGATAGCATTGTTTGCGCCTTTGCTATTAATGGGGATACCTTCCACGTTAAAAGTACCTGCACCCAGAAATAATTCTAGAGCCATGGCAGCTCCATTTTTTTAACACGCGCATTGACGGGGGTCTGAGCCACCTTCGGATTGACGAGGGGGCGGGTACCCGCCCCCCTAAGATCTCGAGAACCACGGTAGGTAGCAAAAAACGGTAAACGGCGTTAGGTAGCCCATCCGCTTCTCCATCGAAAATATTCGAACCATTTTTTCTCAGGTCACATTTAAGGTCACCAGAGGTCAAAAACATACCGTCACATGCCGTCATAGGGATAACATGTAAATTAAGTTTTTTGGCCATTACATCTGAACAAGTAAAGATAGAGCAAAACGACTTGAACTCTATGAATCCTCGCAGCAAGCCGAATCGAATGATATATAATTTGACCTTGCTAGGTCAAATCAAAGATTTGACCTGACCTGAGGTCAGGTCAGGGTCAAATTATATAAAATGCATATCATTAGAACCGCAAAGCCAAGGCGAGTCTGATGAAGCTAAAATAAACGCTCTATCACCATCTTTTACTGAGTTATTCAGTAAAAACCATATTTCCCATGTATTACCAATGGAGAGGTCATGCTTCGTACCTGACCTTAGGTCATCGATATCAAAAATACCGGAACATGTTTTAGAGAACTAGGTGAGCCCATTATGTGATATAAGTTTAAATTGGATAAGTTCACCCTGCTCCGACTTATGCTATCTTAAACTTTTTTTGAGGTCGGGTCACTTGACCTGTACTGGTGACCTGACCTGAGATGACCTAACCTTAAAATTTTCACAGAGGTTGCAAAAATGATGAGGGAAAAGGTATACCAAGTACGGTGGCGCTGCGCGCCGCCGTTTTTCTGCTGTCTCCGAAAAACCCGAGGGGGCGGGTACCCGCCCCCCCGTCAATGCGCGTGTTAAACCATTACTGACCGAACCGATCTGCGATTACGTTTGGATTTATAACGTATATAATATGGATTTTTAACTTTGTGTCTTATGTTTCTCATGTCGTCTGAGGATGTCAATTGGATATATATATATATATATATATATATATATATATATATATATATATATATATATATATATATATATATATATATATATATATATATAGTATATATGTATGTATGTATGTATGTATGAATGTATGTATGTATGTAGGTATGTAGGTATATATCTGCCAGTTTCAAAAGCAATTTGAGAACACAGATACTTGTCATTCTTCCATGGAACGCTGTTACATCCGCCCCGTTCTTCCTTTATGAATAAATGATTGTTCACCCTTCGACACCCGGAGTATAGCTACCCGTGCTGGCAATACGTGCACCTGTTGAGCGCGCCACAGCTAATGGTTTCGTGCCTGCCATACCTCTGGTGCAGATCGGTGGGCGTGGTGCGCAGAAATGTTCGTTGAATGGTGCCGGCGTGTTCATCGTTCATTTTTATCTGCGTTTATTATCTACTCTGTATGTGCTGCGAGTTATGATTTGTCATTGAATGCTGGACGCTGAAGCGGTAGCTCGCCTTTGATTTGTCAGTTTTATAATCGGTGTGTCTTGAGAGGGCAATGCCGGTCGCCAACAGATTGAACCCTTCAGCCAGCGGGCCGGGCTGGGGCGGGCTGGCCGTATTTGAGGACAAGCCGGGCGGGAGAGGGACCATGGTTCTAGGCTGAGACTTTTTGTTCTAAAAAAATACTGCATACCTCACAACCACATATTGCACATACTTTTTTATTTTTTACTTATACCTTATACGTCAATTTCAGTCAAACAATTGTGAGCCTGAAATGATTGATTGATTATTGGGTTTTAGGGGCGCGCCAACCTGCGAGGTCATATAGCGCCCATAACACTTCTCTGCAGTCAAAGCTTATAAATTTGTCTGTCTTTAGGGGAAAGTAAAGTCTCATCTACAGTGAACTAATATTTACATTAAAGAGTGAATCTTTCACATCGTAGTTATGATTTTCACTGCACGGATGCATGGTCACAGATTCAAACAGGTTTACCGCGCCGGCAGGCGCTCGGCGCGGGCGCCGGGGCATCACTTCCGGCGCCCACCCCGCGCCAACGGACCCAGGGGCCCGGAGCGCGGGGGCAGCTAGACGCCGGACCCAAGCCCGACGTCTAACGGAGGCCCTCCCCGTCGCTCCGAGACTTGAAAGGCCCCGGAGCGAAAGGGAGGACCCTGAAATGAAGAGTTGCTTCAAAACATTGGCGGATCTAGGTGAAAAGTTTGGGTAACCAGTGCAGCAAAAATCTCAAAAAAGAACGAAAGAAAATCTGCTAAAATTTAGTCTGGTCACTATCGAGATCATTGCCCCTTGCCCATCCCCCTCAGCATCCGAAAAAAGTGAGAGGGTACTTATCCAACTTAAAGGTCATCTGGTACATTTGTGAGTTTTGAAGTGAGGGACCAGAAGCATAGAGCATGCTGAAAACCTCCTGGCTTTATTTTCGATCCCTGTTGGAACTCGCCTTTTTAAGGAACATGACGTTTTTCTTTTGAACCGAACGATATTATCCTCCCCTTTCCCAGGAGCACGGTTAGTAGAGACACCAGGTTGCGCCACATGTGATTGTAGGAAAATATATTGTCAAGTACTGTTTTAATTTTCTCCTCTGAGGCAGGATTAGGTCTTAACACGCGCATTGACGGGGTCTGAGCCATCTTCGCATTGACGGGGGTCAGGTACCCCCCAAGATCTCAAGAACCACGCTAGATAGCGAAACATGGTTAACGGCATTGGATAGCCCATTCAAATCTCTATAGAAAATATTTAAACCATTTTTTCAGGTCACATTTAAGGTCACTAGGGGTCAAGGCATGCCACCCAGTGGCGGATCCAGGGGGCAAAAAAGGCATTTGCCCCCAAACGGAAAATCTCGGGGCAAAACTATGTTTTCTGCCCCCCCCTCCAGCGATCGACTTCCTTTTTGTCCCCACTCCTTTTTAGTTTATAAGCAAGATGTTGGTGCTTCAACTCCCAACTTCAAACAGAAACAGTTAAATACAATGAAAATATGTGGCTTTGGATAGGAAAAAAGTATCTTGAGCTCATATTTTTCATCCCGTGAGGTTTTTTTGCTTTTTGCCTCAAATATCCAAAGTTCTACCGGGAAGTCATATTGCAGCGCGATTTTTCACTGCGTGAATTTTTTTGCTTTTTGCCTTTGTTTGCCCCTCCCAAACCGACCGGCTAGATCCGCCACTGATGCCACCAAAGGGATAACATGCAGACGAATGCTTTCTGTCATTACATCTGAACCACTAAATATAGAGCAAAACAATCTAGACCATAGGAATCCTCGCAACAAGCCAAATCGAATGATTTATAATATGACCTTGCTAGGTTAAATCAGTTCAAATCTAAGTTTGACCTGACCTGAGGCCAGGTCAAGGTAAAAATAGGTCAAAATTGCATATCATTAGAACCGCAAGGATGAGGCAAACCTAATGCCGTTAAAATAAACGCTCTACGGCCATCCATTTCCAAGTTATTGAGTTAAAACCATTTTCCCCATGTATTTCCAACGGAGAGGTCATGGCTCGTAGCTGACCTTGGGTGTTCGATATAAAAAATACCGGAATAAATTTTTTAGAACTCGGTGGGCACCTTATGTGAGATGAATTTTAATCGGATAGGTTCACCAATTCTTAACTTAGGCTATCTTAAAATTTTATTAAGGTCAGGTCACTTGACCTGCACTGGTGACCTGACCTGAGATAACCTAATCTTAAAATTTTGCTGAAATTTGTAAAATGATGAGAGAAAATGTGTGCCAAGTACGGTGGCGCTACGCGCCGCCGTTTTATTCTATCTCTAAAAACCCGAGGCGACAGGT
Source organism: Lepas anatifera (assembly GCA_034440635.1). Lineage (NCBI taxonomy): Eukaryota > Metazoa > Arthropoda > Thecostraca > Lepadidae > Lepas > Lepas anatifera. Next base: position 2,411,610 of record JAOTON010000131.1, on the reverse strand, counting down.
ACCCGTCCCCCGTTTATACGCGTGTTAAATGGGTTTTTGAAAAGTCAAAATAGCAGGGGCGTAGGAATAGCTTGAAAAGTAGGGGCGGGGGCGGGCTCAAAGGGGGCCTCCAGCCGAATGGGCCCATAATATGAGCAGTTTTAAATCCTCTGATTTGGTGCCAATAAAGCACGCGGGCACACCGGCCTACACTAGGTATTTTCATGCATGACTTTACGTTCTTTTTTGCTGCTTCTTTTCACTGAATAGCTCCATGACGTTTTTTCTCTCAGTCCGGTCTCATCACACCTGTCGATGTCTGAGGGCCGGCTGCTGCTCGGCGTTTGGTGAGGGATGCGTGTCAGAATTCGTGCTCTGTGTTGGGAGCGGTCTGGCTGGAGTTTGATTGGGTTCAGTTTTCGTGGCCCATCTGGAAGCACTCGGGTAGTAGGTGCCTTGGCCTTCTTCACAAAGCGCTCATCGCCCAGGGACTTGTAGATACCGTACTACGGAACTGGAGCTTTCCCATACAAGCTATCGGGGTCGCTTGGGTTTCTTGCTTTAGGTATACTGCAGTTGCTGATATTTTACATCCATTGCGTGGGTCCACCACAGAAAAGTGGGAGCCGGTGGCTCGCCCCCTCCCCGTTCCTACGCCTATACCGCCCAGGGGTCGCGAAATCATCTTAGAGGCCCCCCCAATGCCCAGATCATGGCTCAGAGACCCAAATCAGACAACTCAGGGGGCCCACAGACCAGCTTATTAAGGGTTCCCACATAAGCACGGGGCCCCTAGAAGCTCAGTACAGGGGGCAAGATTAGCTTATGAGCCCGGCTCAACTTGGGGGCCCAAGTCAGCTTATATAGGGTCTTAGAACAACCCAAGGGGCCCGTTCAAGCTCAAGGATCCCAGCTCGGTAACGTTAAAAAGGCGTTTCAGGGGGTCCCAGACCATCTCAGGTGCCATCAGTTCAGCACAGGTACCCCATATTAGCTCAGAAGACCAGATTAGGTTAGGGGCCCGGTTTAGCTCAGGAGCCTTCAGGTTGGCCCAAATATGGTCCCAGCACAGCTCAGGGAAGCCAATTCAAGATCATGGCACCCAGGTCAGCTTAGGGCCCTATCACTGTACAGGGGCCCCACTCAAGCTCACGGCTCCCAACGCAGCTTAGGGACCCTAGAACAGTTCAGGGGCCCAAACCAGCTCAAGGGTCCTCAGCTCAACTCAAGGGACCCCAAATTAGCTCATAGGGATCAAAGGGCAGTTCCGGGGGTCCAGACCGACTTATTGGGCCTCACATCACCTCAGGGGCCCTGGTCAGCTTAAGAGGTTTCCCAGGCAAGCTATTGGGCCCATTTGGGTTTCTTGTTTTATGTTACAGTTGCTGATATTTTTATGTGCATTGCGATTATTGAGAAATAGAGCTATATGAATAGCAAAGGCAGCGTGGCAGCAGGATAATACCGTCCATGGACCATGGGCAAATTCAGGGGAATGCAAGAGAGGCAGGTGCCTCACTTACATCTCACCTTTCCCCGAACTAACCTGGTGCCCCACCTTACTGCGCTTATACGAGCATGGCCGGATCTGCGATTTCCGATGGGGGCGCGTGTTCGGAAGCGTCATCCAGACCAGGGGCGCGAGCTTTGGACGGGAAAACCTATCAGCTGTGGGTGCTAAATCCAATCGTGGTGGCGTCAACACTCTAATCGACTTTTTACGGGGGATCCGCGAGCATTTCATAAGGCGCCGATGTCCAACTTCGGCCCTGGACCCATCCATGCTCTCCACTCCATGAAACCACCAGCTGGAAGCTTCTGAAACGCATCTTCCTACCTGATCCAAATGTCGCCCCACTCAATTATAGGCAGATCCAGGGGGTTCAAAGATGGGCTTATTCCTCCCCGATTACGGCTTCGGCACCCCTTGGAGGCTAACTGATCAATTCTTAGCTGTGTCGCTATTTCCTACTTTTCCCTACTCGGTAAAAATAGAATATAGACAAAATATCAGCGTGTCAGTTCCTATCAGCCCGGAAGCTGGAAGGCCTTTACACCGTGTCTTGGATGTCCAGCAGTTATACACGTTTTAATTCTATTAACGACATATTCATATTTGTAATTCACCAAATCGATCTTTACATAGGAAACTGCGTACACCGGCGTGGCGCCCTGCTGACTGGGTGGGATGTGGTGTTTATCAGGGCCGGATGGGGCGGTGGCGACCCCCTCTGACGCCTGCCAGGGTTATATGCCGTGCTAACTGACCTATGTCCACCGAGATATCCGTCCAAGCTAGAAATGATTGGGGCGTGTCTACGTTCGTCACTTGCCTGTACTTCTCTACGTTTTATTTCCAATAGAATCAAACAGAAGAACCAAAATTGAAAGATTTCAGGGTGCTGAGGCGTGAAGCATGCATATAAGTTGACAATGTGTTTACTGGCCGGTCTCCTCGAATTCTGGATGTGAAATGGATCTAATATACTTGGATTATATATTCGGGCACAGCCCTTCATCAGAATCAGGTAGGCAAACAATAGATATAATCGCAAATTCTTAGTCATAGTGTAACAAGACCTCGAATACCCGCCCGTCAACTGTCATGGGCCTGCGCAGTTCTCGCTCCATATAAAATCCACAACCCACTAGCCCCTCCCCCTCCCATCAGAAAATACCAGACCCCTTCGGTCGTTTACGTCACATGTGAACAGCCCCTTCTTGTGAGCGTAAGACGGCACTATTTTCTTTTTACTCTAGTACTTTGTCACCACACCGAGCTGCCGCTGTTTGCTATGCAGAACCATGCCGGGGAAGCATCACGCGCATGCAGTCTGTCGACTCTGCAGCCCTCCGCCGGCAGCTGACACAAGCACAGACGGGCGAGCCGCAGAGGAGTTGTTTATTAGTGGCCACAACAGCTCATGCAGTAGGGAACGGAACATGCACTGCAACATCAACTGGAGACTCAGTACTGGACGGCCGAGACACACCGACTCCTACCAAAAGGCACAGGTGGCAAAACTGTTAATACACCAACTCATAATCATACTCGCAAGTACAAACTGCCTTACAAAAATAAAAACACAGATGTTAAAATAAAAGGCCAGGTAAGAGCTCAGAAAACACAGATACATGTGAATAACACTACCATACAAAAAGCTGAGCGCGACATGGATGGCGGCAGTCCAGATCGCACGGCAGCCGCCAACGGCGACGTCCTCGTGGTCAGTCGTAGTAGCATTCGAGGTAGCTGCAAAATCAGCCGCACCACTGCCCACCAGCAGCGGCAGTTCCACATCTGCAACTACTTCCGGCCAGCGCAGACACCAAAACACGCCGGCCCCGCGTCGAAAGATAGGCGCCTAAAACAGTATAAAACACACATGCCACCGGCATGCAGTCAGGAGGGTGCGGACCGGTCTGTCCCACAGCCGAGGAAGCTGGGTGCACGGCGGCTGGGCCGATGTACCCATGGCACAGGTACGGACAACGGCCCGCCGGCTCTGGGTACCGCAGTACAGACCTCTGGGTACCGCAGTACAGACCTCCGGGCCGCACCCAGGCCGGCCGCACACACGACTGTAAGGCTGGCGGGTGTCCCAGGCGGCGACAACCCGCTGGTACCCAACATGCCGCAACATCCAACCTCAAGACGGGACGGTCTGGCTGAGATTCGTGCCCGATACCAGCACAAGGGATCGGGCTGGCGGTCCCATCTGGAGACGGCAGTACGGCCTCCTACCAAGTAAGGAACCGCCGCGCCGAAACTCAACGCACTCCGATGCAGCATTCCAACAGGCTCTCTCGTGCGCCTACCCTCAGCCGAAGACATGCGAGGGCGGATTTCGTTCCGGAAGTACGACGCTCTGGTCAGTGCAATGTCAGGACACTGGCTTTTTCAGCCTACGCGACAGCGTAGGAGGCCAAGGTCCCGAGCTCTGAACCAGCGTCCAACACACATTCAGCCGTGTACGAGGTCAGGCCACAGGTCACGATGCAGACAACACATTTGAGAGGGCGCTCCGGTCGTCTGTCCAGCCGGTACCGCAGCACCACCTACACGAACACCGGCCTCACCAGAGCGGCGCCTGAGGTGGAGGTGGAGGCGCCGCGCCGCAGCGCCGGCGGCTGCCGCTGCGCCAGGCTGCCGCGGCTGGCCAGCTCTGCCCTCTGCCGGTGCACGGAGGTGTCCAGAAGCTCGTGAGGAGGCACAGCCCGGTCCAGCTCCTCCTTCACCTGGCGACAGCAGACGGGGTAACATCGGCGCACGGGGGAGAACAGCAGACGGGGTAACATCGGCGCACGGGCGAGAACAGCAGACGGGGTAACATCGGCGCACGGGCGAGAACAGCAGACGGGGTAACATCGGTGCACGGGGAAGAACAGCAGACAGGGTAAGATCTGCGCGCGGGGAAGAACAGCAGACAGGGTAAGATCTGCTTGCGGGGGAAGAACAGCAGACGGGGTAAGATCTGTGTGCGGGGGAAGAACAGCAGACGGGGTAAGATCTGTGTGCGGGGAAGAACAGCAGACGGGGTAAGATCTGTGTGCGGGGAAGAACAGCAGACAGGGTAAGATCTGTGTGCGGGGAAGAACAGCAGACGGGGTAAGATCTGTGTGCGGGGAAGAACAGCAGACAGGGTAAGATCTGTGTGCGGGGAAGAACAGCAGACGGGGTAAGATCTGTGTGCGGGGAAGAACAGCAGACGGGGTAAGATCTGTGGCGGGGAAGAACAGTAGACGGGTAAGATCTGTGCGGGGAAGAACAGCAGACGGGGTAAGATCTGTGGCGGGAAGAACAGCAGACGGGGTAAGATCTGTGTGCGGGAAGAACGCGACAGGGTAAGATCTGTTTGCGGGGAAGAACAGCAGACGGGGTAAGATCTGTGTGCGGGAAGAACAGCAGACGGGTAAGATCTGTGGCGGGAAGAACAGTAGACGGGGTAAGATCTGTGCGGGGAAGAACAGCAGACGGGGTAAGATCTGTGTGCGGGAAAAACAGCAACAGGGTAAGATCTGTGTGCGGGGAAGAACAGCAGACGGGGTAAGATCTGTGTGCGGGGAAGAACAGCAGACGGGGTAAGATCTGTGGCGCGGAAGAACAGCAGACGGGGTAAGATCTGTGTGCGGGGAAGAACAGCAGACGGGGTAAGATCTGTGTGCGGGGAAGAACAGCAGACGGGGTAAGATCTGTGTGCGGGGAAGAACAGCAGACAGGGTAACATACATCAGACGGGGAACATCGGCGCGCGGGGAAGACCAGAGGGGATATAGGCCACTTCCTTAACCGTGGCGACGAGCCACCCCCGGGGGGGCAAAAAGACCCCCACGATCTCAAAAACAAGAGACTAAAAAACACAAAACGGCAATCGAAAGCTCTCGAAAATGATATCGAAAAACTCGTCATTTTCTTGTCAGGTCAATATCAAGGTCACCAGAGGTCAAAATAGGTAAAAATCCTAATAGAGGTGTACTAAGAAAACCTCCTATATCTCAGAAACTATGATAGCAGAAACATTTTCTAACACCATCCGAAAGCTCTGAGATGTGCTTCATTACAGTGGCATTCATTTTCGTGTCAGGCAAAGCCTAGGAGCTACAGGCACTAAATATTGGGCATATTCTTGGGAATGTCCATAGCCACCCATGCATAAGGGCGTTTACTTTTCGCCAATAGCTTCCAAACCAAACAAGATACAGCTATAGTTTATGCACCATTGCAATCCTCTCGTCGATACGAATCGAATGATATAGATATTCATGCCAGGTCAAATTTAAGAATTGACCTACCCAGGTCAACGGTCTGACCCAACTTGACCTGGTATAGTCATGATGTACATCATTTGACTTCCAGTGACTATACAAACACTTTGGTGACAAAATAAAAGCCTATCTTAGTTTATTCAAAATTTAAGAAAAAACACCAAAAATGCCTATTGACCTAAGGTGACCTTTTAAGGGTCACAAGTCAAAAATTTGTATCAGCTTCAGAAATGGGCCAAGAGCAAGTCGCAACCGGTGTTTGAAGTTGATTCCATCCATACTTACTGAGAAAAGCTCATTCGTGATTTTCCCCATGCATTGTCAATGGGGAGGCATGCCTGCACATGACCTTAGGTCACCAATATCAAAAACCCGAACAAATGTTGTAGCTCCTGGTGGGCCCAAGATGTCGTATGAGTTTCAACTTGATCGATTAACCCTTCTTTTAGTTATGCCGTCCCAAGTATTTTTGAGGTGAGGTCACTTCACCTGACCTGGTGACCTGACTTGATATGAACTTGAGCCAAAATTTTCAGGAAAGATGTAAAAATATGAAGGAACAGCTAGACCAAGTTTGGCGGCGCCCGCGCCGCCGTTTTTGGTCACTTTGGAAAAACCCGAGGGGGCTAAAAGACCCCCCACCCGGGCGAAGGTTAAGGCAATAGAATGATTTGCATTAAAAGGTGCAACCACAAAAAATCAGGCGTGCGCATATTTCCAATCACATGGTAAACGAAGGATACCAGCTTCGGTGGAAATAAAATAATACTACAAACTTCGCGCATATATTCACTCAGCCAACTCTGAAAAGGTTGGAAATTTCATACCCTTGTCCCCTAAATATGAAAATTGGACCACACCTTTAGCTTACAGAGTGGCGAACTGGGCCTTTAGCTCACCAGATGAGCTAGAAAACTTGACATGTTTTTAAGAATGTATGCGAAAGTGTTTTAGCCCCGTGATCACGTTGTGTGTTGTTTTGCTTGGGTTGTATGAATTGACTTTGTATATGAAAATTGCATCCCGTAGACGATTCACAAAAAACATGAAATCTATAAAAAGGGGACGGAGGGTGGGGCTCCAGCTCATCAGATAGGAAGGCGGGGTGAGCTGGGACCGCAGTTTCTGCTCTAGCTCCGCGCGTGCGCAGGTCGGCGCTGGGGCTCACCAGGTGGGGGGCCGAGGCGTCGGCGGACAGCTCGGTGTCAGACAGCTCCGAGGTGTCCAGTCTCTCGGGCCGAGCGCGCGGGGGCGGCGAGGCGCGGCGCGCCGGAGCTGTCCAGCGGCCGTCTCCGCCCATCGGCAGCTGCACCGGCAGGCCAGCCCCACGCTGCGTCTCCGCCAGCTGCCGCTCCAGCTGCTGCAGCCTCTCCTGCAGCTGCCGCACCGAGCGGTCGTACTCACGCTCCCTGCCGGCGTGGTACTCCTCCAGCGAGAGCAGGCCCGCCTCGCGCCGCTGGAACTCGCGGATCAGCCGCTTGGCCTTCTGGTACTTGCGCTCCAGAGTCTCCATCTGAGCGCGCTGCGCCGCCAGCTGGGTCTGAAAGCCGCTAGCCTCCTGGCGGGAGGACTCCAGACTCTGCTCGTAGCGGCGCAGCTGGCTGAGAGCCTCGGCCAGCTGGCGGCGCTCCTCGTCCGAGCTGGACAGCGACGCCTCCAGCTCAGAGATCTGCCGGCGCGTACCAGCTCAGAAGTGGCCTAGTGGCTTCGTTGCCTGTCTTCAGATCGGACGGATATACCAATGGATTAACGTGGGTTCAATCCTCACGGCGGAAAACAGCCTTCCGTGTCCGATCTGACCCGGTGGAGACGATCCTTAAACAAGCACGCCAAATACTCCCTGTACTTGGGCAAGTGTGCCTGTTGGGAGGGGCCCCAAAAATAAAATAAACATACCAGCTCAGAGATCTGCTGCCATATACCAAGTCAGAGGTCTGTAGGCACAAACCAGGTCAGACATTCCTAGTCGACTCAGCTCAGATACCTGCGGAGTCATAAGTTAGGGCACGTCAGCTATAATCTGCCGAGTCGGCACAGGCCAGCGTCCAATGTTCCATTGCACAACATAAGTTCCATTCACAACATAAGTTCCATTCACAACAAGCAGATCTAGCCTACCCTGGCTACAAACCTTTCAGGACAAATCATGGTGGCACTTTTCTCTATCTCCGGTATCCGCCGGTTACAGAAGCGCCTCGACTCAGTCTGCGGACCCAAATCACCCCCCCTCCCCCAGCCATGACAGCCAGTCCTGTGAACCCATCTGCAGAGATAAAGAAAGATACCAGCCCGGCCCGACAATCAACACCGAATTCCTATCCCATTCCTTATCCCGGCCCGACAACCTATTAGGTTCTGCTGTGCTGATGAATACTCCAAACTGGCATCCATCCCAGCTGAGAAAGCAGTGCTATTCATCAGCCCTCGTTAGAACAGACCCGGTGTATATACACTACGCAAGCCCGACTCAACTGGTCGCTGGTAACGAAAACGGACCTGGACGAGGTCAGTATTGCACAGTAGGTAATGGTTAGCAATAGCCTCCACATCATCACCCTCCAATATCAAGCACCAGCGCAATGTAAACGGCGTTAGTTCCCGTGGCTGGGGTAGTCACACCGGACATGCACGGTGGGTTAGATGAGGGACCACGCGGCCAAACGTCTCCGCGTCGAGGGCGGAACAAGCTCGGCCCAATACTACCAGTATCCATAAAACGTGTTAGCTTCCGCCGCGACTAGCGAAAAACGGGACATTGACGAGGTTAGTGGCTCTACTGAACAGCGCCTCCATGCGCTGTCAGGACCTGGCCTGTCAGGCTTGGTTAGTCGCAGTTAGCTATCTACTGGCCGCGTTAGCTGGGGCAGGGGGAGGCATGCGTGGTGGAGAGTCAGCTGGTAGCGCCGCTGAGCGGCTGGTTAGTGGTGAGGCCTGCTCCCGCGGCCGGCAGCCTTACCCTGCAGTTCAGACGCGCGATCTCCGCCTGAAACCGGAGGTGTTCGTCCAGCGCCTGTGGAGAGGTGGGTCAGGTGACCGGGCGCGAGCGCACTCGCTAGGCATAGCTCCCATAGCTCAGCACTGGGCCCCAGCGGCGGCGAGGCGCCGCGCTATCACAGCGCCAGCCTTCGGCTCGCTGGGGGCGCCCATGGCCACCCGGCGAATAACGAATCCGTCAGCTTTATTTTAGACAATAGTGGTGGCGCCAGCCAACCAGCCAACCCAAATCGGAACAAAACTAGTTTTTCCCTCAACATTTGGTACGGTTGAAGCGAATAACGGGGATTAAATCCCGACATTTGGCATTGCCGTAAGCAATATACGACCCGTCAATAATCCAACCATCGGCCGCATACAGCCTCCAACAAGCAGACACCCAACACTCCACTCTGACTGACTAAGAATAGCCAATCAAACCATCAAACACAGCATTCACCACGGGAGACATTTCACGCTGAGAAAACAACCATCTAACCCCTCAGCGGCCGTGTTGATCAGTGTGCAAATGACCATCACACACTCAACAGCACTGTCCTTCCGCCTCTGATGACCATCGCTGCTAAATTCGGAACAATGCTGCAGCAGGCCGGTACGCACCTCCTTGAGCTTGTTCTCCACATCGGCGCTGGCCGGCGGCGTCGGTGCTGCCACCTGGGGAGGCGCCGGGGCGTCGCTGGCCTCTGAAGCGGCCGAGCTGGCGGCGCTGTGTGTGGTGTCGCGAGAGGTCGCCTCCTGTGGCGGCGGAGCACTGGTCAGAGGGGTCGTCAGGTACAACACGCAACCCAGAGTGGGGTAATCAGGTAGACCATCCAACCCAATGGGGTAATCAGGTAGACCATCCAACCCAGCAGGGTAATCAGGTAGAACAGTCAACCCAGTGGGGTAATCAGAACATCCAACCCAGTGGGGTAATCACGTATAAAATCCAACCCACTGGGGTTATCAAGTAGAACATCCAACCCAGTGGGGTAATCACGTATAAAATCCAACCCACTGGGGTTATCAAGTAGAACATCCAACCCAGTGGGGTAATCAGGTAGAACATACAACCCAGTGGGGTAATCAGGTGGAACATCCAACCCAGTGGGGCAGTTGGGTGAAGGAACACATCGGTCAGAGGGCCAGCCGGGTGACTAAGAGGCACCTCAGTGAAAGACGAACCAATGACAACACTAACATTTGAAATCGAGCGGCATTAAAAATAAATATATTCGACGGTGCTGAGCTCAGAGCGAGTCGACTAGTAATCTAAGGTCGCTTTCGTGTTCTGCGTTCGTAAATGGCCTCACAATACAGCGATGAAGACAGGTCGACATCCCAGTTACTGACGCTGTGACAGTCGGTGACCCAATCTAAGAGACCTCGCTAGGTAACATCGCCACTCCACCAAGCAAGTGACAGGACCAAGTCGACGAAGCAGCCTAGAAGTACCAACATGAACAGTGAGGTTCCGAACGACACCAACAGACGCGGTGGGGCTGCACCGGTGCACATAGGCCCTAAATGCCTCCGTCCGTGGCCAATATTACTTTTCCTGGAAAATTCCTTCGCAATACCGCAAATTCCCCCGAATTTTGGACAAAGGAGCTCATTTGACAGATAATTGAACAGCGCATAAAACTTGCATTCGACATATAGGTTTTATTTTACATGGGCGTAATCAGGACAGTGAAAGAGGGGCATTTGGAGCAACTTAATCCAGCCCAAGGTGTCCGTAAAATATTTTGCAGATGTTGTCGTGGCGCCATGAATTGTGACCGAATTGTAGTTTGAAACACTGCAAACAATAAACATGTAATCCATGAACAACGATACAGCAATCTTGGTCTGCCATAAATTCATAAGCGTCACCACGAGCAACAAAACGGGAGGCATCATAAATGTGTATTTGAGCATGGTTTTTCTTTCTAAGCCAGCTTTTTAGTATAATTGTAACACCTTTTCTGCATGGGAATGTTGTATTATAACCGGCATTCGAGTGATTATTAACAACCACACTGGAGAGGGGTCCGACATTAATGCGCACAGGATGGGGGGCTGGTAAGCCCCCTGAGATATCGGAAACTTAGAGGCTTAAGAAATGCCGATAGGGGTTTGGGTGGGGGCTATGGTGATCTACAGCATGACTAATTTCCATTGATCTAGGTCTATATTGTCAAGGTCAAACGAGGTCACAAAGGTCAAATTTTGGCCATGCTTGGGACCTGTTGGGAAATGCCCTGATAATGCGTGGAAAAAGCCGGGAGTAGGTTAAAGCCGGACCACGGTCATAGAGGTTGTGTCGCAAAGAATCTTTCCTTCATTTTTGAGGTCTAGGTCATTCAAGGTCATCAACCTATGACGTCACAATATGGTATATTCCCTATTATGCACACTTAAAGTAGCACTATAGCAAACCTTGTGCTGGAAAGGAGGATTGACCTTTACCCATGATCTTTAACCCGCCCACCGGGGCGCCACCTTCGCCCCACCGGGGGGCCATCGATGGCCCCCCTCAACTCAAAATATGGGCGTTAGCGCAAATCTGCAAAGTGCAATAGAAAGCTCGCGTGAATTCAGTAAGAAATTACTTCGCATGTTTTAGTGCTCAGGTCAATGGTTTGACCTCCAGAGGTCAAATTAGGTCAAGATCGGCTATTTTCACTCAAATATGCAATGATTAAGCAAACTGGGCATAACTCTTATGTCATTAGAGCTATTGAGGCCTGGTAAAGTACATTTGATAGCAAATTGCCAGTACTTTTCCGCTATGTGGAACGTAAAGACCTCCCGCCAGTGGTTTGACCGCCAGAGGTCACCTCGTGACCTAATATGACCTGAGGTCACGAAAGGTCAAAAAGTGACCTTGCCGTATATCAAATGAAAGCCAGTGACAAGACAAACACGATGGTGTTTGTTTCACCGCTCTAGCTCAATTAGGCAAAATTTATTGTCAAAATACTGTTTTTGACCTCTGGTGACCTGGGATGACCTTGGAAAGTCAAAGGGCAAATATGACCCCTGGGATCCGTGAAAGGGGTCCAAAACGTTGTTCTGAGCAGTCTGAGTATTTGCAATCATTTTTGTGGCTTTTATATCATGAAATAGCTTTTCCCCATGCTTTTCCAATGGGAGAGGTCGTCTCGTGACCTGACCTCAGGGCCGAAATCGAAAAATCCCGGATATACACCTTGTAGACCCTGAAGGGTTCATGAAGTGTAGGAAGTTTCAAATCGATCGACTTTGAAATGTAGCTCTTACAGAGCTCTAAAGGTGAAGTGAGTGACCTTGGTTGACCTCGTCTGGTGACCTGACCTTGGGTGACCCGGGAAAAATTTCAGGGATGATGGAAAATGATGCAGTGAGAGGTAGAGCCCTCAACCGTGTGCTGCGCCTCGTCGTTTTCTGCTATCCCGGAAAAACCTAGGGGGCCTCGATGGCCCCCCGGGGCGAGGTTAATCTTGACCTTTGACCTTGAACTTACAACTGGGTTACCTTTACTATGACGTCATAGCATAATATACGTCAGACTGGGACACATAAAGCACCGGGGTCAATGACCTTGAAATTGCTGGTATGACTTTGAACTTTGACCTCGACCTTCACGTGAGGTGACCTTGACATATCATCCCGTCTATATGACACTGTGACGTCACCACTTGGTCTCCAATGCAAGCAAACCGGTTCGACTGCGCGGTCGCGGCGATTTCAAAATGTAGGTCTGACTTTAGAAGCCTATAAATCAAACAATTTTCGACAAATTTTCAAAATTATTTCACTATTCAACGCGCTGTTAAATTCTCTCAAATGCAACCGATTCCCGTGTTTTGGCTACGAGCGGTTCTCCGGTCATCCCGGAAAAAAATAGTTGGGAGAGTATCCGAGGCCCCTCCAGTGCGCGTGTTAACACGGAGAGTAGAAGAAAGGGGTAGAATATATCCCTACCTTGTGTTTCCTCAACAAGGCATATCAAAAGATCAGTCCGTGAGGGTCAGTGCGTTTCTCTCCCCCCTCCCCCCACCCTCCGCTACATATGATATCGCGGTATCGCCAACTATGGGACGTAGGTCACCTGGGCAGCCCGAGCGTCATCTTGCGTCAGCTCGTGACAGTGGGAACGGCGAGGAAATTCGATTCCCGATTGAATCCCTAGGACACCTCGGAACTCCGATGGTTACGGCGACCGTTCATTTGGATGAAAAGGTATGACTGGTATTCACCATATGTGGTTTAACGCGTCATATGCAGCCAAACAGGATTCTTAGGTATCGTTTTTTTGCTGTCACGGCATTACTTGAATGTGTTATAATAAATGTCTGAATCCCGGGATCACGAGAGACTTAATCCCGTGATTGGGGCTTTTTGAAAATAGCGGGATCCCAATCTCGAGATTGACATACCTAGCAGGAACATTTCTCATGCAATAAATGGTTCGTTGTCGGCATTCCCTCCGGGTATTTGGATAACAGTCAACACAGCAGTCAATACACAAATTTAGACGGTTATAGTGCTTTGAAATTGTATAAACTAATTTCAGCACTTCTCGGCATTTCTTATAGTATCGTTCTCTGATAGTCCACTCATATTACTCATTCTTGGCCGGTCCATGCCTCTATTCGGTAACCCACGGCGTTGCGTTAGCACCGAAGCGGCCTGGTTGGAGCCACAACCTGAGTTATTATATGTCATCTGGAGCACGGGGCTGCAAGTGGACGCAAGATATTTTGACTTGCCCTTGTAGAGCACACCCTGGGGAATCGTTTGATGGTAGTCTTATGCTGGGCCGATGCTGGCCAAGTTTTAAATCCATCTCTTTGTATTTGTAAATCTAACAGTTTTTGAGATATGCAGTATACTGAGAGAATGGTCTATAAAATAGTTGTCAAAACTATTTTTGCATTATTTTATACCAAAACCCATTGCAAAGGGCTCACACAACAGTGGTATTGCCATGCTTTGACCTGTTCTTGCTTTCATGATCGATTTTAAGCATAATGAAATGTACGTAGTTTTCGCTGCAGATCTCTGGTCCGCGGGTGGCGCACCCGAGTGCTTAGTTCAAGCAACTCTACAAAGACTTCCAGAGCACGGTTTGTGTTTTCCATGCCTGTTTCAAGTGCAGTGAAGAACTCTCTATCAGTATAGGTGCTCAGGAAATGACTTAGAAAAAGTTGCATTTTCGTAATATTGGCCACGGACGGAGGCATTTAGGGCCTATGTGCGGTGGGACCCACCTGGTAGCTGGGCGGGTCGCGGGCCGGAGGGACCTGGCCGGCCCTCAGCTGCTCCAACATCATCTTCTGCTGCTCGTAGTCTCGCTGCAGGGCCTTCTGGCGCTCCTCTCGCTCACGGTCGGCCGCCAGAGACTGCCGGATCAGCTGCGCCACCTGTCGGCCACCAGATGGCAGCAGCTGTAGATAAAGACGGCAACCAGTACAGAGAACACTCTTCACAACAGAGAGAGGGCACGGAGGTGATGACAGCGAACAGTTACCGAGTAAGTTCGAGAACCGAAGCGTTTCATTACTGGAAGTCCCCTCGGCGCATTCCAAATAGGCCGCTCAAACTGAACCTGGAGAGCTCCCGGATCAGCCATTCGCGTGACACACCTAGTCCGGTCCACATCAGCTCCTAGTCCAGTCCACCCAAACTCCTAGTCCGGTCCACCCCAGCTCCTAGTCCGGTCCACACCAGCTCCTATTCCAGTCCACCCCAGCTCCTAGTCCGGTCCACCCCATCTCCTAGTCCGATCCACACCAGCTCCTAGTCCGGTCCACCCCATCTCCTAGTCAGGTCTACACCAGCTCCTAGTCCGGTTCACCCCAGCTCCTAGTTCGGTCCACACCAGCTCCTATTCCAGTCCACCCCAGCTCCTAGTCCGGTCCACCCCACTCTAGTCCAGTCCACGCCAGCTCTAGTCCGGTCCACCCAGCTCCAGTCCGGTCCACCCCAGCTCTAGTCCGGTCCACACCAGCTCCTATTCCAGTCCACCCCAGCTCCTAGTCCGGTCCACCCCATCTCCTAGTCGGCCCCCAGCTCCTAGTCCGGTCCACACCAGCTCCTTGTCTCGTCCACCCCAGCTTCTAGTCGGTCCACCCCATCTCCTAGTCCGGTCCACCCCAGCTCCTAGTCCGGTCCACACCAGCTCCTTGTCTCGTCCACCCCAGCTTCTAGTCTGGTCCACCCCAGCTCCTAGTCCAGTCCACCCAACTCCTGGTCCAGTCCACCCCAGCTCCTAGTTCAGTCCACCCCACCTCCTAGTCCGGTCCACCTCCGCTCCTAGTCCAGTCTACCCCAGTGCCGACGGCGGCCCCGTCACCAGCCACCGGCACGTACCTCGCTGTTCTCGGGGTCGGTTTCGCGTCCCACCAGGAAGTGGACGCGGCCGCTGGCGTTCCGTAGAACGGCGGCGGCGTACGCCTGCGTCACCCCCACCAGGGACTGGCCGTCCACCTCAATAATCTGGTCATTCACCTGCCGACCGGTCGCGGTGTCAGGGAGGCAGGGCCGATTTCCAGCATGGTGCCCTCATATTTGGAAAATATGTGATATTTATCTATATATTCTTTGTTTAGTAAGGCAAAATATTTCCCTTTAGGCATTCACCGTTGAATATAATAACACTTTTTGCTGATGAAAATATTATATATATATATATATATATATATATATATATATATATATATATATATATAATTTAACTGAACAAGGAAACTGAGGTGTGATCTTCAACTTATAAATGCCAGCAAATATGCACCGTTGCGCTGCTTAAAACTTCACGATGCACCCCACTGAAACAATAACTCACAAGAGAGAACGAAATCATTCACAGAGCACGCCATTTAGCACTGCCATTTAGCGAAACCATTTGGCACTGCCGCTCAGTGCGGGTCTGGTCCGACCGTCCGCCGTGCGCGGCGCGGCGTCAGCTAACCTCTATACGGCCGTCACGGTGCGCAGCGCCGCCCTCGGTGATGGTTTTCACAAAGATGCCGAGCTTCTCCAGACCAGCGTCAGCGCCCACGCCCATGCCGATGATGCTGAGGCCCAGGCCCTCGGCGCCTTTGTCAAACTCCACCTCGAACACGTGCATCTTCTCCACTCCTGTCCCACACGCCGGAGAGAGTGGTTACTCGGGCGGCGGCGGACACACGGGCCGGCATTGGCTCCGGGCGGCACGATGAAGTAGCGCCGAATGTGGGACACAGACGGGCAAGTTGGGCTGCAACAAGTCGTGAATGGGCTTCCCGTGCAAATCAAAAGAAAATACACTGAAGCTCTCTGTGAGCTACCCGGAGGTACGACGCAATCTAAAAAAGACGTTTTTAAATTGCAATACAAAAAGGTCACTTAATATATGTAACATAGACGGATCCCAAACTGCCAATCGGGGAAGGGCAACACTTTTGAACAGCAGAACTTGCCAGTTGGGCGCCAAATTTTATCGGAGGTTGCCGATACTTGCATCCTGCAGTGGGATGGGGTCCTGAAATTGACTCTTTGGCATGAAGGGGTCCTGAAATTGTTTTCGCACAAGGAGAGTGAGGCCTAAATACCAAAAGGTCAAAATCAACCTGCCATTCAATGCTCAAAATTTGTAATCGTGCATTTTTCAGTCAATATTTAAAAGGTCGCATCTACTACAGTTTCTCCGGGTCCTATCCACTCCCATTTATAAAAAGGATGTCTACTCCTCGATTCGCTTTTCAACTGAGGCCAGAAAAGTCCACTCATGAGGCCGAAAAAAATCTGAGAAAGGTATGTTTTCCAGCTAAGATTTCGAATTTTAGGATAGTGGGTTGGGGGTGGGAAGCGACATTTCCGGGGGCGTCATTGACCTTTCAAGGGAGCGCCGTGACTGTTTCAAGGGACGCCGAGGATCCATGGTGGGGAGGGGAGAGCAAGTGCCTCCTTGCCCTCCCTAGATCCACCTATGGACCGAAACGTCGGGTGTTACTTTGTCCCATCTCTTTTAGATCATTCGATTCGCCGCAACGGGAGGAAATGATTGGCGCCTACAAATTGACGAACTCAACCTAGTCATATGCTAGAGCGCCCCCTTGCCGCAAAAAACACAATTTAGCCTGTCACATTCTTTAACTTGTCATGACCTTAATATGGACCTAAGCAACCGTTTGCCTTTCTCGCTATCCAGCCTAGGAACCGAGTTCGAGGGGGTGTTTGACCCCCCTCCCCAACTGAGGCGACGGATCGGAGGCCCACCGGGGTGGACGTTGAACACTCTGTACACCCTTCTCTCGTACTTGTAATTGTAGCATCGCACTTGTTATTGTCACCTCGTACTTGTAATTGTAACTTGGTACCTGCAATTGTAACACTGATTTCAATTGAACCATGGCATGTCGTGAGGAAAAGCAGCGACGACCCGAATCTGAGCCTCACACGGTCCAGCGGCGCTCACTCACGTCGTTCGAGTTCGTATTCGGCGGAGGCGGCCACCGGGTCCACATCGTCGTTCCTCCGGTCGTACTCCTCAGCCGTGAACGTGCTGTACACCTGCCGGACACACATACACTGTCCTACACCGCCCACATACACTGTCCTACACCGCCCACATACACTGCTCTACACCGTCCACATACACTGTCCTACACGTTCACATACACTGCCCTACACCGTCCACATACACGCTGTCCCACATCGTCCCCACACTAAGCCCATTTACCACATTTACCCAAAATATATGCATGCATTGTCTAAACATACTGTACAGATTCACAACGAACCTCACATACTGACTCTGCTGCAATAACCCAAGAATACCGTGCCCACCTTCCCAGAGAGACCCCTGCCCACACGTGCTTCGAATCTGCCGCTAAAGACCACACATCAGGTGATCGCACCCTTACGTAGGTATTTAGTTGTACTTGGATGCATAAGCGTCGCCACCGGCAAAAAGTGAGGCGGCCAGTCAATATTCAACCTGCTGCCGACAGAAAATTGTACCCTCTGAAACGAAAAACTCGTTCGGATTTGGGCTCATTGCTGCCTTCTGCACTGCCTGGTTTACAACATCTATAGACTCATTCCCAATTTGGCTGAAATTGGATTCTTTCGACGAAAAGTGAAGTGCTGATCCCTTCTCCCACTTGTGCCAGACACACACAGGTTCTAACATCCACACCATCCGCGCCACCGACGATCTAATTATGGGTATCACTGGGCGGTTCGTACCACTGAGGGTGCGAAACGACGATAAAATAGGCAAGGCTTCTGATGGCAAGAGGGTAAGCAGCTATTACAATGCTGAGCACATAACGGCAATGCTTCAACAGTCAATGGTAGGTCAAATCAAAACCGCCTAATGGTCACAAATGTAAAGTTCCTGGCAAGGGTTCGACACGGCGCACTATCCTGCACCGCATTGAAGGTATACAACTTATCGCACAGAATGCATCTCACACCTTGATGGGAGCTCTGCTGAACCGAATTCGAGAAGGCGGCTTCCAAGAATCGCCCACGTCGGTATCGTCTTCGTCTTCGTCGGGGAGAGGTGCGCCGTGCTCCCAGTGGTGTCCGTCCTCCAGGAAGTGTACGCCTTGCTCCACCGCCACCTGCGGGAACGCTCAGACGGTCACCTTTATACCTCGTAACATCGGTGAGAAAGACAACGCGGACGCTTTTAGAACCAATAACACTTTAAAAAAAAGTACGGAATAGACGATCTTTTCTTGTAAGCGTAGCTAAAACTGTCGTAATTTGTAGTTACCAGAGACACTTTCCCAGTTTTACCCGTCGGACCAGACAGCTCCCCGTAGTCCTGTGTACTTACTCCTTCAGAGTAAGTGGGTACAAAGGAGGTACTTACTTCTTCATGTCAGTGGGTACAAAGTAGTACTTACTTCTTCATATTCAGTGGGCACGAAGGTACTTACTTATTCATATTCAGTGGGTACAAAGCAGGTACTTACTTCTTCAAAGTAAGTGGGTGGAGGTGCGTTGTCATCGTAGATGATGTCTAGCGTTATATTTTCAGTGACTAGAAGCTCTCGGCGAATCTCCGGCGCCGTGCTGCAGCTAGCGACAGCTGATTGGTCCGTTTCAGCTTCCGCTCGCTGGTATTGGTCCACGGGAATGGAGGGAACTGCTGATTGGTCGATCGGTGACTGCTCTCGGCTCTCTTGCTCGCTCGACAAGAAGCCGTTTTGCGTGGGTTTGGACTGGCTCTCTGGAGGAGTAGCTTCATCAGCTGTTGGTTCCAGCTCCAGAAGGATCTCTTTCGACCTGCAAGCCAAAACGAGAATTAGAGGCCAAACTCGAGTGAGAAAGCGATTTGCCTCGAAACAATATGGGAACAGGTACTCTTCTGGTATATGTATTAAAAACGTTATGGCGAAAAGAAGATATTAATGACTCGAATAATTGGTAAATCATTAGACACATCCATAGCCTCCAAAAAGCGAGCTGTTCCCAGGTCGATAAATTTCAGTATCAACAAGTACCTAAAAGGGAGTGTTCCACTTTCATAATGGGTTCCGAACGAGATAGCAGTTTTGTAGAGCGTGTCAGACAACCACTATTGGCATATTCCACTTCTCCCAAAGATCTCGGAATTAAATTTCCGCAAACCTTAAAATTCAAAGTAGAGGGGCTTACTACCTTACTTCAAACCATGAAAAATCCTTTCTGGCAGCGCATGTCACGTGATAAATGTTAACAAAGGGCATGGCCACGCAACTTTAAATGTCGTTACGGGAAAGAAGTGTATCAAGGTGGAGTGAATGCAGGATCTATGAGGGATGAAGAAGTTATCGTCAAAATTAAGGAGAATATTATTATCTTCTTTAAGGTGTGAAAAATTTCTAACTTCAATTTCAAGTGAAATAACCACATACAGTAGCAAAGCTTAGGTATTGGTTAGGTTTGGCGGGAAATGATGATTGACCTTAACCCATGACCTCTACCTTAAGTTTCGTTACCTATGACGTCATATCATAATATACTCGTACGTCAGACTGGGCCACGCCATTTGGCCGGAAGAACTGGCGTCAATGACCTTGAAAGTGCTGGTATGACCTTTGACCTTCCTGTAATGTGACCTTTGACCTTCCTGTAATGTGACCTTGACATATCCCCTATTATATGGCGGTATGATGTCACCACTCGGTCTCCAATGCAAGCGAACTGGTCGGATGCAGGTCTGACTTTGAAAGTCTAAAGCCCTGTTCCAGCTGTCAGCACAGTTTTGTTAGCAGGACCTCTAGCCTCTCCTCCAGAAAAGAAATATCAGCGCCATAATCGCCTCTGGTTTGTGCTAAGCAAAGGGAAATTCAACCTTTATGCCATAAAAGAATAATAGGCTGCCACTTCGTGCACTTGCTATTTTTCATCAACACAACAGCAGGCCGTCAGCCCGTAAAACCTCTAGAACCAAGTTCCCGGGAAGAGGCTACAATCCTGTGACGTAGGCGCAACGCGGCCCGCTGATTAGTGCTGACAAAACTGTGCTGACAGCTGGAACAGGGCTTAAGAGTAAAAAAGTTCGTCCGATTTTCACAATCCTCTCACCAATCGGCGCGCCGTTAAATTCGCTCAAATGTGGCTGAGTATCGTTTTTCGGCTACGAGCGGTTTTACAGCCACCTCGGAAGAATAGGTCGGTTAGAAAAAGCTTCCCCGGTTAGGAAAAAACACAAACCCCAAACATAGGCATTTCCCACCATGGTCCGCCGGGATCCCATACAAAGATGCCGTACAACCCGAGGCGAATCCCCACAACAAACACCTCCGAAGAATAGGCTCCAGTGCGCGTGTTAAGCGCAGGCACCAGCCCAGCAACCGCAGTGTGGGTCTACATGCTCAAAGAAGTTTATTTTTGTATAAAGAAATGGTCCAATGCAGTTGATGGGGCATCCTCACACTTAGTTATGAATTTTTAATGAAAAACAGCACTGAATATGGAATAACGATGGTCCTATGACAAAATTTTGTCCTTTGGGGGGAGGGGGAAAACGATACTATTTTAGGCTTTGGTGGGGGCCCCGGCCCCTTCGGCCCCCCTGGATCCGCCAGTGCTTTCCTACAGTAGTGAAAACAATTCAGAACCGAGTCCATGTTCAGCTGTGATCAAGGTTATCATTTTGCGGACGCCGATAACATGATGTGTTCATGAGATGAATTTTAAGAAAACATGATTTTACATTTGTCCTGATCGATTTGAGTGGGAAACAAAATGTGGTATCCAGATTCCCATACTTATCTTGTTCATAAGCAGTCCCTTTTCAGAATTTCGAGAGTGGTCCATTACCAGAAACAAATGCTTGGACCGATAGCACGCGTCAGCTTCATTTCCACGATTATGACAGGGTGCAAGTACCAACACACCATTTAACAGCGAAACTACCTCACCTTTTGAAGGGACAATGAGTCGGTATTTTCCATTCCTTTCCAGCAACTCCTACTCCTACAGTAGTGAAAACATTCTCAGAATCGTGATATAAGCCAATAAGGGCATTCTGGTATTCTCAGATTTTTGTGTTTGTTCACAACTTTCGAATATGAACTGAGATTAAAACACAAAAATTATAACAATAAACCATATATTTTGGTAACTTTAACATCAGTGCATATCCCTAAAGTTGTATATGTACATGTCTCAGAACCGTGCTCGTACCAGGCGGAAGCGATGATGTTACGGAAACGATAACAATGTGAGCAAAACCATCGAGCGAGGGAAGACAGCAAATCACGGTGACAAACAGAAACAATCCATTAGCTTCGTACTTGACTGATACCTCAAATTGAATCACGTTTCCAAATTAAACAAGCCGCAGACTTCCTTCAGAGCGCATCTCGCCTCGGGCATGTAATATTCACTTCTTCAGACATCCTTTTTCTCTCAATTGTGTTCCTCCTGCTACGACCTCCGAAATTCTGCAATAAGCTGTTTTGTGATCGGTCTTTCTCTAAGGCCGGATGCACAGTTTACGAATAACGCAAATGCTGTTGTTTATTTATTCTAGCCCAACTTCCCGCTCGATGTATTCAGGGAGCCTCAAGTATATTCACCATTAAAACAATTTGTCCAACTATCTGTGTATAATCGGATATTATGGCATAGAAAAACCACAATACATTTTCGTTCAGTGAAAATGCCTTTGAGTGCCGATACAGCGCAGCGCGTGCAATATACTTAACACACACATCCAGCACCACGGTCTGTGTTCCACTTCGGACCAGAATCCGCCGCAGCAGCATGGACTCTCCGGCTCAGTACCCACGGGACTCGGCCTTTAAGCCTCTTCCCAGCCGACCAGTTGACAGCTGACTTCCCACAATTTCGTCGCATCCGCCTCACTTTTAGCGCTGTTGTACATCCGGGCCTCCTTGCTGTCGGCGTAGAACCTTCCGCTGACGTTCGACAGCTCCAGGGCCGAGGCGCAGTACAGCGTGGTCTTCGCGCCCGACGAACTCGACTTGAAGAACAGCTTCATGGGGGCAACCAGGCACCGAACACAAGCCGGGAGGTTCTTCCAGATCTCAGTGCGCACCACGCCCGGGTGGAGGCTGTAAGCGGTCACGCCACTTCCTTCCAGCTGAAGAGCTAGCTGTCGAGTAAAGAGGATCTGGGCCAGCTTGCTCTGCGAATAGGCCTTTCCAACTTCAAAGTTATTCTTGAGCTGCAGGTCGTCCCAAAACATGGTCGCATTTTTCGCAGCGATGGACGATACATTGACGATCCGGGATGGTGCCGATCTCTTCAGCAGGTCCAGCAGCAGCATCGTCAAGAGGAAGGAGCCCAAGTAGTTCACACCGAACGTGAACTCAAATCCGTCCTCGGTTTCTCTGCGGTCTTTGGAGAAAAGTCCTGCGTTGTTTATCAGGACATCCAGCCGGTCGTACTTGTCTTTAAAGGACGCGACAAAACTGCGAATCGATGCAAACGAGGCTAGATCCAGCATCATGAGATCAAGTGTCCCAACATTTGCACTGGCCGCCTTGGCATCGGCCTCCAGCCTGCTCTTGGCAGCTTCTCCGCGCGCCCTGTTCCGGACTGCCATGACGACACGAGCTCCGCCGAAGAAGAGGCCACGGGCCGTCTCATACCCGATGCCAGTGTTGGCTCCAGTCACCACCACGACGTGCGAGTCCAGGCGAAGCTCGGGTGCAACCACCGCGGACGGCATCTGGATGGCGGCGATAGAACTTGTAGCGATAGTTGAGCTAGCAGGGCGCCTGAGTTCGTTTGGTCTTATCGATAGTGTGGGATCTAATCTTCAGGATCTTATCGCCTCCCGATTTTTCACCGGAAAGAGACGCACCACTGCACTGTTGGGTTCTAACAGGTAGCCAGACAACCAAAGGCGACGAAAGAGCAGACTCGACAGAGGCGACAGGGCTCAACCCTGGACGCTCTCTGTTGTCCCTGGCCGGCCAGCCCACCAGTCGCCAACTGACCTTGAGCTGTTTAAGCTGAGTGAGCTGCGGCGTTGGCGAAGGCGGGGCACCGATATCGGGCCCTGTGTGGTATCGGCGTTTGAAGAGAGTAATACGCACTAGAGATGCCAGTCGCTGCCCCCATCCTTTTAACTACGTCGACCCCTGATATTTTTTAGCTCATAAATCTTACAAAAGCCCTTCATCTTAGCTCAAAATCTTAAAATTACAGGTCAAATGAGAAACATAAACTCAAAGTTACTTTCCAACATAAAAAAACACGTTTCTTAAGGTGGAACCAACGAAAAATAAAGAAAATAACAGCATTGCACCTGATTCTGACACCATTCGTGATATCAAGAAGGCATCACGATTCTGTCACACAAAACTGGTGAACAAAGGCAGGGCGGGAGAGACGAGCTGTCCTTAACTATAGGACGGCATTTTCCGTGCATCGCGGAGAAGTTTTATTGACACAAACTTTAGTACTTTTCATGCCAGTATAAAATGACACAGTTTAAAGGAGCATGCAACGAACAGCCAAAGCAGTAACTGGCGACCTCTTCTCAAAAGTACACCTACCTGTCACTCAGAAGCTGCTGCGCCTCTTCCTGTGACATCGCCTCCACGTCATCCCAGGGCCCCTCCACTGTCACCGGCGAGGAGCCAAACTGTCAACATGTCACACACGTCAGCCATCGCCTCCACGTCATCCCAAGGCCCCTCCACTGTCACCGGCGAGGAGCCAAACTGTCAAAAATGTCACACACGTCAGCCATCGCCTCCACGTCATCCCGAGGCCCCTCCACTGTCACCGGCGAGGAGCCAAACTGTCAACATGTCACACACGTCAGCCATCGCCTCCACGTCATCCCAAGGCCCCTCCACTGTCACCGGCGAGGAGCCAAACTGTCAACATGTCACACACGTCAGCCATCGCCTCCACGTCATCCCAAGGCCCCTCCACTGTCGCCGGCGAGGAGCCAAACTGTCAAAAATGTCACACACGTCAGACATCGCCCCACGTCATCCCGGCCCCCACTCACCGGCGAGAGCCAAACGTCAACATGTCACACACGTCAGCCATCGCCCCACGTCATCCCAAGGCCCTCCACGTCACCGGCGAGCCAAACGCAACAGTCACACCGTCACCATCGCCTCCACGTCATCCCAAGGCCCCCCACGACCGGCGAGAAGCCAAACGCAACATGTCACATGTCAGCCATCGCCCCACGTCATCCCAAGGCCCCTCCACTGTCACCGGCGAGAAGCCAAACGTCAACATGTCACACACGTCAGCCATCGCCTCCACGTCATCCCAAGGCCCCTCCACTGTCACCGGCGAGGAGCCAAACTGTCAACATGTCACACACGTCAGCCATCGCCTCCACATCATCCCAGGGTCTTTCCACTTTAACCGGGGAGGAACCAAACTATATACCTATGATGATGATTAGAGTTTAAGGGCACTGCAGCTGCAGAGGCTATACGTGCCCGTCAGTATTGTATTACATTATCCTAGGATTGTCCTTATTAGCTAAAGTGGTCTATACAGAATGTCTGAAATCTAAGAATCTCTAACGGGTGTATAATTGTATACTACGTCAAAATCTTCTTCCCTTAGGTAAGACAAAACTTTTCCAATGTCTACGAGTGCGCGATCGCCTAAGATCTGTACCAGCGAAACCGGTAGAAAGAATCGTAGCTGACTTCGTTCCAGCTGGTCACAGCTGTCAGTAGCAGATAAAACATGCTGCACAGTGAGGCGGCTGCCACAGTGCGAACATTGCTTGGGGGCGGTGTTAAGTAGATAATGGGCGTGTGTCGCGTAACAGTGGCCTATTCGAAGCCTAGTGAGGCTTATCTCCTCCCTTCTGTTTCTCCTGCTGCTCGACTCCCAGGGTTTAATCGATGGACGCAGACGTTTCAAAAAGCAGCCTGGCTCCGCAGTCCACCTGGTCTGCCACTCAGCATCTACTAACATCTTAAATGATGGTTTCAGGTCTGTGGCTGGCCTAACTATATCGGGAGGGAAGCCCCCGCAATGGGGAAAATCCTGGACTAGACGGGAGCAAGTCGTATTCCACCAGCTGCGCTTCGACCGCTGCCCCTCCTAGCGGAGACACTCGGCAGGTGGAGGAGGCCCGGGGCGGACGGGCTGTGTGCCTTCTGCGGCGATACGGAGAACTGGGAGCACCACATCACAACCTGCCCGATATACCAGCGAACACGCACGCAACACGGGACCCATACCCAGCGTCGACATACTACAGGAGGACCCTGAGGCCGTAATGCGGTTCGTCCGGGCGTCCGGCCTCCTGCGCGGGGCCCAGTGATCGGGCTCGCCAAGTGCCGCGGATGAGAAGAAGGAGCCAAACTGTCAAACATGTCTGACACGTCAGCCGTCACCCCCACATCGTCCCGGCCCCAATACCAGGGAACCACACCACACGTCAGCCGTCACCCCCACATCATCCCAAGGCCCCTCCACTGTAACCAGGAGTCCAAACACACACGTTAGACATCACCTTAGCATCATCAGAGTCGCTCCAGTCATCAGCAAGGAGCCTATTTGTCGCATACTAATCTCCTGTCGATCATATATGATCCAGCTTCTTAACTGTCTTCTGTCGAGGAGGACAACACTAGCGCTGGCACCAAAACCCAAATCTATTTTTCGGCTTTCGTGTTAACCACTTTTTTATGAACCCAAATCCAGTACAAAGCCCTCAGTTGGGATACAAATCCTCATTGAATCGGGAGGCCCGTCTCCAGGTTCCTCACCTGAATGTGATCCACCTGAGCGCTGAACACAGTATCGTCATACGGCATCTCCTGCAGCTTCTCCGGCACCTCCTGAAGTCGCTCATCTCTCCGCTCCGGCGGAGACGCCGAGAACGCCGTGTTCAGGGCGTCCTCTGCGCCCGAGGCCGGCTGGCCGCCAGAGTCGGGGACGACACCGGCCGGCGCCGGGGGCGGGCCAGACGAGAGCCCAGCCACACTGACACTCGGCACCGGGCACACACTGAACAGCTCGGCAGCTGAGGCGACGGCAACGACGCCGGGCTCCGGCTCTGGAGATGCACATTCACTGGACGCTTTACTGACAACAGGTTCGGACTGCAGGCCGTCACGCACTGGCGATCTCGGCTCGTTTCGAGCGGCTAGCACAGGAGGTGTCAGTTCCCTGTCTCGCTCCAGCGCCGGCGAGGCGGCTCCACTTCTGGTCTCACCCGCAGACAGCCCGCGCCGCGCGCCCTCCACTGGTCGTGAGGCCGGCTCACTCACTTCACCACTGGGCGCCGGTCTCTGCCGCCCGACCGGCGAGAGGGCGCCGGGACGCACGGGCGAGCCAGCCCCGCTGCGGGGCGAGGTGGGTCCGCTCCTCGGAGCGCCTACCGGCGATGTTGGACCACTGCGCGTTTCCACCACGATTATCTCTTCCTGAATGTACCGCACCCGCTCCGTTGGTGACGTCACACCAGAGCGCACCGGTGACGTCACACCAGAACGCACTGGTGACGTCACACCAGAACGCACTGGTGACGTCATCGGCGAGGTCACGTCCCGCGACGGCACGCGGTCCAGCGACTCGAGTGAGGCCGGCCGCGGCGGCGGCGGCATCGGCGTCGGCAGGTCCAGCCGGAGCATGGCCTCGTCGATGACGCGCCTGACGTGCTGCTGCGGCGAGCCGCCGCGCTGCAGTCGGATCGGCACCGCCGGCCGGTCCGACTCCTCCACAGACCAGTCCTCTGGCGCTGACGACGCGAAGGCCTCCTCACCATACGCTGGGCAGGCTGGCTGGCCCACCGCAGACTGCTGAGAGGCCGAGGTCTCAGCGACTGCCGACTGCTTCAGCCGACTTTCAGCGGACGGTAGAACACCATCTACAGTAGACACAGGCTTGGACGGGTGTGCTGTTGCTTCTTCAGGAGGTGAGGGCGCGCGTTCTCCTCGGAAAATTCCCCTAGAGACCTCCGACGGCCACGCCGAGTCGAGAGGTTCCTCCGCAGACTTGAAGTCCGAGAACTCACTGGGCGCGGGGGCAGCAGGTTCAGACTCTGGTCCGGTATCCCTGGACTGAGGCGCTGGCTCTTCGGACGGCGGTACCGGCGGCACGCGCGGCGGGGATTCGCTCCTCCTCGGCGAGAAGCGAGACTGGTGGACTGACGCGGCGGGGACTGCCCCGAGGGCCGGCCGCGGAGACACCAGCGCCGAGGAGACCAGGCTGGGAGGCGCCGCAGCCGCAGGCGCTTTCGACCCGGAGACGGGAGACAGCTGCGGCTTGGGCAGCGCCGACACAGGCCTCTGCACGAGCTTGCGCGGCGTGGGCTTGTGACTGCGGTCGACGTAAGGCTTCTCGGCGGGCCGCACGCTGCCGCGACCTGAAATAACAAACACACGGCGGTGACGACGCGCAGACACCGGAGTCGCAGCCGGGTCGTGCTCCACTGGGTGACCGCAGATATGACACAGGTCTTACTTGTTACAGACGGATCATATTAGGATTACGGTCCTGCTGACCTTTAAAGTCTTGTCAAGGGGGCGGAATACAGCTTGTCTGACCGTTCGTTGCACGTAATTACGCACCTGGCTTCGCTGTTAACGAAGCTGCCGTAGATATCATTCAAAGGCGCAGTGAATAACATATGCACGCGAAATGTTTGAATGGAGCCACGTGCCAACACGTCTAATTTAATGGAAACACTTGTCGCCCATGCCATATCCGACTCATTCTGGATTCTCTGGTCAGAGATTGTTCACCTCACGTTACGGCATTTCTGCTGAAATCCAAATTGAATGATACAATCAACCACGAGAACTGACGATACACAAAAGCGCACTGTTTCGCTTTCTATAGACCAGAAGTCTTACTCAGAGGCGCTGACACAGTTTTTCACTGGGGCGGGGAGGGGGCAGAGGCAGACATGGCGAACGACCGTAGAAAAGAGATAGGAGTCAAAACCGAAACTTGAAGGCCGCCTGGGAGAGCACTATTGAGGCAGTTCACCTGCGACCGAAAAGGTTAGTAAGTTCGTTCGAATGCTCGACTTTTTAGCGACGCCCCCACTGAATCGCCAATGAAAACACTCCCCCCCCTCCTGCCCGTTTTCAATGGCAATGGTACCAGTAGAGGCGGGTGACAGGGGGGAGCTGCGTCACACGCTGCTGAACAGGTACAGGTCTATCCCTCTCTCTCTCTCTCTCTCTCTCTGCTGGCTACCTGCCACAGACGCAGCAGGAACAGGGGTGAGGGACCGCGCCGGAGCACGCCCGTCCCCCTCTCCTGCCCCACACCCGAGGGAGGTAGAAGCTGGCTCTCTGCCACACCGGACAGAAACACGGACCGCACCAACTCCATCCTACAAACAATTGGCGTGGAGAGCGCCCGAGCCGACGGCCTATGAGGCCACAGCGGGATTAAATTCGGAAACCGTGTGCGTCTAGTCGAAACATGCATCGGCCGGCCAGTCAGGACGTGATTGATAGCCCGCAGTCATTCAACTGGGCGGCAAATGCAGAGCAGCTGACAACTGGAGGCCCGCTTCACTCCATCATTCGGTGGAGCAATGCCAACTATTTCGAAACAGCTGATGCAATCCTGTGTTCTATGACATGCGCAGGGATGGCCTCGTGCATGATGTCGCCACCAGCAGGTGGCGACACAGGTGGTGCGCATCTGATACCGGAGGCAACGGAAACGGCACCGGGAGACGCCGGGCCTCCTGCACTGGGTCCACTGGGACACCTGTCGCATCCTGCCACTCAGCCCACGCCTGTCGAGGGAGCCAGCGCGGGGGGGCGGGGGGCAGTACCTCTCGGCTGTATCCACCGCCGATGGTGCAGAGGGCATCCAAGCCCAGACACTGCGCAGCACGCGCCACGGCACAACCCGCCACTCGCACGGCAGTCACAGCCTCACACACAGGAGCCGCGGCGGAAACTCACACACAGAGCGGGCCGGGCGGCGCGGAGACAGCAGCGGCCGCCGGCTGGCGCGCGCTGCCGCCGCTATTTGGCACCGAGCGGCCCGGCTGCTGGCACCTCTCCGCCGGCTATTTGAACATGTGTCGCACCGGGCACCGATTCACACCGGCGCGCGCCGCCTCCAGCGAGGGACCAGAGCGCACTGGAGGAAAACGCGCCCTACCGACGGCATGGTCCCAGAGCTCGAACACAATGGCGTGTTTAAACGCTCCAGGTGTGTAAACAATGACCCTAAAAAACAGGCCCATGAATATGTTTTTGTAATATCTCCACAATACGTCAGTCGCTCTAATTTTGTGCGACAGCGCACATTCGACACTTGTGAACATAGTTGGACCCAATGGAGTCTGCAAAAAAAAACTAAATTTAAGTATGCGAGACACCATCAGCTATGAAAACATCAAGCACCGAACTTATGTATTCCAACTTTCGCGAATTCGCTGAACATTCAGAAAAGCGGCGGGTGTATGCCGCCTAACCTTCGAACGTGTCAGAAAAACGCGCCCACCTCTTTCCGTCACAACCAAAGGTCAGGTCATCACGGAAAACGTAACATTATTTGAAACTGATCCTCACACTGATATTACACACACCTCAGGTGAAAACGACCCTCCTCAGCGCAAACGATGAACAAAACAACCCGTGGAGCCGATTCAGAGCATTGCGAAATAGCTCCCACACGAAGTAGAGGGATGACCAGGTGCAGTGCATTAGCAGGTGGGACCCGCTGCAAAGCATGCCCCGCGCTGTCGGAGAGACGTGACGCGGCACAGAGGCAGGTGTCGGCGGAGCGACCCACAAATGTCAGCACAGACGGCAGGGGCTGTGGATACACGCCATGTCCCTGCTGATTGAACCTTCTGAGAAATGGATAGCTTCGCAAGCTGACGCATCATTCGTCAGATGCAAAAACCTATCCAATCACAGTTTAGCATTTCGGCAGTGAAGCAGCCTACGTGTGCCTCGTGAGCGACGGAAAACGGCGGGGAGAGGGACGATCGAAAGGCTTGAATCTGCTAACAACGAGAATATTTTCATATGAATCCTGATATCATTGTTGGCCGGACGATACTTACGGCCAACAGCATCCATTCGCAACACAACGCCAGCACTGAGTCTGGAAAATAATCAACGTTTTTCGAAGGCACGATATATCTCACGTGCGTGAGTGCAGCGTTCACTGCACTTGCGGAGATGCAGAGCCGCAGCACGCTTCTGACAGTGGGAGGTGTTGTAACATGCAGTCACATGGTGATCTCATAGTACGGAGAGGGGGCTCAATGTTTATTCATGAGCCCTCCAAGCCAATGGTGAAATGCGGAGAGTGTTTGAAGGAGTACGTCACGGGGGAGCATTGATGGTGAAATCAGGGTAACCTGGGCCAGTGATATCATCTGAGACCAGTCTCTGCCAGTCTCACGGAGTACGTACCTGGTGGTGAGGCGGCCGGGGGCTGACAGTCGCCGGCGGAGGTGTCCGGGCAGGACGGCCCTCGGCCGCCGGGTCCGACGCCGCGCCGCCCCGCTCCGGCCGCCGCCCGGTGAAGTGTGAGATCCAGTTGCGCTGTCGGTTCACCAGCTCCCTGCTGGACAGGGTGCGCCGTGGAGAGCCGCTGAGGTCGTCGGTGCAGCTGGGGCCGCGGGTGGGGATCTCGTCCAGGCCGCAGACGACGCCGCCCGACGGCTTGGACGCGGCGTCAGCCTGGGGGCTACCGCTGCAAGAGCTTTCCGCGGGCTTCGAGCAAGAGGTGATATCAGGCGGCGATTTCCCTGGTGATGCTGCTGAATCCCGAATGGTTTTTGACTGTGGAGAAAGAGCCCGCGCAGCACTACGCTTAGTTGCGTCTTCGACACGCTTTTCATCACGCACACCCTGCACAGAACCCGTTTCCTCGAGTTTCAGCGTGATGCCACCGTCGATTGGGGCGTTCCATCGTCTCGCACTGTTCTCGCCATCACTGCCATCCACGCTGCACTTGCCGGCTGGCAGCGTCCCTCGCGACGGCACCACCAGCGACGGCGCATGCGCACTGACCTCTCGCAGGGGTGAGCTGGAGGGCGAGTCTCTGGAGCGGACGGTCTCCGCCTCCAGTCGGCGCTCCTTTCCCGGCGGCGGGTACTGGCAGCCGCCGATGGCACTCTCACGGCCTCGGCCGCCGGCCAGCGGACACGGCTCGGCGTCCAGCAGACTATCCACGGACGCCTTCCTGGCGCCCACGCCGTTCAGTCGGCCCGGCTCAGGGGTGGACGGCGGAGACGGCGAGCGGGAGCCGTGCCGGGAGGCGTGCGCCGACGCCGACCGCGAGGCGGCGCCGCCCAGCCGCGCCGGTCGCGACCGCTCCTGCGCACTCTTGGCACTCTGGCGGCGCTCGACGGCGGCGCCCGGCAGCCGACGGTCGGCCGCCATGCTCTCGAACAGCGCCCGAGCGCTGTTGAAGCGCGCCGCGTGGGACTCGGTGCGGACGACGGCGGCGTCGCGGTCCTGGCTGGCCTCGCGACGCGCCGGGCGGGCGCCAACCGGCTCGGGCCGGCCCTGCTGGAACAGGTGCGCCATTCTGGTGACGCTGCGCACCGGGCGCTCCTCCGCCGAAGAGGTCTGTCGACAGCAGCACCGCGCGTGGTCAGTGTGAGGCTCAACACGCAGGTCAGGTACAATCCACTGACAGGCCTTGGGCCATAGCAGACAGTCAGACAGATTCCTAGTTTCTAGAAAGAAATGACAGTAACATTAATGACGCTGAACTCAACAAAGAGACACCAGTTGACAAAGCATACTACCACGCCTTTTGTTGCCAGATGTTACAACGAGATACCCACTTGGCAGTGATAGGGTGCTAAATATTTCAGGTCAACAAACGCCGCAGTTGGCCTCAACAACTCGTCAACATGGACGGCAGCTGGCAAATGATCGCAACATCGATTTGCTACACAAGTGATCCGTTAAGTGGCCGCTGCAGAGTTGCAACCAATCAACCAACCACGCCGCCAGAGAGCACGCCTAGTCTGATGTACACAGCCTCGTCACTTCTGTGCAGCTCACTATCCACGCGTATTCCCGCTGCCACGAGGGAGAGTGCGCTGCCAGCCAGGCTACGCGGGGTTGCCGTGCCGATTCCACAAGGACAAACCAGTCTCTCACTCTCAGTTCCCTGATAGCGGGGACTTATCACGTCCATGCAGGCGCGCTCTGACCAGCACGACCTACTCTCCCCCACCTACAGTCACGCTCGGGGAACGCTGAGACAGTGCCTCGCGCAAGAGCTCCGAAAGAACCGAGGGCGCGAGGCATCCCTGGAGGCTCCGGACGAGGCCGACGGCAACCACCCTGCTCTGGGCCCGGCACCACCGTACCCTGACACCGCCGGCAGCCACCCTGTTCTGGGTCCGGCACCACCGTACCCTGACACCGCCGGCAGCCACCCTGTTCTGGGCCCGGCACCACCGTACCCTGACACCGCCGGCAGTCACCCTGCTCTGGGCCCGGCACCACCGTACCTGACACCGCCGGCAGCTACCCTGTTCTGGGCCCGGCACCACCGTACCCTGACACCGACGGCAGCCACCCTGTTCAGGGCCCGGCACCACCGTACCCTGACACCGCCGGCAGCCACCCTGTTCTGGGCCCGGCACCACCGTACCCTGACACCGCCGGCAACCACCCTGTTCTGGGCCCGGCACCACCGTACCCTGACACCGCCGGCAGCCACCCTGTTCTGGGCCCGGCCCGGCACCACCGTACCCTGACACCGCCGGCAGCCACCCTGTTCTGGGCCCGGCACCACCGTACCCTGACACCGCGGCAGCCACCCTGTTCAGGGCCCGGCACCACCGTACCCTGACACCGCCGGCAACCACCCTGTTCTGGGCCCGGCACCACCGTACCCTGACACCGCCGGCAACCACCCTGTTCTGGGCCCGGCACCACCGTACCCTGACACCGCCGGCAGCCACCCTGTTCTGGGCCCGGCACCACCGTACCCTGACACCGCCGGCAGCCACCCTGTTCTGGGCCCGGCACCACCGTACCCTGACACCGCCGGCAGACACCCTGTTCTGGGCCCGGCACCACCGTACCCTGACACCGCCGGCAGCCACCCTGTTCTGGGCCCGGCACCACCGTACCCTGACACCGCCGGCAGCCACCCTGTTCTGGGCCCGGCATCACCGTACCCTGACACCGCCGGCAACCACCCTGTTCTGGGCCCGGCACCACCGTACCCTGACACCGCCGGCAACCACCTGTTCTGGGCCCGGCACCACCGTACCCTGACACCGCCGGCAGCCACCCTGTTCTGGGCCCGGCACCACCGTACCCGACACCGCCGGCAACCACCCTGTTCTGGGCCCGGCACCACCGTACCCTGACACCGCCGGCAACCACCCTGTTCTGGGCCCGGCACCACGTACCCTGACACCGCCGGCAACCACCCTGTTCTGGGCCCGGCACCACCGTACCCGACACCGCCGGCAGCCACCCTGTTCTGGGCCCGGCACCACCGTACCCTGACACCGCCGGCAGCCACCTGTTCTGGGCCCGGCACCACCGTACCTGACACCGCCGGCAACCACCCTGTTCTGGGCCCGGCACCACCTACCCTGACACCGCCGGCAGCCACCCTGTTCTGGGCCCGGCACCACCGTACCCCGACACCGCCGGCAGACACCCTGTTCTGGGCCCGGCACCACCGTACCCTGACACCGCCGGCAGCCACCCTGTTCTGGGCCCGGCACCACCGTACCCTGACACCGCCGGCAGCCACCCTGTTCTGGGCCCGGCACCACCGTACCTGACACCGCCGGCAACCACCCTGTTCTGGGCCCGGCACCACCGTACCCTGACACCGCCGGCAGCCACCCTGTTCTGGGCCCGGCACCACCGTACCCTGACACCGCCGGCAGCCACCCTGTTCTGGGCCCGGCACCACCGTACCCTGACACCGCCGGCAGCCACCCTGTTCTGGGCCCGGCACCACCGTACCCTGACACCGCCGGCAGACACCCTGTTCTGGGTCCGGCACCACCGTACCCTGACACCGCCGGCAGCCACCCTGTTCTGGGCCCGGCACCACCGTACCCTGACACCGCCGGCAGCCACCCTGTTCTGGGCCCGGCACCACCGTACCCTGACACCGCCGGCAGCCACCCTGTTCTGGGCCCGGCACCACCGTACCCTGACACCGCCGGCAGCCACCCTGTTCTGGGCCCGGCACCACCGTACCCTGACACCGCCGGCAGCCACCCTGTTCTGGGCCCGGCACCACCGTACCCTGACACCGCCGGCAGCCACCCTGTTCTGGGCCCGGCACCACCGTACCCTGACACCGCCGGCAGCCACCCTGTTCTGGGCCCGGCACCACCGTACCCCGACACCGCCGGCAGCCACCCTGTTCAGGGCCCGGCACCACCGTACCCTGACACCGCCGGCAGCCACCCTGTTCAGGGCCCGGCCCGGCACCACTGTACCCTGACACCGCCGGCAGCCACTTGCACAGCTAGGTGACTGAAACACAGCTACGAAGCGTCACCTGGGGATGGCGCGGTTTTGGAGGATTGCAGAATGCAGGGTGGTAGAGTGGGCTGTCACCACCCGGCCGCTCCCCAGAGAGGGATTCTGTGAGGACCCCGGCGGTTCTGGTCGCCATCCGGATCGCACCGCTAGAGCTCCCACTGGATGGAAAGTGGTCACAATGCGGGCGGCCTCGGTCGCGTGGTCTGGAATATGCGCACTTTTCTATGGAATGTGTTTTAATGTTTCTATCCAGCCGCTCAACACCGCGTCATCCCCAGGTGATGGTTCGCGAGTGTGTTTCACTCGTATAGGTATGCCTTTTCATCCCATCGAGAGCAGATATTTTCAACCGATCGAACGCATTTTGTCCTTTGAAGGATGCAACCCACTTTTATCAAGGGTTTTGAAATGAGATAACAGTTTTGCAGAGCGTGTCGAGAAACTACGATTGACATATTTCAGTTTACCCAAAGCTCTCTGTATTATATTCTCGCTCAATTTAAAGCTCAAAATATAGGGGGATATATCCAGTTTCAAATGATGAGGGAAGCCCATTCCCTCTGACAGCGCATGTCAAGAGGAAAATGTTAACAAATGGCGTCGCCTTCGTAACGTTACAAGCCACAGCCCACCGCAATCAACCAAATTCGTAATTACACGTGATGCTTGGGTCAACTCAGGGTGGTAAGAGAGGAGGCGCCTTTTTAACGATCGAATGTAGAAAAATACGGTTTCCTGATTTTCGAACATGCTTGGTCCATAAATCGTCCTTTTCATAATTTCGATAAAGTGGTCCATTTCCCTTAATAAAAAAACATTTAGAGATGGATGAATTTGTATACCCTATATCGTTTCAATAACGTTTACTCGCGTTTGACCACACACGTATGGCTTTTAAATGACATCTTAAGTCTTCCAGAAGAGAACAAATCAAGACACAAGAAATCCTCACCAAAACGATGACTCGGTTCCGCGCGTATTTATATTGAGGAAGCTATCTCCGTTTCAGGTGACCCCATCCTTGCACAACAGAGCTCGCATGTGCAGAACAGAGCGGCCGTCTCCGAGGCGTGCGTGCAAGCCGACCATCGCCGCTGTGAAATCTGGTACACGTCCCTGTCTAACTGCTGTCCAGCTCAACACGGGCACGTCCACTCCACGCCATTTAGAGTCGGTCAGCGCCGCACGGCGCCACCCTCGGCTGTTTGGAATTCAATCATAGCGATGAGCAATGGTCTAGGTCATTTGTGCCAGGCCATCTGTGCAATGCACAAGGTAATCAATCGATAACTGAGGTCAATCTCTACGGCTCAGCTGGGGGCAAGGGCGTAGCCAGGAGTGGCGTGGAAGGCGAAAATGGAAGCCCACTGGAACAATGAGGAGCCTCTTTTGGCCGCATGGGAGGCCGCCGATTTTCGCCCGCTCTTCTTTTCCACAGGAGAGCTAAGACGTGGCCCAATTCGCTGCGTGGAGACTGGGGACCCTCAGGGTGTCTCCCAGTCTACTCCTTGTCTAGGGGCTGAAGTGAATGTGGCGCCACGACCCCCGTTGGGAGGACCCAATCAAACATCCCTGAATCACGCCCTCCTCCTTGGGATGAAGGTGAACGTGGCGGGCACCAAGACGTCTCGCCTTGAGCCCACGCAACGCACAGCACTGCTCCTATTCAACTCTGTGACGGGTGACTGGCATGTCAGGTTTGGTTGGAAGAGTGAACTGTGACAGCAGCAAATGATTCCAGACCATCTGGCGTTCGTTTCTCGTTAGAATTTGTCGTTGTTGAGAATTTCTCGTTTGTTGAGGTTTGAGATTGCAGTTGATTCGAACATAACGAACCCCTCAGTTAAATTTAAATCCGGAGTACCATTAGACTCCATTACTCAATTACATCATATCCCGTTATATGATAACGTGATTCCAAGAAAATGAAAATCAGACAAATTTACTTAAAAATATGTCAGGAACAAACATCCTCAAACCAAATGAGTTAATTCGTCATTTGATAGATAGGAACTAAGAGTCTGGCGTAGTATAAAAAACTCTGGCAAGCCCGGAAGACAAGTTCCAAACACCGCGCTTCGGCGGGAATCAAATGTCCGCGTGAAAATCTCCAGTCCCAACAAGACTGTAGGCCTTCAATCCTTTCTGGTTGGAATTATTGAAATAAACGCGAAAAATGGGTTCTTAATCTTATAGTGCTCATGGTTAGGTCACAGCGTCCCAGCTAGGGTGCTAAGTGTAAAATTAATATTGTATGTAGTCGGTGAGTTGAACATTTAAAAGATAAAATGCTCCAAGAGTCAGTTCAAACCTTATTAAACCCCTGTTTAATGTTTGGCCAGATATTTTACATGAAACAGGTTCTTTACCTCTGTACTTTTGGAGAGATCATTTACACCAGAATTATTGAATTAAGCCGAAACAAGCTCCACTTGAAAATTGAGTGGCAAATTGAGTGAAAATAACACAGAGGTGAGAGGGAAATTAAGTTTGCCAGGGTGTCGCTCTCCACTCAGCACCCTGGGTTTTGAAACACTGTTTGGCAAATAAACAGCGTCGCGCGGCAAGGTCGGTTTTTTCGCGCTCTTCAGTTTTTATTTCTGTTCAGAGGAAAACTCTTTCACATTCGACGAAGTCCCTTCCAACAGACAACGCTCAAAACTACTTTTACTAACGGACGCGCTCACCCCAATTTATCAATTACGAAAAAGTAGTTTGCTTTGGGATGAGCCAAAAGAGGGTTTGGCTCTCTATTTCTCTTTCGTGGGAGGGAGGGCACGACCAGACTAGTCCCCTGGATCCGCGCCTGCCTCCAGGGCTAGGCTGCCAGCTTGGAGCATAAAGTAGCACTTAGGTCCGCATGACGCGTGCACACCTTTTTCATGGTTGTACCAAACACATTCACTCTCTGCCTCTGCCTCTGCCTCTGCCTCTGCCTCACCTCTGTGTTATTTTCACTCAATTTGCCACTCAATTTTCAAGTGGAGCTTGTTTCGGCTTAATCAATAATTCTGGTGTAAATGATCTCTCCAAAAGTACAGAGGTAAAAACCTGTTTCATTAAAATATCGGCCAAACATTAAACAGGGGTTTAATAAGGTTTGAACTGACTCTGGAGCATTTATCTTTAAATGTTCAACTCACCGACTACATTATCCAATATTAATTTTACACTTAGCACCCTAGCTGGGATGCTCTGCCTCTGCCTCTGCCCCTGCCCCTGCCCCTGCCCCTGCCCCTGCCCCTGCCTCTGCCTCTGCCCCTGCCTCTGCCTCTGCCTCTGCCTCTGCCTCTGCCTCTGCCTCTGCCTCTGCCTCTGCCTCTGCCTCTCTGCCTCTGCCTCTGCCTCTGCCTCTCTGCCTCTCTGCCTCTGCCTCTGCCTCTGCCTCTGCCTCTGCCTCTGCCTCTGCCTCTGCCTCTGCCTCTGCCTCTCTCTCTCTCTCTCTCTCTCTCTCTCTCTCTCTCTCTCTCTCTCTCTCTCTCTCTCTCTCTCTCTCTCTCTCTCTCTCTCTCTCTCTCTGTATCGATCGGTGCAGACGGCCCGGACAGACGTCTCCGGGCGCTGCCTGAGGCGCGGTACAGAACTCCAGCACGCCAGTGGAACGTCGAGGGGGTTGGCCACAGGCTCAGGCAGTGCCGAACACGACAACAATACACTTCAACAGCGCAATGGAGCTCTGCACCGCTTGGCTCTAAAAAAGTATAAGCCACACTTGAATTCCATGGGTTAATCATAAGAGTTGCAGATGTAGACAGTTTTTATATGTTATGGTGTAAAGGTACTACGGAGGCACCAGCATATATTAGATACCGCAATCAATACCATATTCCACCAGCCGGAAAACTTAGGAAGGCAGCTAGGCAAGGGTGACAGCAACGAGGCAAGGTGACAGCGACGAGGCAAAGTGACAGCACCGAGGCAAGGTGACAACGACGACCGCCGTAGCCCAATGGAGCGTTGGGCGGCCGTACAAACGCGTGGGGCGGCCGTATCAGTGTGTGTGCTGCGTGTGTGCGGCGGAACACAGGAGCGGAATAGCACAGCGGCAGCTAATAACGACGCACACATGTACCTACGAGTGTGCGAGCTGCCCTTCCTTCGACTGAGCAACAAGCGAGGCCAGCCCCAGCGTCGCCGCCTTAAAAACTGGTTTTCGTTTTTACACCAGTAGCAGGAAAACACTCTTCCTCAAGCCATCACCCTGTATCTCCCCGCTCCACCTGCAGGCGGTAACATCCTGTGGTGAAGATTGACGGCTACGGCGGACGTAGGAGACGAGACGCCAGCGGAGGCGGCGGACGCAGGAGACGAGACGCCAGCGGAGGCGGCGGACGCAGGAGACGAGACGCCAGCGGAGGCGACGGAGGCAAAGACAGCAGACAGGGGCGACACAGCACTGCAGCAGCGGCAGAGGACGCCGGTGTGCTGGGGTCGCCGGTACACACTGCAGCAGCGGCAGAGGACGCCGGTGTGCTGAGGTCGCCGGTACACTCTGCAGCAGCGGCAGAGGACGCCGGTGTGCTGGGGTCGCCGGTACACACTGCAGCAGCGGCAGAGGACGCCGGTGTGCTGGGGTCGCCGGTACACACTGCAGCAGCGGCAGAGGACGCCGGTGTGCTGGGGTCGCCGGTACACACTGCAGCAGCGGCAGAGGACGCCGGTGTGCTGGGGTCGCCGGTACACACTGCAGCAGCGGCAGAGGACGCCGGTGTGCTGGGGTCGCCGGTACACACTGCAGCAGCGGCAGAGGACGCCGGTGTGCTGGGGTCGCCGGTACACACTGCAGCAGCGGCAGAGGACGCCGGTGTGTTGGGGTCGCCGGTACACACTGCAGCAGCGGCAGAGGACGCCGGTGTGCTGGGGTCGCCGGTACACACTGCAGCAGCGGCAGAGGACGCTGGCCGGTACACACTGCAGCAGCGGCAGAGGACGCCGGTGTGCTGGGGTCGCCGGTACACACTGCAGCAGCGGCAGAGGACGCTGGCCGGTACACACTGCAGCAGCGGCAGAGGATGCTGGCCGGTACACACTGCAGCAGCGGCAGAGGACGCCGGTGTGCTGGGGTCGCCGGTACACACTGCAGCAGCGGCAGAGGACACTGGCCGGTACACACTGCAGCAGCGGCAGAGACGCTGGCCGGTACACTGCAGCAGCGGCAGAGGATGCTGGCCGGTACACACTGCAGCAGCGGCAGAGGACCCCGGTGTGCTGGGGTCGCCGGTACACACTGCAGCAGCGGCAGAGGACGCTGGCCGGTACACACTGCAGCAGCGGCAGAGGACGCCGGTGTAGCTGGTGTAGTCGGTACACACCGTCGCCGTTACGGCTGGTCGGCGGCCACCCGATAATGGAGCCAGTCAAGAGGAACGGAAAACGGCGGCCTGTCAGGACAGCAAGCAGCTCAGCACCACCAGAGCCGAGAATTGAGTTTCCGATTCCCTGCGACAATGACAGAAGAACATTGTCCTCGCACGGCCCAGCTTTTCCCCGATTTCTAACTTACTTCGCTTTGGAGTTCTGCACAATCAAAGAGCTGGCGCATAATCGTCCATTTACGCCGTTTCAAGCAGAATACATCAATGAGACAAATATATCATTAGTCATGGCCTATCACCAAACGCTTGTATCGTTCTTGACGCAAAGTTGTTCGTAGCCTACCATTGCAGCACTGAGCTGGCACTACCAACGTAGAAATCAAGGCACCAAAGTTCGAAATCAAGCTCAAGCCTCCGATGGCGTTGTCGTCGGGTCATACGTCGCCGGGACCGCCAGGCCACGTGACATTCCCACGTATGCAGTGGCTGAATTTCAGAATCAACAGCCTCACCGTCTTGATTTCACCCTAGCTGTCATCGCCGTCTTGATAACAACCTGCCTGTCATCGCAGTCTTGCGGGATGTGTGGCCAGGTATTCGAGCGCTGTCACGGGGCCGAAGCAGGTCCAACGGCGCGCCTGCCTTTCCATTTGGCGCGGAACATGAGCGCGGCCATTTCCGAAGAGGTGTCTGGTGATTTATCTGCCGCGTCCGTGAGGCCGTCGTCCCGGCCAGAGCTAACAGCTCCCGATCGATCGTCCATATTGGCCGGGCCAGGCCGCATTCAAGCATAGAGAGAGAGAGAGCGTGGGCTCGGCGCAGCAGACGTCAGCCACCGCGGCTCAGCACCTGGAGCCGAACACGCAGTAGCACAAACTCAGTGCCTCCGGCCATGTACGTCGGTTCAAGCTAAAATACAGCGAGGGAGCGCAGGTTGTAGACAAATATTTCACTCCTCACAAACTTCAAAACAAACCCTCTAAAATCCAGGCGCCTCAGTATTTCAGCCA
This sequence comes from Lepas anatifera, assembly GCA_034440635.1. NCBI lineage: Eukaryota > Metazoa > Arthropoda > Thecostraca > Lepadidae > Lepas > Lepas anatifera. Next base: position 2,370,672 of record JAOTON010000131.1, on the reverse strand, counting down.
GCAGTCGGGCCCTTGTCCCCGAGAAAACGTTAAGACTGCTGCCCCATTTAATAGAAGTGGAGGAACTCCACCAAGATAAATAGAAGAGGCAGACTCACTTGACCACTCGGTGGAGACGGCCCTGCTCCTGAGCGTGTGACTCGCTGACGCAGTACGGAGTTCGTACGCAGTTACACGTAGCGAGTGTGTTTTGTCATTTAAAGGGAATGTGGCACCTTGGTCGAATCCTGGAATTTAGGGAAATTAGGCCTACTTTTGGCCAAAAATAGTGAAACCACTCATGATTTCTCTGAAAAATGTGCAATAAGCTCAATATTTTGTTTTTAGAAATATTCATCTAGAAAAAGAAATAAATATCAGCCTGTGGATGATGTCACGATCTGGCAACCACTACCATACTTGAAACGCTTCAAAGGCTTCGATTGGCTGATGCTCATCGTGACGTCAGCATATGTCGTCACACCAGCAACTCACAACAATTTCCGCCCGGCGACGGACTGATGGGGGGGCTGGCGTCAGGTAGGTTTTAGCTTTTTTCTACGGAAATATCGAGTTCCAAGACAAATGATATATGGAGTACCAGGTTTTCCGACTTGCTTTACAACTTGGCTATCTCAGTTAAAATCACGTTGTGAAGGTGCCACATTCCCTTTAAACCGACTGCGAACGCAGATGAGAGCGGCTCGGATGTGTTACCCAGATGACCGCTCTGCTAAAATACTTCAGTGCTGATGGTGTGCGCAAGTCCAAAGCAATCGGATGGACAGCAACCGACGACCAGCAATATGCTTTGCAAGTACATAAGTCAGCCTCTGGCTAAAAATGTTCGCCAAAAGTCACCAGTCTAACTCACGATTAATAGCGTCCACTGGAAACCCCAAGCAGATTCAACATCACTGCATAATCGGTGCAGACCCTACCTCTTTACAGTTCCGCATCCAAACTGAATGCACCACTTGGCGAGTTCTTACTCCTCACGAATGTTTCCCGTTCCCGGTGAAAGGGCCTCGGACCTGCAGCCTCTCGGACGTTTCCAAACAGCCATTAAAGACCACTTCAGAAAAGGTCGGACACAAAGAGCGTGCGCCTGGTGCCGCGTCCGTCCGCCGTCATGGAGGCACGTGTGGCGGCGCCGTCCGTCTACAGTCATGGAGGCACGTGTGGCGGCGCCGTTCGTCCGCCGTCATGGAGGCACGTGTGGCGGCGCCGTCCGTCTACAGTCATGGAGGCACGTGTGGCGGCGCCGTTCGTCCGCCGTCATGGAGGCACATGTGGCGGCGCCGTCCGTCTAGAGTCACGAAGGCACGTGTGGCGGCGCCGTCCGTCTACAGTCGGGGAGGCACGTGTGGCGGGCCGTCCGTCTGCCGTCGGTGACGTATGGCCGCCGGCGGATGCCGGCTGGTGCTGCGGCGGCGCCGGTGGAGGCGGGGGACGCCGGCTGGTGTAACTCTGCCCACTGCGGCGCAGTTAACTGAAATACATCGGCAGGGCTGTGCGATGGCCGACGGACCGGACCTCAGCCAGACCTGGACGGACGGCAGTGCCGCGGACATCCGAAGGTACCGCAGTGACCTGAGCAGGGGCCGAGCGCTGGTTTTCGACTTCGGCCCCATCTAGCCGTGACGCCGCTGCCGACAGCTGTTAGGACAGTGGCGCGGCGCCGCCGGAACCCGGTGTGTTTATGTCTCGCGTCTAACTGGCTCCGTTCATTACAGGGCGGCCATTCATCCAGCCGACCTGCAGCGCGCCCGGTTAAATCGGGGCTGTGTAAACAGTCACCGCCTGCACATGGCGCCCGGCAACAGCGGTGCGGCCGCCGGCAGCGCCGACACGCGCACCGCAGCGACACACTTTCGGCCAGAACGGATGTCCAGTCAACTGCAGGAGAAACCGGCGTCGTTTCCAGCGCCGAGGCAGCACCGACTTTCCAGAGCCAGTTCCGACAGGGCGCGTGACGTTGATTACTGCCACATATGGTGCCGAAAGCTGATGGACGACGGAGTTGGGCGAGCCGTCAGCACCGACCGACACGCTCAGAATAAACGGTCCGAGCAGTCACTCCTCTCCTCTCCGCACCGGGCACCTTCACGCTTGTCGGTTAAAGCCGAGATGATTCATTCCATGATTGACGTTCATAATTTCGCTATTCAGATTTTCAAGATATTCATTTTCACGTTTCTTTTAACCGATGTGTGGGTAAAAATAAAGAATTCACGCCGAACCAACATACTTCTGCTCACATAAAAACAAGTTCCTAAACACAGCGCTTTCATTAAATGTGAGTAATTTGTTTTAGTAGCAGTCCACTTAATTGAAACTAGCGACCATATGGGCGAGGGCACTTTCCACTTCGGTACTACGTTTGGAAAGTAAGAGAGCCACCACAGGTGCGGCGGTAATCCGCTGATCCGCCGCGGCAGCGCCGTTCTGCTGCAGCGGCGGCGGCCGCCTATTTCGGCAGCAGCAGCGCGGCCGCGCGCTCCTGGGAAGGCGGTGTCGGTGACAAACGGTGTCGTTCCGGCACCGCCGCCCCCACGGCCCATTATCCCGGCTCACGTCCCGCCGATCCGCCGACTCCAACCCAACGCTGTCAACTCTAGCCTTACTAAAGCCGGAGCTCGGCGATACGGCTCTCGTGTCGGGCACAAAACTTTCCGGGAATCACCATTTCGCGCAGGCTGTTGGCTTGGTCCGCTGCCGTGTCGGCAAATGCCGGCTCTAAATTCCACGCCGGCTCGCCTGAGAACCACTCCCCTCAGCTGGGCCGATATCTGCGGCAGCGGATGACGCGGCTACGCCTGCAGTACGGCGGTCCGCACGGCGCCGGTACGGAGCTGGTACCGACCCCGCGGCCGGCGGAACTACCGGCCGGCTCAGAGCGTAAGCCAAAACGGCCTCACTGGCGCTAACGGGTCACGTCAGCGGCGGCCGGATCGGCTCCAACGGCTCAGCTGGCGGCAGCACAGCATAGTGGCGATCAACAGAGAGCGACGCCACTGTTTCCCAACAGCAAATGGCGGATCCGAAGGAATCAATTATTAACTGGCGCTAAAAAATCATAGATGAATTACTCTATACATATACATATAGGGAATATCGAGAAGTTGTTTATATGGGTGCTGCTTAATCATGAATGCAGGCAAATTGACGTGAAACAAAATTGTGTTTTCGAAATCCTGCGATCAGGTCAAAACAAAAATACGTCTCCAGAAAACATCACTCCCTGAATTAGCATATACATTGGTTCAGTGATTTGGGCATTGCAGTGAAAGCCAACATGGTTAACCCGGATTTGTACTCCATCGAACTGCTATCGCGGTTCTGAACAGCTCAGAAAGCTTCGGGACCCGCGAAAGCTAAAAATGTGACAAAAAACACGGGTGATATTATCACCAAATATGTAGATTTCGCTCGGGACTGGAACCACGGGACCGCCATGCTCAATCCAGCATCTCTGACCTGCAGCGGCAGGAGCGGCGCGTCCAGGTCACCCCGGATATCCTGGGCAGCGGAGACCACTCTGCCGCCGGCAGCGACAGACCACCAGACCTGTTCCAGCTGCGGCCGGTTTGCGGGGCTCCGGACGGTACCGCCGCGGCACTGGGAGCACCGGGGCTGTTCGACTGGCTGTCCGGCCAGCTGTCCCGCAAACTCCGCTCATCCCCGCACATGACAGAGAGTGGCCATATGGCGCGCAGCACAACTGTCACGGGGTAGCGCGTGCCCTCCGACCCCGGCTCAGCGCCCCCAGGGCGCGTCACTGATCGGTGCCGATGGTCGGCGAGGCCATGGTGGTGACGGCAGTCCAGTCGCCAGTCGCGACACTCCCGGGCCAGCTCAGAACTGCTGCTACCGAGGGCCACTGAACTGCGCACTGCGCAGCCTTCAAACGTTTGCAACCAAAGCTCCGATGTAGACTGTATTTTCAACGAATTCATCGGTCGATCTTACCCACATTGACGAATATGGCTCAAACTAAAGTCCTGAGTAAATAATCGGCGGCTCTAGCGCTGGGTCACGCTGTGGATGAACAACAGGTTCTGAGATTCAAGCAGAAGCGAAGCTAGCCAGACTCTTTTGTCTTGGAGACGTCCCCAGTTGCGACGAACGGCGCCGCGGCACATTCAGCGGGTGTGTTGAGCTTGCAGCGGGAAGTGTTGTGATTAATTAGTGCGCAGCTCAAGCGACCGTCAGTAAGCCAGAGAAAATATTTTGCCTGGGCCGATGGAGCCCTTGCATGCAAGAGAGGAACACGTAACCAACTCCTAAACTCGTAACTCCTCCCAGCACCTTGCATCAATTCAAAGGTTTCCGTCGTGACTCATTAAAGCCCTTGCTTTCACCACCCCGGACAACTTCTTTCTCCCTTGTCACTTCGCAGATAACACCTGTCAGATTGTTCATAATGGTTTCAGGCTGCGGTTCATATGCCACAAAAATGGGTACCGCGTTGTTTTGCATCAGACAGTGGGTGTCACTGGAGATTCGGCAGTCGGCGCCAGACGCCGCAGTGGTACCGCCCTCAAACCAGACGCCACCGAGTAACCCTGCAACGGACGCCGCAGTGGTACCGCCCTCAAACCTGACGAAACCGAGTAACACTGCAACAGACGCCCCAGTCGTACCACCCTCAAACCTGACGACAACGAGTAACCCTGCAACAGACGCCTCAGTGGTACCGTCCCCAAACCAGACGCCCCAGTGGTACCGCCCCCAAACCAGACGCCTCAGTGGTACCGACCTCAAACCAGATGCCACGGAGTAAAAGCCGCAACAGACGCCTCAGTGGTACCGCCCTCAAACCAGACGACACCGAGTAACCCTGTTACAGACGCCCCAGTGGTACCACCCTCAAACCACACGCCACCGAGTAACCCTGCAACAGGCGCCTGAGTGGTACCGCCCCCAAACCAGACGCCCCAGTGGCACCACCCTCAAACCTGACGACACCGAGTAACCCTGCAACAGACGCCTCAGTGGTACCGCCCTCAAACCAGACGCCTCAGTGGTACCGACCTCAAACCAGATGCCACGGAGTAAAAGCGCAACAGACGCCTCAGTGGTACCGCCCTCAAACCACACGCCACCGAGTAACCGACACCGAGCGAGCCCCGAGCTCTGTTTAACAGTTTCACACCGAGCCATGAAGCAGCCGAAAGACGGTACCCTTGAAGAAGCCAAAACATGTTAAACTTTATTCGACTCCTCCGCTCCAACTCCGAGTCAAAGCACACAAGCGCGACGGATTTCTATTTGGTATAAGCAGCAGTTTCAGATGCTGAGACTTTATCAAGACAGTAGGCACGTGCATGATTCACTTCTCCGGTGATTCATTTTCCTGCCGGCAGCAAGGGGTGGTGCTTCGCCGGTAAGCATCAGAGCCCATTACTGGACAGCAACGGGTGCCAACACCCACAGAAACGGCTGCACAACACCACGTGAGCCATGACGACACACGTGGCCCCGGGCAATCTCCAGAGTACTTCGCCATCGTCCGCGAAATGGCGACCGCCACCTAGTTATTCATCACAACTTTCCTATCAGGGACATTGGCGGACGCAGGGGGGCATTCCGGCCATGCCCCCCCCAAAGCGCTGAAAGGGGGCCCAAACTATCTTGGCCATTTTTATCATTAACTATCTGGATACATTTTTGAAAAAAGTATTTTCACTAGGTCTGTCGAGCAACTAAATCTTCGCAATTAAATCTTAAACCCCAAAAGGATGCTATAATGCCAGTTATATTTTACATTATTGGGAGCATATCAGACTGTCACGTCATAAGTAATTGACTTTGAATGACCTCAACCTAAAACTTTTAGAGATGATTGTGTTTGACTTTTCCTTTATGACCTTAGTCCGCTTTAGGTGTATTCCCGTTTTTTTCGTATTATCACGGAATTTCCCAATATGCCTGCAGCACGGTCCATATTTGACCTTTACGACCTCGTTTGACCTGGAAGATGTTGCCCTAGGTCAATGAAACTTAGTCATAATGTAGATCACCATCGCCCCACATACTCCCCAACGGGTGTTTTTCTAATCCTCTCGGTTTCCGAGATCTCAGAGGGGCACTTTAGGACCCCTCCACTGGGCGTTGACGCCAGACCTCTCTCCACTGCGCGTGTTAACACCGAAATATCACGACAGCGACTGTGGCATGGGAATGGAATGATGCCTTGTTAAGCATAGAGCTTCCATACCGTCTGCAGCAGTATTTAGAATCGATAATATGCTCCTTCTCAGGGATGCGTCACGTGGCACTCTGCCCCGAATAGAGAATATGCTCCTTCTCAGTAATGCGTCACGTGGTACTCTGCCCCCGAATAGAGAATATGCTCCTTCTCAGGGATGCGCCACGTGGCACTCTGCCCCGAATAGAGAATATACTCCTTCTCAGGGATGCATTAGGTGGCACTCTGCCCCGAATAGAGAATATGCTCATTCTCAGGGATGCGCCACGTGGCACTCTGCCCCCGAATATATAATATGATCCTTCTCAGGGATGCGTCACGTGGTACTCTGCCCTCGAATAGAGAATATGCTCCTTCTCAGGGACTCGTCACGTGGCACTCCGCCCCCGAATAGAGAATATGCTCCTTCTCAGGGATGCGTCACGTGGCACTCTGCCCCCGGCTTCCGTTCCAAGAACCCGATCTGCAGCCAAAATGGCGTGCTTTAATCACGACCCTGCCACATCACGGCGCGGCATTAAATTTGACGGCGCGACTGCCTCTGAACCGGCCCATTTCCAAACTGGCGCGCTTCCGGCTGCCGGCTAATGACGTTTGAACTGATCATACACACGGCACGCCGGTCCGGAGCTCGGAAGGAAGTTGAGTGGAATTACGTGGGAGATTTCGGACGCGGTGGGCGTTTTCGACGACAGCTGGCAGCGAGAATTATCGGTACTCTCAGGCGGGCAGCTACAAAGCTGTTCACGGTAAAGCCAGGGTTTCAGCGCGCTGCCTTCTGACGGAAATGACCAGCATCCGTCGCTTTTCAAACACTAATGAGCCGCCCACAGACCTCTCCATGCGCCCCAGAGCTGGGATATAACCAGACCCGGCTTTCCCAGATCACAGATCCCGTTTGATCCTGATGGTTTTTATTTGAACAAGTTAGAAAGAGCCACTCTGGCTTTGGAATATAACAAGAATAGCATTTGAAACCAAGAATTGTTATCGCAATGCCAAAAGTGATAGCCGTCGCGTTTCTCATCTTTTTAATCCTGTAAAACCATAAATTTCACTGGAAATTCACCATCGATATTCTAAAATAATTCCCATCAGGGTAATTTTACAATTCTTGCACAATTTCGTGGGAGCAGGAGTCTTTATCCAGAATCTGAGCACATGTCTGTCGGCCCGTGAAGTGCCATTTAATATAATTAGCATAGTTATCACCCTGACAAACCACAAATATGGCACTCAGAGGCAATAAACGAGCAGCCTAACGATGCATCAGGACGTGCTCATTTTAAAACCATGTTTGACAAGCCGGTGGGGATTGTGTGTAGCTGGGTCCGATGTGGCATTGGCGGACGCAGGGAGAGCCCATTCCGGCCATGCCCCCCGCCCCCAAAAGCACTGGAGGGGGGCCAAACTATCTTTTGCCCTCCCCCAAACGCCCGACAAATTTTTGAAAAAGTGTGTTACCACTAGGTCTGTAGAGCAAAAAAATCTCCGCTCACTCCCCCCCGGAGGAGAGGCAGACATGTGTTTTCCCCTCGCCCCCCCAAATTCGGGTCTGCGTCCGCCTCTGAGATGTGGCATTGGGGGTTGGCTGTAGCTGGATCCGATGTGGCAGATGTGGTAGTGGGCGTTATCTGTACCCGGCTCCGATGTGGCAGTGGGGATTTTCTGTAGCTGGGTCCGAGGTGGCAGTGGGGATTGTCTGTAGCTGGGTCCGATGTGGCAGTGGGGATTGTCTGTAGCTGGGTCCAATGTGGCAGTGGGGATTGTCTGTAGCTGGGTCCAATGTGGCAGTGGGGATTGTCTGCGACTGGGTCCGATGTGGCTGTGGGGAGTCTGTAGCTGGGTCCGATGTAGCAGTGGTGATTGTCTGTAGCTGGGTCCGATGTAGCAGTGGGGATTGTCTGTAGCTGAGTCCGATGTGGCAGTGGGGATTGTCTGTAGCTGGGTCCGATGTAGCAGTGGGGATTGTCTGTAGCCGTGTCCGATGCGGCAGTGGGGATTGTCTGTAGCTGAGTCCGATGTGGCAGTGGGGATTGTCTGTAGCTGAGTCCGATGTGGCAGTGGGGATTGTCTGTAGCTGGGTCCGATGTGGCAGTGGGGATTGTCTGTAGCCGGGTCCGATGCGGCAGTGGGGATTGTCTGTAGCTGGGTCCGATGTGGCAGTGGGGATTGTCTGTAGCTGGGTCCGATGTGGCAGTGGGGATTGTCTGTAGCTGGGTCCGATGTGGCAGTGGGGATTGTCTGTAGCTGAGTCCGATGTAGCAGTGGGGATTGTCTGTAGCTGGGTCCGATGTGGCAGTGGGGATTGTCTGTAGCTGGGTCCGATGTGGCAGTGGGGATTGTCTGTAGCTGGGTCCGATGTGGCAGTGGGGATTGTCTGTAACTGGGTCCGATGTGGCAGTGGGGATTGTCTGTAGCTGGGTCCGATGTATGGCAGTGGGGATTGTCTGTAGCTGGGTCCGATGTGGCAGTGGGGATTTTCTGTAGCTGGGTCCGATGTAGCAGTGGGGATTGTCTGTAGCCGGGTCCAATGTGGCAGTGAGGATTTTCTGTAGCTGGGTCCGATGTAGCAGTGGGGATTGTCTGTAGCCGGGTCCAATGTGACAGCGAGGATTTTCTGTAGCTGGGTCCGATGTAGCAGTGGGGATTGTCTGTAGCTGAGTCCGATCTCAGACGTCCCTGTCGGCCACGGTGAGGCTCACTTTCCTGTCCTTCACGTGCACCCACAGTCAGAGCTTTGTGCTGGGAGTGTCAAGAGGTGCTGAATGGGAAGACAGGGGCCGTGTCGAGAGGAGTGTAAACAGAAAAAGTGAGTCGACCTCCAAACAACCTCCACACGCGCCTCTATTAACTCAGACGCCAAATGTATTCAATGATTGTCAAGGTTACTTCCACAGCCTGGACGATGCGCAGCGTAACTGCCCATATTGTGGATGTGTACGTCCCAATGTTGCAATTGTGTGTGTCACAGATCTGAGCTGTGACTGGGGACACATGGATGCTTTATCCACTCAGCCAGCCATCTCCTTTCTAACGAAACCTAAAAGCCTTCAGCTGATAACAAAAAAGTAGAATGAGTATGACATCTGAAACTCCACAGCCACTATGCATCCAACCAAATACTTCCGTGATCATAAAAATGAGCCCGAATCAGACATGTTCCGCAGGATAATTTTAAAGCACAGCCTAGATGGCCAAGATCACAAAGAAACTAAGTAGGCCCGGGCTTCGTGGGATTTTACCCGTGGCTTGAATTCAGCATTCCAGCAAAAGACGATCCAACATTTATCTTTGTGTAATCAGTTCGCTACGTTATTTAAAACATACATTTAAAGGGGTTGAAAAGGGGAGCGGAGAACCAGTGTACCCCTCATTGTGATAACATTGCCACGGCTAAGAAAACCCTCAGACCAAAGTCTCATCATCCCTTCCCCAGGTGGCGTATTCTGTTTATTGAATGGGCTTCACTTCATTTATGTCCAGAGCAGATTCCCCTTCACTCTTGAAACACCCGTTCAAAGATTTCCGATTACCTCCCTTTTTTACGCTAATTCTGCAATTCTACTAGTCAGAAGTCCCGCGCGGTAAATGAAAATCAAGTTGTTGGGACTTCTACACGCTCAAGACACTCTACAGCCTCAAGCATTCGCCGCAGAACTGTGTCACGGAACATTGACAAAGATGGCAGCCGAAGAGGAAGCGCACTGGTGCATGTCACCATGAGGACAAGCCAACGGGCTGCCACGTCAAACAACAATGACGAGCCAGTGACACGCCGCCGCTCGCTTCCTACCGAGAACAACGCTACTTCCAGCATTGTTCTAACAACGCTACTTCCAGCATTGTTCTCCTAGCGCTCCCTCCAGCTTTGTTGGTCTGCATTCCGCCAGAGCAGGGCCGAGTGTAGGGCGAGCGGCGACAGTACAGCGGAACTGTGAAGCGGCGCCGGCAGCAGAGCCGATCAATGAGGCGGCTCCGACGCCCACCACCTCCCGACAGACGACCCGCGGAACTGTATCGACCGGCGCCGGCCGCTCAACTCCCGCGGCGGCGCCGGCCCGGCAGCCGCGCACACATACCCCGGCCAGACAAACCCGGCGGCCGCGCACATATGCCCCGGCCAGACAAACCCAGCAGCCGCGCACAATACCCCGGCCAGACAAACCCGGCGGCCGCGCACACATACCCCGGCCAGACAAACCCGGCACTGGCGGCTGAATAAACCCAGTAGCCGCGCACATATACCCCGGTCAGACAAACCCAGCAGTGGCGGCCGAACTTGATGAACCCATCGGTTCATCCACGACCAAACCGAAGACCAGCAGCTGAGCTTACACTCCGACCAGGCGGAGATAGGACCAGCGGCCGGACACACTGAGGACCGACCAGACATCCGCGTTCACAGTCGGAGACGTCGGCAGTCGCAGAAACCGAGGGCCAGCCTCGACCGACACCGCCGAAAGCAACGGCTCCACCAGGCAACGCCATCAGTTGTGAGAAATGGAGCTGCTCATTCACGGAACGTAGCAACAGGGCGGAATTTCATTCCCGCTTCCTAACACAACGTTCGGGCTGATGGCACTACAGGGAGCCGGGCGGCTCGGAGCTCACCGGTCGGCGGGAGACAACAGATGGCTGAAACTGAATAGCTCCTGGGCAGGCCACAGCTGACGTCTCCCGGACCAGTGGCCACTTCATCAACCACGATAGCATCCATTAACCACTAATCACCAGTGCTGTATGGCGCCACAGACTCCTCTCTAGATTAGGGTAATGCGCCTGTCGATGGTGGGTGGCCCAAACTCACCCCATCACCACAGTTGCCCATTAGAGAACAACGCCAGGTAGCGAGGGCGTGTTTTAAGCATTCCGTGAGTGTTCACACTGAGCACTTTGCGCAATAATGTTGCGGGAAAGCTTCACAGAATGGACATCGAACATTAAAGGCTCATCATCGTCGTCTTCAGTCAGACCCATACAGTCGCGACGCGCTGTGAAGAAGGCGTCGCGGGCGGCCTGGTGACTTACCATTGCTGCGGAGGCGGAGGTGCCGAGGCCGTCGCCGAAGGTCGCGCCGAACGCCGCGGGCCGCAGCTCAGTGGTCGCCATCGAGACTCCTGCAGACAGCGCAGCCGACGGAACTCAGCGCCGGCACGTGCACAACACGGCCACCATCGGCTTCATCAGATAGAACACAAACACACAGCGTGAAGGTTAACATCCGAAAACACCTGCGGACATAAGTGTCGCAGTCAGCCACACAACACTCACCAGTGACCTCAACACACCCCCAGCGCTCAAGGAACACGGGTCGGCGCTAGCGAAGGGTTCGGCGATTCCGTCACGATACGACTCTGCCTTATCAAAACGCCAGGATTCCCGATGGGGTCTTTCCGCCGCAACGACCAATCCCGAGCCGCTTGTTGCCACTATCTAACACTGCTTGCGGACCCAGACAGCAGCCGGTCACCCTCACCACCACGTCACTTTCACGGCGGCGCCGGCCGGCCTCTCCCCAGTCCGCGCGGCCGCCATCGGCCGCTCCCCTCTGCAGCTCGGCAGGCCGCACCAGCTGAACTGTGCCGCGCGGCAACGGGTGCCGCGGCGGCGACCCCAGCCCGCCGCCCCTCCCCACCACCAGACAGGTATGCCGCGCAGGGGCGCACTCAGCGCGCCGAGCCAGGGGGCGCGCACCTTCCCCTGCCACAGGCCCCAGTGCGCGCAACGGCAAAAGGCGCGGAGCTGGATGTGTAGGACGCCGAAGAAGGGTGTTAAATTTCCGTTATAGTGTGCTGTAGCACCTATGCTCAAAGCCAGGCCTTGCAGGTAGGTGTTAGCTAATCACCTTGCAGAAAGATGCCGCCGGCTAAGAGAAAGCCAGGAGACAGAAAAGCAGACGGGGAGGGATGCGAATCTGACAGAAGCTTGATCGCTTCAGCAGCAGGAAATTCGGTTCAGCATTGGGAAATCTAACGTCGCAAAGTACGACGCGGTTCAGCCATAAATAGAAAATATATTTTCAACAACCAGGTACCGAAATACCAGCTTTCGAAAAGTAAGCGAATTACTACGCATGCGTTTCATCTAAACCTAAACAGCGCTTGAACAACGAGAGTCGTGATGGACAACCATTATTATTACAAAGATATTTCCACTCATTACAGCACTCCAATATATAGCAGTCTTCAGCAAAAGTATTGTCGCTGACGAAACACTAAGGTGCAGGATGTTGCAAACTATTAAGCAAAACATAGTCCTATTGCGCAGTCGATATAAACCATACTCAAATTTATTTCAAAATCCGTCGACGTTGTCATTTTGAGTCATCCTCAGCTACTTTGTTCGCGCAGTTTCCGCAATCGGACTCAGCAGGAAATATTGTGACTGGAGTTACTTGAAACCCCAAAAATAAAAACCCCACATATCTGAATCAAAAGATACCCTCGACACAGCAAAGACGCATGAAAGGACTGCAGGTGTCTGCCAGAGTGACAATAAATTTAGTATCCTTTCAGTTAGCGCACGTGAATTCGAATACAATACTGGTAAACATTCACCGTTGAGAGACCACTGCCCCTCCTCCGCATATCATAAGTAAACGTGTAGATTCTTATCAACATGCGAATAAAATCATAAAAAGCACAATGTGACTTGAGGTATGTTTATCTCGCAGAATGGTTTGGTGTTAGAAATGCTAACAAAAACAAGTTTAGTTAGGAATATAGAGGTCGCAACACATTTGCATTACCCACAATTGATGAAAACAACGAAAGAGTCTCCGCTTGGTAAACCAAAGGAACGGCCTCTCGGCGAACTGGACTTAATTGTATTCTCCATTTGCATTCCCTCCTAACGCCAATTTCCCCAAATGTACTTAAATTTAAGCAAATGTGAACTGTCTGGGTAGCCAAACTGACGCTCGGGAGAAACCATGGGACCCAGGGCGCTCTGCCTCGGCGCCACCAAAAAGGGGGCAGCTCAGCACTTCTGCCAGCCTCTGAGGATGGCGGCGTAACACATTATGGCACCGCCATTCCCCACCACCGCCGCCCGCGCAGACGCCACCTGCGAAAACAAAAGGCACGAGACGAGAAGCACAGGCTCCTCCATATTCAGGCCTCAAAATACCTTCCCCCAAGCCCCAACCAGGGGCGGTCGCAGGAACGCCGTTTGATGGGGGAGGGGCAACTCGAGAAAATTGTAAACAGTGTTCCTACAGAAAATCGGCACATATTTCGCCTTTTTGGGGGACGGGGGCATTGCCCCTTAGCCCCTCCCCTCTGCGCCCGCCAGTGTCCCCAATTGGATTGGAAAAAAACATTAAAGCCAAATTCCCGTTTTCGGACCTCCAAGAAAATTGGGGTGCCGAGGGTCCGAAAGTAGGTTTCCCCTAAAGTAAAGCAGGCGAGTTCCATCGAAAGTACAGGAAACGTGCAAAACGTCTGGCAGGATGTGTTGCGCCCTTCAGTTGTTAGTGGCGGGAGGAATTCCGGGCCGAGAGTCCTGGAGGCCTAGATGGACGGGAACATGGCAGTTGTAGTCGCCCTTTTACCTACATAGAATTCTATGTTCAAGTGGCTTTTAAACATGACATGGTCAAAATTAAACGTACCATTAGCACTTAAGTTATGATGGGCAAAGTTCATAGCTAGGTCCCTGAAAGCGCCCTAAAACCGAAATACGCACGACAGTCACGTTTGGATCTCGCCTCAGAGTGCCGGCCATTCCCGGCCAGCAACCCTTCGATAAGAAAACAACTGGCAACGCCATTACCCCATACACACATGTAATTTCAGGCTCTCGCGATTTCAGTACAGAATTTATAACAGTTTACAGGGTTGACTTTGCCAAAAGGATTTCAGGTCAGTAGCGTTCTTTTCGAAAACAAGAACGGTAATTTTGACATCATGTTTTGAAGAATATACGGTGCAGGAGGTGCTGCCATGTTTAGCATTGCGCTTGCATGAGCCACTATTTGCTTTATGACCAGAACCATGGCAGATTCAAGACCATGCACCTCCACGTATCAACAATGACAGCAACAGCGCGTGGATTGAACAGAAAGCGCGGGCAGCTGAATGTGGTCTGCAGATATCAGCCAAATATGGACACCATACTGTCCGAGTGGGTTCGTGCCACATGCCCTGAGGCGGCGTACCGCCAAGTGGCTGGGCAGAGCCAAACTGGGCGCCGCCTGCACACGCACGGAGCTGCCCCCGCCTGTAAGCCGACGACCACGCGCCAGCCACGAAACCAACCCTCCCCATCCCTAGGCTAAGCAGAGAATCTCCAATGGTGAAGCATCACATAAGGAAAAGTCAGATGACATTTTTTATAATTGTGTCCAAGTTGTTGCAAGCTCGGTTATTGGAGTCGGAGCCTCACTAAAGTCTTCAAGGGACTATCATGGAGACCCTACCCCCCATCCGAACGAGCAACTCCCGCAATTGAGGGTCAATTTGGAAGCCAAAGTTTAACATCCCACAACGCACAGAGACAGCCGCCCCGCTCTAGTCACCCTCTCACCAGTCAGTTGCCAGCCGACCTACGTCGGGTAAACATAGCCCGCCGGAGCGATCAGGGGAACCGATCCCAAGCCTGTACATGCACTGCCACTGCATGTTACTGAGCAGCGGGCCGAAGCCCAACGCTCTACCAACTAAGCCACCAGGGCGGCATGAGATTGGTCTAAAACGCATCTCATTCCACCACTTACACTACATTCAGAAGGGATAACGAACAAAAATCGCAGTCCAAGGGAAGATTTTCTGTTCACGAAACCCAAACCGCAATAAAATACCGGTAACGAGGGGTGGTTCTCTCGACAGCGGGGTGACTGGAGAGGGTGCCTCCCACGCCGGAGCCGTGTTCCCCAGGTCTGTTCAGGGTCAGGTGCTTGCCTGCGGTATCCCACCCGCCTTCTCGGACAAGACACGCCGGCTGCTGCTGACGCAGAGCGGTAACTCCGCCACGATGGACATGCTGGACACCGGCGGCCAGTTCTCTGGGGAGGCTTTACAGACGGCGTCCGTCCCCGCCACTCAGGAATCGGCGACAACGACGCCCTGGGGCTTCACGACGCTCCCACTGATGTCACAGGGCGTCGCTGACTCTCACCCTGCTGAAGGCCATATTTGGGGATCAGGAAGTCATTGATAGCATTTCCGGCCGGGATTAGAACCCGTGTTAGCGACGCGGAAGCTCAGCGCGCTTCCGCTGCGCCGCCGCGTCACCACCGACATCGGGTCAGCAGGGTCAGCGGCGACGTTAACGCACGGGCGCCGAAAACGGGGGAGGCTGGCTGAGCAGGGGGAGCATCTCCAAAATACAGCACTGGATGGAGAACCTTTCCCTTTGACGCTTATCAATACGAACTTCGGAAAACATGACCGAATGGCTTTGGGTGGACCGCCCCAGCAGCGTGCCCCGGGACTCCGGTTTAAATTCGGCTTCACCATCACTGCTTTTCGCGGTAGTTTCATGTTGCCGCCCCGGTAGCTCGGTTGGTAGAGCGTTGGGCTCCGGCCCGCTGCTCAAAAACATGCAGTGACAGCGCACGTCCAGGCTTGGGATCAGTTCCCCAGAGACGCTCCGGCGTTCAGAAGTTTACCCGACGTAGATCGGCTGGCAACTGACTGGTGAGAGGGTGACCTGAGCGGGGCAGCCATCCCTGTGCTTTGCGGGACGTTAATAAACTTTGGGCTCTAAATTAGCCCTACATTGTGGGAGTTGCTTGTTTAGGTGGTGGGGTCTGGGTCTCCTTCGTGACTTTAGTGATACCCCGACTCCAACACTCGTACTGGGAACAACTTGGACACAATTTATTTTAAGAAACATTAAATCTTAGACTTAGCCTAGCTAGGTCATGTAAAACATCATTTGGCGTAAAATGTTTAGACGATCCCAAAGGTGTAGATAGTTTAGTTTTAGCTCTTCTACGTCAGATGTTATGGCTGAAAACCCTTAATTTCCATTACATCCCAGTATATCCCTATGGTGGTATGTTCTCGCCTCTGGTGACCTTGGATAACACCCGACAGAACATGTTATAGAACACTTCTTCGAAGCATAGGTCAGGCTACCTGACACCTTCATAGTGGCGAAGAAGGTATGGCAGTGACGTCATAATGGTAGTAAAGATGGTAAAAATAATCATTATCTGCCAAATATATATTATTTTCTAGTGAGTTTTAAAAGCCAAAAGTTGTCAACGGTTTCCCATATCTGACACCTTAGCCACTTTTGGCTAACTAGCATGATTTTCGAGATGTTAGGGGGCAGGAGATGGTTACCTGACTCTCCCCCCCCCCCCCCATCAGTGCTAGGGCCGCGGGCGTGGACGCATGGCAGCACGACGTACAGCCCCTGCAATTGAATCCGTACACACTAGGCTCGGCAGCTTTTGGCTAAATTCTGGACAACTATTGCTCCCTCGGCCACGATGAAATGTACAGCATATGAGTCTTGCCCGTGGCTTTCGATATTGTCCCAAAAACTGTGGTCCAGATTCATAGTTTGAAAATAATTTGCAGAAAACGTTTTTGATAGCTGTCTCGTGACAATTTAGTTTTTCGATTTTGATTTTTGAAATATGTGGCTGCTGAATATTAGTGGGCACGTAATCGATAGCTGGGAGCAAAACACACAAGCTGTATGTTTAATCACGATTCTGCAAGCAGTAGTTCGCTCACACTATAACAAAAACTTCTGAGCCTAGTGTGTACATATTCAATTGCAGGGGGCTGTACATCCTTACGGTGCGGAGCGAGTCCAGACTGCGAAATAATTGGCTATGGCTCACATCAGCTTCACCGTACAAGGATTGTCTGTTGAATTATAACTTTTAAGACGTTCTCGTACCCAAAAGGGTCATTCACGGGGTTCGGTAATGTCCTGAACTCAGTAAAAGGTGATGTATGGCGTCATAGAGGCAACAGCGCGCTGGGGCGTCGACACATACTTTTACTGAGGACGACAGACTCCGAAAAGAGGGAACATTGGTCCAGATTTTGTTTGAATTTTTACCGTAATGTATTCGTGGGATATTCTTTAAAAAAAACATAGCTGACAGATTATTTGGTCTGGAGCCACTAAGGGTGATAGGGGACGTTAAACGGAATTTGGCACCTTGGTTGAATCCTGGAATTTAGAGTAATTAGGGATACTTTTAGCCGAAAATCATGGAAGCGTCCATCATTTCCCTGAAAAATGTAAACTAAGCTCAATATTTTTATTTTTAAAATGCTCCTCTAGGGAAAGAAAGAAATATCTGCCAGTGGATAATGTAATGATCTAACAACCACTCCATATTCAATACGTTTCAAGGGCTTCGATTGGCTGATACTCACCGTAACGTCAGCATATATCGTCACACCAACAGCCATGACAACTGTGGCCTGCTGCTAAGGGTACATGAGGGGTACAAATCAGGTAGGTTTTAGTTTTTTCTGCGGAAATATCGGGTTCCAAGACAAATGATATATTGAGTACCGGGTTTTCCTACTTGCTTTAGAACTTGGCTATCTCAGTTAAAATCACGTTATGAAGGTGCCACATTCCCTTTAAGGTAAAACCAAGCTCACAACTGAAGAACAATGTGACTACCAGAACGTCTGCCCCTCACTCTGGCCTCGAGCAAGTTGCTTATTGACCCGAACGTCACATAGTCTCACCGACATAAATTCGTATCTTCCAGAGCTTTGAAATTACGCTGCAGATCTCATTCTAGCCTTCCTTCTTAATCGAGTTAAATGGATCAAAAGATGTTTATACTGAGACGAAGGTGCCTCAGAGGTACACGGAGGACAATTACATCGGCCACGCTCCCGAGAGAGATGCTGGCGTCCAGACGTCCGTCAGAGGTGGCAGACGGGGGCAGCGTGCAGGCTGTGAGGCGCGGCGGGCAGAGTCTGCGCCGGACGGAGCCGTGGCGGACCGCTCAGTTGGCGACGAGCCAGGGCAGGGGCGCGGCGACACTCCCGGCGGCTCTCCAGGTACCAGTCCCGTGCAGACGCACCCGGCCGCCACGCCAACTAATGCAAGCTCCGCGGCGGCGGCTACAGGTGGTATTCGAGCCACTGCAACAGCAATGACGGGGCTTCTCGTCCGTAGGCCCATCAGAGCCAGCATAGGCTTTTAGCGTTGGCGGCTGGCGCGCACAAATCGTCAGATTGATACAAAAGTTATCAATATTTTAATTTTTAAGGTGCGCTTCTTTTTAGGATGAATGCTAGTTTGCTTGTGCTGCTGTACATCTGAATTTCATCTTTGGATTTATCTGTCAGTGGATTTTCATCTGTTAGCGGTTGGCCCGAAAGAAGATATATTTCTTTTCTTAATTGCAAGCATAGAACAATTTCTCTGCTTGCGCCTATTATTGAGCCATCAGTTATTTTACACAAAAAGGTTTTTACCTCAATATCTTCACACATATGGAACGACAAACACCATGCTGGTCATTTAACATATTATGTGCTGGAAATCCAAATATTTGAAGCAAATATATTTATATTTATCATAGCATTTATATTTCTGGATAAAGAACAAACTTTTTACTCAATCCAATACAGGTATCCCAGCCGCCCCGCTCTCTCCCAACAAGGGTGCATTTTGCGAGAAAACGCAGTGGAAGCATAGTCTTTTCTCGCGGAATATCTCTGGCAAGATATCAAAGCAACATGCTGTATTAATCATGTTGCAGAAACATAAATATTTTTAACTTCGTTAAAAAATCAAACTCGGGTCATGAAACTAGATACCAAGCCTGAATTTCACGAGACACGCTGTCAGAGACTGTACTAGTTCGACCTGTGACCACATCGAGTCTGACTTTCAGGAGGCACGCTGTCGGAGGCTGTACTCGCTCGACCTGTGACCACCACCAGTGTCCTGAAATTCACAATTTTAAGTGGAAAACGTATCTTTTTCAGATTTATTTAGGGCTCGCCAGGGACTGGTTTTGGCCTCACTTGACAGAGGAATCTCGGGCATAAAAACGGGTATAATACGCATCTAAATTTTGACAGTGAATACCTAACCCATACTAGTGCAATCCCCAACCACTATTGATGTAATATCTTGCCTGATTACGTCCTCTCACCAATCTCATCCAAACGCCAATACTACTGCTCCACACCAACGATAATAACAACACAACATCGCACAAAACAAAACTATTCCAGTCAGCCATAAACTAAAACATAAAACCCATAGAAAAAAACACCATCGGTCGTAAAGGAAAACTGAGGAAACTAAGGTTTTCCGGAGGTAACTTTGCCATGTCCGAAAGGTTCTTGATCCTTTCAAATACAAAAGATGGCACATCCTTTTTGCCCATGCCGGCTTGGGTTTGATTGCCACCAGATTTTCAGGCAAAGGAAAGACTTCACGTGGATATTTCTTTAGTGGGGTCGATTGGTTCGAGGCGCATTCGTTTTTGTCCACCTTTAATTTTCGGCAATTATTCGCAATAGAATAGGAGAAAAGTGGCATTTGAAAGAATCAAAATGAAAAGCATTTTCTATCAAGACCACCAATAATGTCAAAGTATTCCCAAAATTTCAAGCGAAGCCGCCGAAGTCAACCCTGATTTTTAGGCCGTTTTTTCATGTTGGTGACATTGGTTAATAAATTAGGCCATATGCTATTTTAATGAACAAAAGTTGGGGAAATCTATATTTTTCTTAGAGAAAAAGAAATTATTTGTTCGCAAGTATGATTACTCTGCAATCTAAGAGCTTTTTGAAATTTGCGACAGCTCAAAACTACATCGTTATTTTGGTAAAAATCTCCAGTGAGGCCGATTCCACCTTTCGATATATTAAGTAAAATACAAATTTATTTTGTTTTTTTTGATAATTTTTCAAGTTAAAACATGGTTTAGAAGCATTTAAAGTGTTCGACTGCTCTCAACCGTGCGTTTATTGATGATAAATGGGATTCCAAAGACCTCCAAGTACCGATTCGGCCTCGGTGAGAAGGCCTCGGCTGGATTTCGTCCATTCACAACAATGACGTCATTTTGTCGTATTTGGTGAGTCGAAATGATCTTGCGTGCCATGAATGGGTGCAGGTAAGTGCAAGCAGTGAGTTTCTAAGTAGCTTCGGTAACCTTGGCGAGCCCTGTTTTGAGACGCGAATATCACCAAGGCGGCGAATACAGAATTTTGAGGTCAGTATGTTAATTGGAAACAAGACTGGGAATTGAGTGAGTGCGTGGAAGGAATTTGAGGCTGCTGTTGGAAGGCATATTGTGGATTAGGCTTCATTGCTTATCGCTGATACTGCAGCTTACTTTTCGGGAAATTCATGATTAATTGAGCCATTGCTTCCATCTTAAAAATCTACAGTAGACAGGTAGGTACCTACCTACTCAGTACGGTACTGGGTGAGGTCATAATACGTTGCAAATATTGTCCACAGCTCGGAGGAAAGCTCAGACTGTGCTTTTTGTGGCTCATGATTTTTAAGGCTGGGTATGGTTGCAATTCTCTCCATCTGAACTGGTTGTACATACAAATATAGGCTGGTGGATTTTACTCAGAGAAGAAAAATAATCCTGGCAGCGGTTGAGTTTTTAAACCCCACGTCTCGCATTAAATGATGATAGCATGTGTGGTGCTCGGAGGGGGGAAGTTGCAGAATATCAAAATAAGGGGAAGAAGGATTTTATTTGGTTGGCTATTTACCACGGCATCAGGGCCAAATAATGTCTCCTATATATAAACATAAGAAATTATATGGCTGCCTAATTCTGTGTTAATGGGTTGAAGTTTCAGGGTTATTAGATTCTATCCATATATGAGGAACCTACAATTGTGGAGCCTCAGAATGTCTTCATTCCACTAGGAGGTAGTAAACTCATGATTCTTCATTTCCATTCTACAGCAGATATTTCCATCTACTTTCAGTAAAAATAAAAAACTAGTGGTTGTTAATGCATGTATTATGGAGGCATATACCTACAGTCCTAAATCAATTACATTATTCTGCTGATTTGAAAGTCATTTCTTGAACGTGTCTTGCAGATTTCGCAATCTCTTAGTATCGGTTTGGTAAGAAGATATAGGACAGGTCCAGAAAAAATGCCATAATGGCACTTCTAAGCCTGAAAAGACTAAGCGAGAAATATGAGGCATGTTAAGGAAGCGGGGGGATTTTTGCCTCTTTTTGGGATTTTGGCCTCACTCTCCACCTTGCGTCAAAGTAATTTCAGGACCTTGACCAAAAGCCTCTATCACTGATATACAATGGGTTGGTTCACCATCGGTTTAAGACTGCTATTTTGTATAGACGGTCAGGCTGGGTTAAGCCCGGTGATGAATTGGACAGGTACGGTCTCTGGCATCAATATCGGGCACTGTCGCCAGTCGGTCGCAGAACGGAATCACTCACGAAGAAAAACTTTCTTTGACAAAATTTACATTCAGCTACCGAGAAAGACTCTTTCAAAGGCTACGACCAAGACTCTCTGTAGATTGAGAGAACTAATTATATTACACGTAGCGTTTACAAGGTTGATTTTCGTTTTCGTTTTGGCTGAAGCTTATCTGAGACCCACTTCCCGACTAAAAGCTTGGATTTATGCGATCATTGACGTCCGATTTCAAGCATGGAATCCCCCCAAACTAAAAGAAATATAATAATCACCTTGTCCATAAGATGCTTTATCGAAACATATCAATATTCATGTGCAGCGCTAGTCGTTGAAGTATGTGTCCAAGATGGCGCTAGTCTACAAAAAAATAATGTTACGGAAAACTTTCAATTGTAAAAATAGGCACACATCTAGGATTTTTCAAATAACATTTGAAATTTATGCACGAAACAGCACCAGAAACAGGACAAAGCCCAGGTAGGTGGTTTCCTAACTTTCCCATATATTTCCAGGAGCAGCGTGGATGGACGTCGGGGAAAAGAAAAGAAGATAAGCCAAAGTTCACGCAGCTGGACAAAATTCCGCTGAGTAAGCTATGACTTTTTATGTCAGATCGGGTCGATGTATGCGCGCGACCAGAAAGCGCTCGACGTGTCTGGACAGTACGCGGGCTTGGGCCGACAGACTACCACACCGACACTCTGCTCAGTCGCCTGCACGGCGCGCTGCCTTCAGGGCCGCGAGCGTGCGACGCCGCGGGGCGACCTTGACCCTCCGGCGACCCGGCGGCCCCAGCGAACGGTCCAATGTCACGGCCCGCGGCGTCGCCAGACAATAGCGCACGCCGCCGCCCATTCAGCGGCGCGCCGGGTTTAGCGCAAAAACGGCCGCGGCCCGTTTCCTGCGGAGGCGGGCCGGCGTCACGCTCCGCCGGTTCCACTCCACCCCGTCTGTCTTCGCCGCCTCCTGCGGCTGACGCTGCCGCCAAACCACCCGCACACCGACTGCTACCAAACCACCCGCACACCGACTGCTACTAAACCACACACTGACTGCTACCAAACCACCCGCACACCGACTGCTGCCAAACCACCCGCACACCGACTGCTACCAAACCACACACGACTGCGCCAAACCACCCGCACACCGACTGCTACCAAACCACACACCGACTGCTACCAAACCACCCGCACACTGACTGCTACCAAACCACCCGCACACCGACTGCTACCAAACCACCCGCACACCGACTGCTACCAAACCACACACGACTGCTGCCAAACCACCCGCACACCGACTGCTACCAAACCACACACCGACTGCTGCCAAACCACCCGCACACCGACTGCTGCCAAACCACCCGCACACCGACTGCTGCCAAACCACACACTGACTGCCGCCAAACCACCCCCACACCGACTGCCGCCAAACCACCCGCACACCGACTGCTACCAAACCACACACCGACTGCTGCCAAACCACCCGCACACCGACTGCTACCAAACCACACACCGACTGCTACCAAACCACCCGCACACCGACTGCTACCAAACCACCCGCACACTGACTGCTACCAAACCACCCGCACACCGACTGCTACCATACCACCCGCACACTGACTGCCGCCAAACCACCCGCACACCGACTGCTACCAAACCACACGCACACTGACAGCTACCAAACCACCCGCACATCGACTGCTACCAAACCACACACCGACTGCTACCAAACCACCCGCACACCGACTGCTACCAAACCACACACCGACTGGTACCAAACCACCCGCACACCGACTGCTACCAAACAGGGCCTTGCTACCACACCACACACCGACTGCTACCAAACCACACGCACACCGACTGCTACCAAACCACCCGCACACCGACTGCTACCAAACCACACACCGACTGCTACCAAACCACCCGCACACCGACTGCTACCAAACCACACACCGACTGGTACCAAACCACCCGCACACCGACTGCTACCAAACAGGGCCTTGCTACCAAACCACACACTGACTGCTGCCAAACCACCCGCACACTGCTACCAAACCACCCGCACACCGACTGCTACCAAACCACCCGCACACTGACTGCTACCAAACCACCCGCACACCGACTGCTACCAAACCACACACTGACGGCTACCAAACCACACACTGACTGCTACCAAACCACCCGCACACTGACTGCTACCACATCGGCGCCGCTCATCGGCCGATAACGTAACTAACTGGTGTATAGCACTATGCAACTTCGACGGGGCCTAGCAATATAACGGTCAGAATTCCCGTCCGTTTTTCTTTCACCTCCTGCCTCCATTCGCAGCATGCATTTTCGATTAACAATTGTTGGGGATTAACGACACACCATCTACCAGTTACACCCTTCATATGGTGTCGCCAACTCTCACTATGTTTGGGGGGATTTGGGGATATGCATGTCCAATAAACCAGCGACAACACATTTCAATGATGAAGCCAGCATCGCGAGGGCGAAAAATTACAGTTGAGGACGTGACGCTCAGGAGGAATTTCCTGAGTAAGACCTGGCCTTGCGTTTTTCATGATTCTGGACATTTTCCGCTCCTTTCTAGCCGTGCCCTAAGAAAGTTGACGCCATTTCCGGAGACGCATCTGAGTAAGCTAACTTTTCCACCATGGTAGTAATCAGAGATGGCACCACGACCGAAGTTTTGAAACCGATGCCGATACTTCGGGCACCTAACCCAGCTGAAACCGCTGCCGCTTATAGTGCTACTGTTTCAAAAATCGCGAAACCACTTCCCCTCTATCGCTACTTTTTAATAAAAAAGCGCAAGTGAAGTACAACACAGACATTGCTTCTCATCGTTCTTTTTAAATATATACAAAAACTACTACTTAACACGCACCCCGCTGGGTTCCCTTGCATGACCCACCCCGCTGGGGGGGCGTTTTTCGCCCCCCTCCGTATCTCGTTCCCCACGAAAGCTAAAGGAAAATTACGGGCGGCGTTCGAAAGCTCTGGACAAGACGAAGATAATTTATAAGAATAGTTTTTATGTCAGGTCAATATTGAGGTCAGCATAGGTCAAAGAATGCTCCATAGGCTTACAACAGAGCAGTGAACGTTTCCCTCTCTAGATCTACCCTCAGGGGAGCTAGAGAAAATCTTTATGCATCATTGGATTCCCCTCATCGCGGCAAATCGAATGATGTATAATATGACCTTGCTAGGTCAAATAGTCAAAATGTCCTGAACTCGACCTAGGTCAGGGTCACAGAGTGACCTGGTATGGTCATGTTGCATATCAATCGACTCCCCGTGACAATATAAACACAATGCAAGCAAAATGGGAGCTTTATCTCAATTCAGTGAGAAGTTATTGGCAAAACAATCACTCTCTGCTCCCGTGACCTGATATGACCTTTGACAGGTCAGGTGCTCAAAAACTCAACTTTATGGTCAATATTGTGGTAAGAATAGACAGTTTGAGGATTTTCAGCCTTACCTATCCAGTATTTCCTGAAAACGAGTCCATTCTATTTTCACCATAGACTTATAATGGGGTGACCAAAAAATTGACCCCACCTTAGGTCACCAATATCGAAATTCCGAGATAGCAGATTTGTAGACCCTAATGACCTTATCATATTGTGGAAGTTTCAAACCGATCGGTTTGCTAATGTTCCCTGGGCGCTGCTTCAAACTTGGAATTTTAGGTTTTGAGGTCGGGTCACTTGACCCTGAATAGCTCCTTGACCTGCCATGACCTTAACTCAAAAATTTGTTCAGATGTGTAAAATTGATCAGGGATAAGGTACCGTAAGTTTCGTTGTTCTGCGTCTCTTCGTTTTTTTAGCTATCTGGGAAAAACCAGGAGGGGGCGAATTTCGCCCCCCCCAACGGGGCGAGTGTTAACTGTATCCTACAACTAAAATAGCAGTTTTATTGTGAGATAAGCAGAAAAAATATCCAACAAAACGTTTGTCCGATCTCCTTTTGCTTTTCCGATGTAGACAAAATTTTTTAAATCTTTTCATCCTGATATGTATGGGTGGCGGCCACCTGAACAGAGTAGCAGTAGCAGTGTTGAATGTGTTGAGTCCGCCACCCGCTACTGCGCTCCTGTTTGGTTTTGGAAACCGCTCCCGTTACTCCGCTACCATTTGGAGAGTCCGCAAGTAGCGGAGTAGCGGACCGCCACGCTCTAATGGAAATTAAGGCAAGGACGAGGAGTGAGAAACCATGGAAATCTAGACGAAAAAATCGGCATGCCTTGATGGTGACAACATAAAATCAATTGCTGGGAATGCGTAAATGCGTGTGCGCTCCATTTTCGTTTCCACTCCAAACAGCTGTGTTTCGCAGAAAGCGTGAAACATTACGTGCTACCAAGACAGGTGCTAAAAACCACACGAGCTACCCAGATATTGGCAACAATTCACGCTATTTTTCTTTGATGTTCTATTTTCAGGGTGACGTCATGTAGCCTCCTAACTGCCGAAATGGTGACATCCTGCTTCGAGGGCTGGGAACCACCGTTCTAAATCATGCATATCTTCCGAGTTAGGCTCGTGTCTTTATATAGCCATAGGAGCGCCATCGCCGGCAGAAAGGTGGTGGGAAGCGGTCGGAGGTCCGTCGGTGAACTTTCAACCACTCGTCACCATAAACATCCCTTCTAGAACCAAACACTCGTGTTTCGGGCTTTTGTTCCCTTCCGCTCATGCTCCCCATCAAATTGTTGAGACAAATGGCCGAAGAAGGCTGATACATGAAGTTTTGCGGCCAAAAAGTGAAGGCGATCTGTCAGTCGGTACCCGCGCATACACGCAGAACTCAGCAGACGATGGGAGAGAATGGGCCCGTCGTGACCATAAACTGGAGTGTGACACAGTTTACTGAATTTCGGCCATTTTAAACTATAAATTTGAATATATTTCTGCCAGATTATGATTAACATATTTTCTCTTCTCAGTGTTCTCACCTTGCAAAATAATGATGAAAAAGAGCTGACCAAAACATACCTACAAGTATATGTGCAACGCCTTTGATCTTTATTGAAAAAAATAGGCAATAGTTGCTAGACCCTTCCAGTTGTTTGCTCCTGAAATAATCATCAATCATAATCATGATCTACGACACTTTACCATTCCACTTTGGAGATTGTTCGCTCATGATTGAATGCTTACATTTTGAAGACCGTAAGATATTTAAGAGTGGATCAGTCCACAAAGTTTATCTACTTCAATGCCTGTTGTTTTAACTAATAATTCGTTAAAATAAATGCATTAGTTTCAAAATAAACTTTGGCAGACACCTGAGCAGAGTTTTGAAAGAAAACTGCACATCGGTGGTCGTCTGCGATGTACCCGTAGTCAGGCGCGAAGCTAACCGAAACGTTCGGGCGTAGTCAACCAAGGTAAAACCGTGAAGACCCTAGGCTTTGTTGAGGCAAGCGACTAAAATCGGCAGGAGGTTGCTGCCATTTGGCCCGCCTGGGCTGTGCCTGGCCGGACTGCACCGCTCCCTCCCTGGGTCCTCCCCTGTGTGCGGTCTGGGCCTGTTCCAACCCCCCAGGTGCGTGCTGATGCGCCGACGGCTCCTCCCCGTCGCAGGCGTCATCTCTGAGGCTTTGTGGCTGGGAAGCGGTTTTTACCATGACTGCACGGTGATTGAACGGCGGCTCAGAAGGTGCCAGGACCTGTTACCCTGATCAGTGCGATTCTTGTAAGTGCCACGAGTATAAGACCGGTTGGCGCGAGGTGAAAATGGTTCCAGTAGCTGTAGTGACAAGCAGCAATGCCCCCTAAAATGGGCCACGGGGATGCTCCTAGACTTTTTCTTTCTCCTTCAAGATTAATTCAACCAAGCATGTACCTGGCAAACGCACTCTAAAATCGAGTTTTTGAAGTGCATCGATTGCTAACAAGGACACAGCGACGCGATGGAAACACTTGCAGCCTAGTCAGTTCCCTGTCGAACCGCAGGGTCTCTATGTCACGGCCGGGCCAAGTGCAGTACGTGTATCACGGGAGGTGAAGGCAACTGCGAGCCACAACCGGAACGGCGGCCCACACTCACCACCACTACCTTCCAGGGGGGACGCCCCGACCACGGTACAGAGAAGGCCAGCGCGCGCTAAAAGTAACTAAAATTTAAAGTTTACACTAAAGCCACAATGGAAGACACAAAATCTCAAGAACAGTGCGGACAAAAATAAAAGGAAACTGAAAGTCAGGGAAAGGTAAAACACGACGTTTCGGTCCTGGACCATCATCAGGTGTAGAGCAGTGTTTTAGTTCACATATACAGTTTTAGTTTACGCACGGAATTTAAGTTTTTCCAACCGAGTTTGTTTTCTTTTTTAGCAGCGTTTCAGTTCATTCCACAATTCATATGTGCTTTTGCACACATTTTAAGTTCAATCGGAGGTTTTATGCTCATTTTACTTTCGCGGTGTCTCCGTAGGGATCTGTTGTGGGATTCCAAGTATTTTTATTTACTTTTTCTTTATGGCTGGTTTTATTCTTATTCTCTCCCACCTGTCACCTTTTACTCTTCACTTGTATCATCTATGGCCTTAGGCCATTTCCCTTGATATATCCAGCATGGTGTCCTATCTGCAGCAAGACCTCCGAAAACTTAACAAACTTTTCACGTACTGGCATCAGCTCAATTTTCGTGTAGCTTAGCTTTAGCTTTTATTCTTTATAGATCATGAGCCTACAAGCAGGACTTCCTTTAATCCTGGTGGCAACTGTCCTCTGTCCAGACCTCATTCCCTTAGTACGTGTCCAGTCACAGCTCCGTAAGTTCAGACAGCGAGACCTCGCGAGACGGGCGGCTACTCACCGCCGTAGGAGAAGGGAGCCGGGCGGCATGGTCCCTCAGCAGGTGTCGCCGTTCCTCCAATCAGCTGCAACAGGACACACGTCGATCATTCACGCCCTCCACTGGCACGCAACTCCAACACTGCTTCGCAACATGGACCGATGACGTCACACGGCCACCCAGCGCCGCCGACCACCAAAGTTTCGGCACCCGTAACTGCGAGCGCGGTCAACGACGCGCGGTCCGCGACAGTGTCCGGAGAGGAATCCCGGTGCCGCGCCCGGCCACTTCCGTCGGTGTCGACGATGGCACGCGCCGACGCCGTCGACGGCGACGATAGCGAGGCCCCGACGCGGAAGCACCGGCGCGCCGTGCCAAGAGAGAGCGGCGCGACGCGCCCACGACAGGTCGGGGAGAGGACTGCGACGGTATAGGACGAAATATGTACACTGAGATTGGGAGGAGATAGTTGTGAGGTGGATACGTCATCCGGGGAGACGATTACTAGACGAGATTACAGTGATACTATTTCTAATCTCGCACGAGAGTTGAGCACAGGCATAGCCAGTTCACTGTCGCACATTGACTAGGCGAAACCAGGGCATGGGCCTGATCAGTGGGAGCGGTGAGGGACGGCGGCGGCGCGACCGACCAGCGGACGGCGGGTTGACGTGGCACCCCGGGGTCGCCGCCGGCACCCGGCACCGGGCAGACCCGTCCGTCAGCCGGGCACCGCGTCAGTCAGCGGGCCGCGCCGGCCCGCGCACAGTGGGACAGTCTCCCCGGCCAGCGCACAGTGGGACAGTCTACCCGGGCCAGCGCGTCACAAATACACAGCATTGTCGTGGATAATGCATTCCATTGTTGGAGGTTGAATGGTACCACCCACTGCAAAGGTCAGACGGCGTCGCCAACTCTCACCCGTCGGAGAGACTCCGGGATCTGATTTCACTTATTCAGAGAATCTGGTGGGCCTTAAAGGGAGTGTTCCACTTTGTCTAAATAAAACTTTTTCATAATCACCCTCGTCCCCCCTTAAGGGCTAGTAATGAAATTTAAGCATTTTTATTTCAAATTATGAAGTCATCAAAGCAGCACGTTTTATCATCCGCAAAATAATATATTGGACTACGGGCAGACTCGCTTTGAGCTAGAACCGGATACGGCGCAAGCTGATAATCCATATTCAATCCGAACCTCCATGGTTTGAATAACTCGACTTCTACGCTAACTCACCCCCGGCGGAAGCAGCGGCGAATTTCAGTAAGGGCCTTAGTGGCCTTTATTCGGAATTGTAAATTGTGCAAAACTCAATACGTGAGTAGATTGGAATATGCCCGTAGCGGTTTCTCGACACGCTCTATCGAGCCGCTATTTCACTTCAAACCTATCATAAAAGCGGAACACTTCCTTTACGGCGCAGACTTTAACGTAGAAAACCAAGGCTAAGGAGCTATCTGGACGCCAGTATTACTCCCAAAACCAAACCCAGATAACCTGCACACATGATATGGTTGTTAGCATTTCTTCACGAGGGCGAGGGTTAAACCATCCCAACCCGGACCATCAAAATGTAACCAGTGTTAAAGACATACAAAACAAAATCTGTGCATTACCGCAGCGCCTATATCTGGCTTCGTTCCTGTTCCACGGCACGACCAGACAGGATGACCGTCTTATTGGTGCGCCCAGACAGGGACCGTCTGGCACCAGTGGTGCGACAAGACAGGGACCGTCTGGCACCAGTGGTGCGACAAGACAGGGACCGTCTGGCACCAGTGGTGCGACCATGGGAGACCGTCTGGCACCAGTGGTGCGACCATAGGGGACCGTCTGGCACCAGTGGTGCGACAAGACAGGGACCGTCTGGCACCAGTGGTGCGACCAGCAGGGTCGAGGGGACCGTCTGGCACCAGCGGTGCAACCAGACAGGGACCGTCTGGCACCAGTGGTGCGACCAGAGAGGGACCGTCTGGCACCAGTGGTGCGACCAGACGGGGACCGTCTGGCACCAGTGGTGCGGCCAGAGAGGGACCGTCTGGCACCAGTGGTGCGACCAGCAGGGTCGAGGGGACCGTCTGGCACCAGCGGTGCAACCAGACAGGGACCGTCTGGCACCAGTGGTGCGACCAGAGAGGGACCGTCTGGCACCAGTGGTGCGACCAGACAGGGGACCGTCTGGCACCAGTGGTGCGACCAGACAGGGGACCGTCTGGCACCAGTGGTGCGACCAGACAGGGGACCGTCTGGCACCAGTGGTGTGACCAGACAGGGGACCGTCTGGCACCAGTGGTGCGACCAGACAGGGACCGCCTGGCACCAGTGGTGCGGCCAGCAGCGTCAGGGGACCGTCTGGCACCAGTGGTGCGACCAGACAGGGACCGTCTGGCACCAGTGGTGTGACCAGACAGGGGACCGTCTGGCACCAGTGGTGCGACCAGACAGGGACCGTCTGGCACCAGTGGTGCGACAAGACAGGGACCGTCTGGCACCAGTGGTGCGGCCAGCAGCGTCGAGGGGACCGTCTGGCACCAGTGGTGCGACCAGCAGCGTCGAGGGGACCATCCCGCACCGGTGCACTGTTGCCACATGGTCCGCGCTGCAGTGGCGAGACCAAGTGCGTTGGGTGGACCATCCGCGGGTGACACAGCCTGTGGTGTTAGCGACACCATCCGACACAGTTCTGACACCGCTGCTGTGGCGCGCCCAGCAGCTAAACATAACCCAAGAGAGACTCCTGCTTACCCCAGACGTAAACGGTGACGGTTTTGGACCGACAGCCACACGCAGCACAGCAAATACCCAGCTCGAGATCGGCGGCACATCCCGCAGCTGCAGACACTGACGTCGAAAAGAGGACCTCCGTGTCTGAACATTGCCACCCGGATCCGTATACATACGGCAAGAGCAGTCAACCATGATCATATACACCCCGAGACTCACTCAGCCGCAGTTCCTTATTAAGCCAATACTAAACTTACCACAGAAAACAAAATTTTAGTAAATAGCCATGAAAGCGAACAGCTCCCTCCCTTTCCCTTGGATTTATGAGGTCAAATCTTCCCGTGTCCTCGTGAACCCTCCGTTAAAACAGTGGAGAAAAGGATGCTAGATATAGTATGGCTAAACAGACCCCGAAACAGCTCAGCTAAACCGCCCTGGTAGCTTAGTTAGTACGGCGTCGGGCTCCGGTCCGTTGCTCAGGAAACCGTGCAGGGGCAGTGCGCTGGTAAAGACTTGAGATCGATTCCCCTGAGACACTTTGGTGTCCAATGTTTACCCGACGTAGGTCGCCTACCAACTGACTGGTGAGAAGGAGACTTGAGCGGGGCAGCCGTTCCTGTGCTTTGTGGGACGTTAAATATCAGCTTCAAATTAACCCGCCATTGCGGGGATGGCTGGTTCGGATGTTGGAGCCGGGGACTCCGCCGCAAGTCCATTGATGATTTAACCCTTGCCCCGGTGGCGGGTACGAGCCACCTTCGCCCTGGTGGGGGGGGGCTAAAAAAAGACCCCCCACGATCTAAAAAACTAAGAGAGCTAGAAAAAGCGCAAAACGGCAGTCGAAAGCTCTTCGAAAATGATATCGAAAATACTTATGTCATTTTTCTTGTCAGGTCAATATCAAGGTCACCAGAGGTCAAAATAGGTCAAAATCGCTTATATGAGGTGTACTAAGAAAACCTCATATATCTCAGAAACTATGATAGCTAGAAACATTTTTCTAACACCATTCGAAAGCTCTTGAGATGCGCTTTCATTAGAGCGTCATTCATTTTCGTGTCAGGTCAAAGCCTAGGGAGCTACAGGTCACTAAATATTGGGCATATTCTTGGGAATGTCCATAAACACCCATGCATAAGGGCGTTTACTTTTTCGCTAATAGCTTCCAAACAAAACAAGATACAGCCATACTTTATGCACCATTTCAATCCTCTCGTCAATACGAATCGAATGATATATGATATTGCTATGCCAGGTCAAATTTAAGAATTTGACCTGACCCAGGTCAACGGTCGGACCCAACTTGACCTGGTATAGTCATGATGTATATAATTTGATTTCCAGTGACTATACAAACACTTTGGTGACAAAATAAAAGCTCTATCTTAGTTTATTCAAAATTTATAGAGAAAAACACCAAAAAATGCTTATTTGACCTAAGGTGACCTTTTAAAGGTCACAAGTCAAAATTTTTGGCATCAACTTCAGAAATGGGCTAAGAGCAAGTCGCAACCGATGTTTGAAGTTGATTCCATCCATACTTACTAAGAAAAGCTCATTTCGTGATTTTCCCCATGCATTTACAATGGGGAGGTCATGCTCTGCACATGACCTTAGGTCACCAATATCAAAAATCCCGGAACAAATGTTGTAGCTCCTGGTGGGCCCAATATGTGGTATGAGTTTCAACTTGATCGATTTACCCTTCTTTTAGTTATGCGGTCCTAAGTATTTTTTAGGTGAGGTCACTTCTCCTGGCCTGGTGACCTGACCAGATATGACCTTGAGCCAAAATTTTCAGGAAAGATGTAAAAATTACGAAGGAACAGCTAGACCAAGTCTGGCGGCACTGCGCTCCGCCGTTTTTTTGGTCACTTCGGAAAAACCCGAGGGGGTCTAAAAAGACCCCACCCGGGCGAAGGTTAAGTGAAGCTTCGGCCGCAGAAGCCAAACTTTGGAAAATAAACATGGACAAATTGTCAGGTCGACTTTAAACTAGCTAAGGACGGTCCGTTGAATATTTAAAGTTCAAAGGAGTCAACAAGGTAATTTGGCATTTTTGCTACCACCTAATTGGCTACCTTAAGCCAAGAAATTATACATCCTATCATTGAAATAATGTTAACTCTCTACCAAAAGCTGACTTTTATTAATAAGAGACCGTAAAACAGCTGTTGATTAAACTTCTACCATTCACATTTATTTTTCCAAGTTTGTTCGCCAGAAGAGAACTAGAAGCCTACTACCAAAACGTGCATATTTGCGGAAAATATGGTGCACTCAGCATAACTAGCACAATTACTTCGGTAACTTTTTTCATTTTAGCCAATTTCTCTTTCCTGAGAGTTCATTGGGTGTTGGGTGTCGGCAACCTCTCACTAGCATCAATTATGTCGCCTCGAACTTCGCACCAGTCTCGAAGATTCACTCACACCGAATATATCTCACCGAAATGACATACTTTACAGAATGTGAGAGCCGGCTAATTTCAGATGCCTTCTAAAAATAATATTGGAGATGGAGTAGGGCGATTATTTTCCCCTTGTCCTTTCTCTTGGCCCTTTTCTGATGCTTACCTATATGCTGACGTCCACATTTTCTCTGACATGAACGATAAAGACAGGGTCAGGCTAACATTCTCAGCACGCACACGCAAACTGGTACAAAATAATGGAGCAGATGTGCATAATTGTCTAGCTGTGAATGTTGGCCATTACAGCATATTTCGGTATCAGCCCTGATGACGGCACCTGTGTACAGGCTACATGGGCTCTACACATCTACCCTGTAGAGTGGACCCCCGTGTACGCTCTGTCAACACAGCAAGCCCAAACATGCGGGGGCATGCGAAAAGAAATCGAAGGCTGCCCATCTGGGCACTGCATCCGAAGGATGGAGCAGACTCAAGAAGTAACAAGTAAGTAAAGCAACGTGTCCTGGAAATTTGGTATCGTGCTTACCCTTCACAATTATCACCAGAGGTGAGATTGATACGATTATGCAAGAGGTGGAATTGGCTGTTCGGACAATTCAGAGCGTCATTTGTCATGCAAATTGAGCGAAAAAATCAGAACAGAGGGTATCGAACAGAACCGAACCAAGCAACCAAACCCATTTTCCTAACCTAACCTAAAGTTTCGATTGTCAGGAGGCCCGGTGGCCATCAGGAGGCCTGATGGCTCCAGTCTCCGACGACCTCTTGGTATATGGGACTTGACTCGGTCTTACTCAGGAACACTTTCCTGAGTAGAGAGTAAGGCTGGCAAATGACCCCCGATGGGAAGGCATACGAGGACTACACAGGGCACTGTGGGACATCATAGATGAAGGGGGCCCCCAGTGTACGTCGAGCTTTGCCTTAAAGAGAATGTGGCACCTTGGTCGAATCCTGGAATTTAGTGTAATTAGGCGTACTTTTAGCCGAACATAATGAAACCCTCATGATTTCTCTAAAAATGTACATTAAGCTCAATATTTTTATTAAGATACTCCTCTAGGAAAATAAAAAAATATCTGCCTGTGGATGATGTCACGATCTGGCAACCACTACCATACTCGAAACGCTTAAAGGGCTTCGATTGGCTGATGCTCATCATGACGTCAGCATGTGTCGTCACACCAACAGCCATGACAACTGTGGCCTGCCGCTACGGGTACATGAGGGGTACATTGGAGGTAGGTTTTAGCTTTTTTCTACGGAAATATAGAGTTCCAAGACAAATGATATATTGAGTACCGGGTTTTCCAACTTGCTTTACAACTTGGCTATCTCGGTTAAAATCACGTTATGAAGGTGCCACATTCCCTTTAAACTGGTAGCGGTGTTGACGCTCACGACAGAAAGAGATCGTTGACTATCCGGACACTGAAACATCTGCGACGTTGCCTCGATACTGCATTAAGTTCCAGCAACTGCCATGGGTTACCGTGAGTGCGAGAGCCGCTGTCCAATTATAAAAATTGGGAAGACCTCTGATCTATAAACCCATAAAGAAGCTGGAAGACCGTAACCCAGGGGGAAATAATGCTTCGGTAAGTCACGAATTCTTACACAGTGGGCTTTCTGACAATGATAAATTTTCCGCCGTGCGCCATATTAACACTGTTGGAAGTTAATCACAATTTCAAAGTCCCATCTTACGTTACGGATTTGTGCAGTCTAGGGGCCAGTCTGCAAAGTATGGCAGCAAGCCAGACAGTCGCACCAGCCATCTAAAATTCTCGCGCCGCCAGCCACCAAAAATTTGCACCAATTTGCCATATACGTGAGAAAAATGCACCCATTTCTTCCCGCAAGATGCAATGCTACCTCTCTTATTAGTTAGATAGTTAAGGACTTTTATAAGGCGCCCTCCTATGTCTTTATAACCATTCAGCCATTATATGTTTGGTTCTTTAGTATCATCTTTCTCGCACCATTCTTGCAAATTTGCACCAGGTTAATAAAACTCGCATCACTCACTCCTGTCTCCAAGGGCACTCGCACGAACGAGATCTCATCGAAAATGCCATACTTTGCACACTGGTCTAGGGGAAACGTAGAGGACTTCGACTGGTTCGCCCTGTATGTTTTGATGGCGATGACGCCGCTCTGCTCTGTCTGTAACCTTACGTTATGTATGCTGGGTTGAAAAACTTACGCATGTGGCCAGGGGTTCCAAATTTTACACCCTGGTTTCTCGGCGCAAACCAACGTTTACTTCCCCCTGCCGTAACCATGTCGCCACTGCACCACCGGTAGTGGATCAGTGCACACAAGCGTTCAGGGTACAACAAGCCTCTTAATGTTCAATCATCTGGGTGGCCTAGCGCTGCAAGCCACTCAAAAAGCATCCGATCAGCATGGTTAAAGGGCGCCAACACACATTACCATATTCCCAAAATGGACAGACAAAGCGTTTTGTACCCAAGAGGCACAGTGACAGTATTTCGATGTTGGCAAACAACTTTTTGCTGACTCCTAATACCTCCTAATACCCTATTTAATTTTGACAGAAAAGTCGTCACCTGCTGCCGGAACTCACGGCCCTTATCCGTAATGACAACCAGGTCTCTCTGAGCGTCCATTACAGTCAGTGTGATGCTGCATATCTGATACCCGTGAAAAGTGTTGCTCTTCCCCATGTGCAAGACAACACACTTAAATAAAGTTTATTTTAATTTTGATAGAGTGATCTAGTCCCTTATAGATCCCTTCATTATTGTTGCCCAATGTTTTTGTCTGGAACCAGGTTAGGTTGGGTCCATGGAAATATCTAATTTTAGGACTGTTTCATTTTTTGGCTGTGGTGACCTTTGCTTCAAAAGTGATGAGACAGTCAAGACTCTGCTAAATATTTATAATTTGGAAATTCTCCTTATTACCAAACAGCCAAAACCTCACACCTCAAGAACTTTTATTTGCCACTTTAACTTGAATTCGTATATGAACTTTTATTCGAAATTTTATACTACCACTTCAACAAGAAACAAACAGAAAAAACAATTTTCGGAGATTCTTGCACTAAAGGAAGACTCGCTGCAATCATCTTGATCTGACAAAATAAGTGCAAACTTCAGAGGCATCAAAACATTTTAGGCGGATAGCGGACTGGCGAGTTTTCGATTTGAAACGATTCCCTTCCATCATTCCTTGCCTTTATCTTCCTGGACAACAACCTGGACAGCTAATAAAAGGGCATAGGGAACCCAACCAAATAAGGTAATATCCTTCATTAAATTTTAATTTTGGTTCCTACTTCCACACCACATACCTCCCCAAAAAAATTAAACAAACCCATTCAGTCCCTCACCTTTTCGCGACGACGGAAGAAAACATATTAGCGGGCGCTGTTTTTTTTAGAGGCCTTCCTACGATCAGCCCAGGGCTGGGGCCACGTTTCCATCGCCGGCACACGCAGCGCCCCCCCCCCCGACCACATGTCCGGAATACGGAGCGAATAGGACAATATCTAGTGCATCCAGGACATGTGGACGGCGGAGTCAACTGAGCGGCCGGCGATGCAAACCTGGCCCACACGAATTCAGAGACGCAGAGTAGAGGTGGGACTTTTTGGAAAAAGCTGGTCCCGGTCCCAGTCCCGACCAACATTTCTTGGTCCCGGCCTAGTCCCGGCAAGAAAGATGTGGCCCCGGCGTAGTCCTGGCAGCCTTTTTCCCACTTTTGGCTTTTAAACATACTAATTTCTTGTGGATTTAGAGCCAAACATATTAAGCAAATTCATATCATCATTACATAAACAAATCAACATAAAGTATGAACTATAGCTTCAGGAAATCCTTACCTAATATCATGAAAAATGGGTCACAATTATGACAATGCTCTCTGATGAAACATTTGCATGTTAAGCCCTTAAAGGGTAAGAAACTATACTTCGATCCAAATTTAAGCTGTATCACACCTCCCTTCTGTCCATCCATAAACATTCAATCAATAAGCATACGTAAGTTTTATCCGGGAAAGTCAGGACACAAATACCTTCAAGATCCTTAAGATCAAATCACCAAAGCACAGGAGCAATGTGATCTATCACTTTTGCAGTTGCCATGTGGCTTAAGGATTGTTTTTTATTGTTTATGAAGAATTATGTGAGTTGATACACTGGATGAAGGAACTGACAATTAATGTTTTACATACCTAGGAAGTTCTCCAAAAACAATAATTAGGTAAACTACTACCACATTCCTTCCTTCCTTCCCAACCCAACACACACAAACAATAGGGCTAATGTCCATGCCTGGATTTCCAAATATTGAGGCCAAGCCAAGACCTTTAAATGTAGAGGTAGAACGCTCTCCTCTAAAAAAAATGGCAACCCCTGTTTCTAGAGACTTTCACGTTTGTGACGTCAGCAGTTGCTCTCTAAGTGGAGCCATCCACTCATTCAATGAGAATCGACTACGGATCGTGGAGTGTTTTACGGTTTCAAGATGCATCTGGCGAGGGGTAGACCCAGGATTTATTACCCCACGTCCACAAAAACAGTATTATTGCACCTAACACGCAACTTATCTCCTGATAGCCTCGTCTTCTACAATGCTCAGTGACAATGCGTTGCTAAGCAGCTCTAGGCGATCGCTGACGTCATCACCATGGTGAATGCCAGATTTGAGGTTGCCATTTTTGGCATAGGCTAAAAAGCCGGAGTGCAACCCCTGGGCCAAGCATAGGTCTGTGAGAAAGCACAGCTACTAGAATGTCAGAATGTATTTGGAAACGTCCACACATTGGTAAAACAAGTAGGTGGTTTTTCACGTTTCCACGTCATATGGTAAGATATGGTAGGTAAAACTAACGATAAAAGCTAAGGATAAAAGCATACCATAAAAATAAGCTCAGATCACACACAGGCACACGAACCGCGCACAACATACATAAAACTAGCGCTGACGAAAGCCTCCCCACTGCCTCTCTATTAGCAGGGCTCTCAAAGTGGGTTTGAACGGCATGCCCCCTCCGATGTCCAGCTCGTTCAGCAGAGCTGCCCCCGGTACGCAAGCCGACGTCGGCCTGCCTCCGTGCGGATTCGCGGCAGGGACAGCTCCGCTGACCGGGGCGTTGCGTGGCTGTGTATTGTGCTGCGTGGAGGACCTATTGTGTGTACTATTTGTGGTGGTGTGCGAGTGTTTATGATTTTGTGTACTGAACATGCAGTGTGATACTGGATGAGGTGTTTGGCGTCCAGCCACTTGAGTCGTTCAACAACGTCGGAAATGTGGTCCCGCTTTTGGCGCCCGCCGACGACTCTGGCACAGAAATTGATTATTTTTTAATTTTGTGCACCTGACTGTTGTTGCAAGAGCCGTAAACACAGAGGCCGTATCGAACGATGGAGAGCACTAGAGAGTGAATAATTTGGGGCATGAGCTGAGCTGGCATGACATGGTGGATGTGGGTGAACGCGATAAGACGGCCCGTGGTTTTGTTAGTGACTGAATTTACGTGCTGTTCGAAGTCAAGGTGGCGATCAAGCAGAACGCCGAGATTTTTCACGAATTTCGAGTCGATGATGGTTGAATTTCCGAATTTGAGGCTAACAGTAGGAAAATTTCGCAGCATTGCTTTAGTGCCCAGGACCATCATCTGTGTTTTAGACGTGTTTACTTTCATGCCATTTGCACAAAACCATTGATGAAGGGAATTTAGTATGGCTTCCATGCGTTGAATAAGATGTTGTAAGTCTTGTTTTTACCTGTTATGAGAACGGAAGTGTCGTCAGCGAACTGAGTGATCGTCACGTCGTCTTCCACGTGAAGAGAGAGGTCGTTAGTGAAGAGAATGCAGAGTATACAAGAGAGACTTCCACCTTGAAAAATTCCAATATCGTTATTTTTTAGCCAGATCTGATGATTGTGCCGTCACGAGGGAATTTTATCTGAACTTGTTGAGTATGGCC
This sequence comes from Lepas anatifera, assembly GCA_034440635.1. Lineage (NCBI taxonomy): Eukaryota > Metazoa > Arthropoda > Thecostraca > Lepadidae > Lepas > Lepas anatifera. The sequence goes on along the minus strand of JAOTON010000131.1, from coordinate 2,331,159 downwards.
TTGCGAATAATTTTGAAACCAGACTGTGTCTATGCCGTAGAGTGTCATTTTCTGCAGTAGGATGTGGTGGGGAACCACATCAAACATTTTCGACAGATCCAATAGAACAAGAATACTGATTTCACCTTGGTCCATGGCACGATAGACGCGGTCAGTGATCACGTTTAAAGCAGACTCTGTAGAAAAATTTCGTCGGTAACCGTGCTGAGAATCGGACAGCAAATGAGTGTTTTCGAGGTAGTTTACAAGTTGAATTTGGACTACTTTTTCGACAAGTTTCATGGGTGGGGGCAAAATTGTATTGGGTCGCGTATCGGCCGGGCTCGCTGGTGATTTGCTTTTTGGAATTGGGGTTATCAGTGCGTTTTTCCACTCTGCTGGGACTTGGCCAGTGAGGAGACTAGAATTAATGATATCTAGAAGGAGAAATCCAATTGAAGAAAAGAATTTAGTGAACATAGCCATGCTGAGCCCATCACCTCCGGCGTTGTTGGACGGCTTCATGTTGAGTATAGTGGCGTGTAGGGTTTGTATGTCGATGGGCTGGACGGTGAAACTGGATGTGGTGACGCGAGGCAGTCGCACTGGGACGGGATCGTCGGGGCGGGTACGGAAGCAGCAGTGGTTGGTCCTACCGAAACGTAATAATCGTTGAGTACATCGGGTGTCACGTCGAGAAGTATAGAGGCCGTTTGTTTTTTGCCCAGAACGGGTTTCAAGATTTGCCAGAATCGAGCACGACCTTTTCTTAAAATTTCGTTGGAAAAATTCGCGCGAGTCACGCCGAATCGCAGATTTACTTAAACGGTTTAATTGTTTATACTCTAGACGAGATCCCCGGACCAGTACAAGTTGCCTCTGGTGAATGATCTGCCGTGTATGGTGTGTGAGTGGCAACACGACCGGCTTACGAGCCGGACAGAGCGGAGGGGGCTTCTTTGATTCGTGTAAAATGGCTTCCTATTATTTTAGGCAAATCAGAGTTGAAAATTTTCACTTCCAATAACAATATTTGCTTGTGATAGGCAAAAATATTACAGCAGCCACAGACGGCGCACTAAAGATAAAAAGTACATTATCACCTTTAGTAAGAGAATAAACATATCATTTAATGAATTATCATGTGGTTTTAAATACATTTTTGCCTTGAGGCTACTAAAGCTTGAGCTTCTACTTGGTTGAATTTTTCTTCAAAGACAGCAATGGCACACACTTCTTTTTATCTTTATTATTCTTCTTTTCTTGTTGTTGTTGGCTATGACAACAACCCGGCAAGCGTGGTGCGGTAGTTAAATGTGTGGTTGAAGGAATTGAAACCATTCACATTCTATTCACGACATAATCCAGACTTAATTTAAAATACTGTTGAATATTTTTTAGAGAGAAGGCAATTAAAAGTCAAACTTGTTGATGACTCAAATTTTCTTGAGTCGACTCAACTCTGACTCACAGACTCACAGCTAAATGGCTGACTCTGATTCTGACTTGACTCACAGTTGAAAATGGTGAGCTGACTCGACTCACTGAGTTGAAAATGGTGAGCCAACTTGACTCAGGCCAAATTCAGAAGTGAGCTGACTCGATTCCAACTCAAATCAGCATTGAGTCAGAGCCAAATCCGACCCAGAAAAGTGGCAAAATATGCACAGAAAAAATGCTCATTTCCTTCAATAGTATGCAAAATCCAGTATATTAAATCATGGTGTAAATTAGAGGTGGGACTTTCCAGGCCCGTGGGCCGGGGCAAAAGCCCGGCCCAGGCCCGAGGGCTTGGACCGGGCCTGAAGGCCTGACTTAGGCCAATGCCGGGCTGATAACGGGCTTCACCCAGCTCATTCTGAGCTTCAACTGAACTGGGACTTCAAAGTCAATTTTCTGTAAGTTAAATAATCCTTTTTCAGTACAGACCTAGTTTTTCCACTGAAACATAATCTTATTCATGCACCTGCAGCTTTTGAAAATGCATTTACAATTAATTTTGAGACATGGACTTTAAGAAATACATCAGGAATGTAAAAGCATGAAGCTCTAACTTTCTATCTGTTACTCATGTCAGGGTCAAAAGCAAGTTACTTAAACCTGTATCAATATTTATAATCAAATATTGAATAATGCCTACAGTTGCACACATCCATGCTGTACTGTCATCTTATGAATATCCTAATGACTTCAAAATCTTAAAATCATATATGGCTGAATAAAATATAAATTGTGGTAGCCTATTTGTTACTTCCATATTGTCAGTATACCATTTCAAAGGAAGTCATTTAACCCATTCGTTGCTGAAATATTGATACTAACACCTAGCTCTAGCTAGAACATTCTTTCCAGAAGCTTTCTGCTTCAGGTAAAAAGAAAATGCCATCTATGGAGCCATTCCCATGTCCTCTGCCAAAAATGGCAAAATGAATGACAGGTACAAACTATCTATTAGGAGCCCATAATTGTCAAACTGGCCTGATAACTCTAGATGCAAGAACAAATGTTAATAAGTTTGACCCTTCCACAGCTTCATCTTGCTCTTTCATTGCCCAAAAGATGCAGAATCCACTCGAAAAGGCTAGTATAAGCAAGGGAATAGGCACAAAGAAAACATGTTTTTGATCTAAGTACTTTAGAATATAAATTAGTCTGTTGAGGGGAGATACAGGGGAGAGCAGTCAGCCTTAGAAGGAATCTTTGAAATTGCACCAAAACATGAATATACTTGACATCATGTGTTGCATTTTCCTTGTGGAGATACTTCCCTGGCCTCTATGAAATACAACTTCTATTATAAGCTTTGAACATAACAGCACTTCCCTCCCAAGATACCTTTACTTTACACCTCCCTCCCAGCACACTAAAAATGTACTACGGCAACATAGAAACACAGAACACAAAAACAATATCCAAATTATGATGGTCTTCAGATACACCAAATTCAGCGGGCTTCAGAACAGCTCAAAAAGATTTGCAAAGTCAGAAAAGCGTCATATATGAAACAACTGTGCAAAAGGGGCTATTCTCAGGAACTAAACAAATGCACTACACAGTTTTTGCTGATTTTTTAAATCCCTGAAATTTTTGAATATATTTTTAAGAGTTCTGAAATAGTTAAACTGAAATAAACTTACTATTCTGGTAAATTTTAGTGAAAAATATTTTCATAGATGATTGCTATAACGTAGACAAGCACAGCGCTTCAGATACCTTCTAAGCGCAAGCCTCTAAAATACAACAAAACAAACGGAAATGGTGTTCAAGCCCGCATGGTGATGGTAATGTGGATGGACTCAAGTTGCTTTTTGTGTCAGATTTACTTTTTGGTGGAGATTGGGTGCAACCTTTTTATACCATGTTTGGTGCGAACCTGTGGAAAACTAGTGGTTCTTTATCAAGATAGGCTGATGGACGTTGTTGGCCTGTTGGCTTACCTACTTTGCAGATCGGGCTGACCCAAGCAGAACAATCTTTTGACTATATTCCAAGCTGTTTACTGACTAAATTAAAAGGAAATGCTCACATGTATCAATTCAGGGACAATGTGAAATATTTGTTATTCATTCACCGCCATTCTGCCATGATATTCTGAAAAGTTTTAGCTGAAAACTTGTCACCGCTCTCTCCTCTATTCATAAACATTATTGGAACTTACTTGTGAGGCTCGTGCCAGCATAAAATGATTTTTAAATGTGCAACCACGGAGGAAATGTCTGATATGAGTGGGCTTATTTCATCCCTATTCTTTTAGCTGCCATGTGCATACCTCTATCTCAAATGCCCATTCTTTTATAAGGTGATGCTGGTCATTATCTGAAGTAAGCTTGCATCATATGCAAGGCATGTTTCATACTGTGTTTTTCAGTATCATTTTCTGCTGAATTATTAAGATAGCTGAGGCTACTGATGCTGCATGCACCTTTCTAATATGGTTTTGGGTGCAACCAAAACTTTTCCAGGATAAATTGGCTTAAAATATGTATTTGAGACAGCTTTAAAGTAAATAAATGCTGTATACAGTCGTTTATGGTTTTTCCATGATACCGGGCCTTCCCAGGCTTGATAAGCCATTTCTACCACAAACCGGGCTTGTGACAGTCTTCTAAAATCAGCAGCAGACCGGGCCGGGCCCGGGCCTGCAAAATTGCCCGAAACTCCCACCTCTAGTGTAAATCTAACTGCACGTTTCCTTTAGTAATATGCCAATTTCAATGCATTAATTCATGACAGAAATTATTCTTGCATAGGAATGAAGAAAGATGCTAATTTCAATCAATCAATCAATCAATTTTTATTTCATTTTCCATATCAATATAGACAGGTGAAGAGAAGCAAAGGACATGAACAGCAGATAAGAAACATGAGAGAGGCAAGCAACAGTCATACAGTACAGCACAAGGTGAGTATGTTGTGATATTAGTATGTTATGAGATTAGGACAAATAATAATCACAAACAGGTGAGTACCTATGAGGAAGGGCCTGATGGTCTTGCATTTTGAGGGCATGTCCTTCATGAGCAGTCATAATTGAAGCCATAAGCGACGTTTCAACTGCAAAAAAACAGGAATCAATATTTGAAAACAATATTTTGAGAGGCAATCCCTGCCCCAGAACATTCTAAACAACCCCGTGACGAACTTAAATTAGAAATAAATACCAAACTGTGCACTGCCCCTCCCCAGCACCTCACCAAACCCAAAAACAACGATGAATACCTCGCCTTGTCCACGGTTCCTATAGGCCTTGTCCTCCCGAAAATACTGTAGTAAACACGTAAACGTTACAGACGGCGCATTAAGGACATGACGAACTTAGCCTCTGATAGCGCAAACCTGACGATGGATAGCACTTTAAAAATCACGTGACCAAAAAGGAGTAAGAAAAATCTGCAGGTTCACATTAAAGGGACATTGTCGCAAAAATTTTTATTGTGGTTTCTTAATATTTGAAAAATCCTGATTCTGGTACTATCAATCATTTCTTTATCTTCAGCTAAATTTTTGGAGGCCACTCAACAATTATTCAAATTTGCTAACAATATCAATAATAGGCTGTAACCTGCTCTTCACCTCTATTCTATCAATCAAAGTTTTAAGTTCTATAAATGATTTTTTGGGGGTAGAAAATGTTTTATGCTGTATTCGTATTCAGTTTATTTTTATTAACCCTTACAAAATACAAATATTAGATCAGTTTGTCCAAAACATTCGGCTTGAGAAAACTAATCAGGAAAGTTTTAAAATCGGGCAGGTATCGCACAGCGGGGATGGTATAGTGGCCTCCATTCCCGGCTCTCACACGGGTAATACGGGTTCGAATCTAGGTCGTGGAAGTTTTTACTGTGAAAACAATTTTTCTGATTTTCTTCTTGTTTGTTCATGCGTACTAATGGATGAAGCATAGTCGGGTCCATGATTGCCGATCGGGGGGGTAACTTCCGGGGAGGGCACCATCCGGACCAGGGGGGGCGCCACCTTTGACCGGCAAAACCTATCAGATGGACGCTAAATTCTATCAGTGTGCGCCGATTTTCGCATCCTGGGGGAGGGGATGGGACGCGACATTTTAGGGTTCACCGAGAGTTGATCAGAGAGGAGAGGGGGGCACGTGCCCCCCTTTGCCCTCCTGGATCCCCCTATGGGATGAAGTAAATATTCTAAGGACAATTTCTTCTGGTTATCCCTCCGTCCGGGTAGTTGAGGGAAAGGGAATATTAGCCTCAAATATTTTTCTAATCTGACCGGCGTGCCAAACTGGAACCGGCTTGTCTCCAGCTCCCTGCAATGGTTCTCAATTCGTCGGATTTCCCTCTATTGGAGACCAGTTCCCCTGTTTTCTGACCAGCGGGACACGCTGTTCGCCGTTCGAAAATGTCTTTTGTGTCCTTTGCTGAAGGCCATTCTTGAAGGCTGACCGGTTTTCGTGCAAACCAAGAACCAGAAACTGGCCCAATAAAAAGCAGAGGCGGCTCTTCGAGATTATATGTGTTAATCTCGAGATTAATGTGTCTCGAGATTAATTAATCGTTTAACCTTCGCCCCACCGGGGGCCATCGATGGCCCCCTAAGGTTTTTCCGGGATAGCAGAAAGACGATGAGGCGCAGCACCGTTGTTGAGGGCTCTACCTCTCACTGCATCATTTTCCCACCATCCCTGAAATTTTTACCGCGGGTCACCCAAGGTCAGGTCACCAGACGAGTTCAACCAAGGTCACCTCACTTCAGCTTTAGAGCTCTGTAAGAGCTACATTTCGGAGTCGATCGATTTGAAACTTCCTACACTTTAATACCCCTCCAGGGTCTACAAAGTGTATATCCGGGATTTTTCGATTTCGTGCCCTGAGGTCAGGTCACGAGGTGACCTCTCCCGTTGAAAAAGCATGGGGAAAAGCTGTCTTATAATCTAAAAGTCACAAAAGCGATTGAAAATGCTCAGCTTGATCAGAAAAGCGTTCTTGGACACCCTTTCACGGATTCCAGGGCCCATATTTGCCCTTTGAAATCTCCAAGGTCATCCAAGGTCACCAGGGGTCAGAAACAGTATTTTGACAATAACTTTTGACCTGTATAAGCTAGAGCGCTGAAACAAACACCATCGTGTTTGTCTCGTCATTGGCTTTCATTTGATATACGGCAAGGTCACTTTCTGACCTTTCGTGACCTCAGGTCATACTAGGTCACGAGGTGACCTCTGGAGGTCAAACTACTGGCGGGAGGTCTTTACGATTCCATAGCAGAAAAAGTACTGGCAATTTCCTATCAAATGTACTTTCCCACATCTCAATAGCTCTAAGGGCATAAGAGTTATGCCCAGTTTGCTTAAGCATTGCATATTTGAGTGAAAATAGCCGATCTTGACCTAATTTGACCTGTGGAGGTCAAACCATTGACCTGAACACTAAAACATGTGAAGTAATTTCTTACTGAATCCACGCGAGCTTTCTAGTGCACTTTGCAGATTTGCGCTAACGCCCATATTTTCGGAGTTAGAGGGGGCCATCGATGGCCCCCCGGTGGGGCGAAGGTGGCGCCGGACCCCCGGTGGGGCGCGGGTTAACACGCGCATTGACGGGAGGCGGGTACCCGCCGCCCCCCCCGCCTGGTTTTTCAGATAGAACATAAAAACGGCGGCGCGTAGCGCCGCCGCACTTGTATCCATACGCGTATATTAACAGTAAAAACGCAGTACATGGTAAAACATACACTCCTAACACTAGGCAAAGAAAACTAGGCAGGGGCGCCGCCACGGAATTTAAGCCATCACACATTTATTAGGTAGGTACTTAACACACTCGGGTTAAAAATAAACTCGGGTTAAAAAACTTGACATACCCTCTCTCATCATTTTTACAACTTTTGTCAAAATTTTAAGGTTAGGTCATCTCAGGTCAGGTCACCAGTACAGGTCAAGTGACCTGACCTCAAAGTTTAAGACAACATAAGTCGGAACAAAGTGAACTCATCCGATTGAAGTGACCTGACAAAATGGTTAAAATATTTCGATGGAGAAGCGTATGGGCTACCCAAAGCCGTTTACCATTTTTCACTACCCACCGTGGTTCTGGAGGTTTTAGGGGTACCCGCGCCCCCGTCAAAGCGAAGGTGGCTCAGAGCCCCGTAATGCGCGTGTTAATCTGGTAAAACAACGAGATAAAACGTTAATCCGTACGAGATAAAACGTGTTCGAGATTAAATGTGGCGGTCTCCCAGGGCGGACCACCCTGAAAGACCACCTGGGCCTTTCACGGCAGGAGAGTGTGGAGGTGGAGCGCCTGCGCATTGGCCACTCCCTTCTCCTGTGCAGCTACCGAAAGAGGATCGGCCTGAACCCGGAGGCCACGTTACAGGAATGCGACGATGGAGAGGACGAGATCCTCCACCACCTTCTGACCCGGTGCCCTGCGTGCGCTGACCTGCGCTGGGACATATTTGGACGGGACGACCCGCCCGTCCGGGAAGCGCTGGCGGACCCACGACGGCTGGCGATGTTCCTGCGGCGGTTGGGGCGCCTGCAGGGGCGCCCCCTCCCATATGGCCGGAACACTCAATCAATCAATCAGATTAAATGTGTCCGTCGACATCTAAATCTTTGATATAATTGTAATTCTTTGGTCTCCGGAGAATATAAAAACACGTAGTCTAGAGAACCGGAGAATAGCTGAATGTGATACGGAAGAATAACTCTTGATATGCGTCAGAACTGGGGAACCAGAGAGCAGCCACCACGATCCTTGGATGAACTAACAAAAGTGTGGAACGCACCACGAACCCAAACCTGATCACTTTTTGTTTCAGGGGGAACGTTTGTTGTGTGTTGCAGGTTGGAGATGGACTGGCCACCTCACTCCTCTGTCCGTGGTGGTAGCTCTTTCTAATTTTTTTCGTATATAGACATACAAGATTTAAGAATACATTGTTTTTTACTTCAAGTTGAGTTAGTTTCTGATCAGGGCACATCAAGAAAATATACCTCAAAATTATAGCCTGGAACAGTTCGTATTAAATAAACAGGATTCTATAATTAATCTTAACATTGGTAGTCACAGAGTCTAAACCTAACAAGACGCATCGCAGCTTTAAGACAAGCAAGCTGTTAGCCTCATGAGTGACATTTGTTTATGAAAATGATAAGCGTTTATTTTTAATACTTCGGAGTTCGGAAACGGTCCTTTCTCATAATAGAACAAACAATTCCAGAAGCACTTCATATAACATCATATCATTATATAAAATAGTATATTAAGCGTTATTTTCATTAGATTGTTTATTAGATTACCTACGTTGATAAGATATTTCATGACCAGCCTCCTCGAATCATAGTTCCAAAATGGGGCTAATACACTGATAAATATTTAGGTACATCCCTTCACCAAAATTCTCATAATATAATAGGTGAACACATACATTTTTAGTCAGTGTGCTAGGATAACCTCGAATCGAGTTCCAATATTTGAATATTCCAGTACTGAATTGCATTATTCCAGCATTCGATTTCCAAATCAGATCTAAATTTCAAGCCTTGGTCACACTATGACAAAAAGTTTTCGCTTATTGTATTATGAGGATTCTGACGAGGGGCTGTGCCCGAATATGTGAGCACAGTGTGATCACAGGCTCCATTTTGCGTCAAGAATTCGAGAGGCAAAGCCATGAAACATCTTACCAATTTATAATCATGCTCCTCGGCTACGCAATGCAAAATTCATCTACTTTTAAAAACCAACAGATATCAGTTGATCAATGAGGCTTATATTTAATCTCACAAAAACATGAGAAAATATAACCTACCAGGAAATTACAAGCGAGTGATAACCCTCGGCAGGTGAGAAACGCGTGCAACAATCAGGTCTGCGAGTCCCCAACGAGCAGTCTTCCGAGTGCAACGTGGACTAGAGGATATAACTCAGTACGTCAGTGACAGATCCAGGCCAATGTTTTTTGTGGGGGGGGAGGGGAGGACAGGGTCCAAAATCGTGAATACACATTTTCTTAAAGGTCGGTGAAAATCGCAGAGTTTGGGAGGAAAGTAAATTTTCCCTGAACCCACCAGTGGGTATGCAGCTCCTAGCTTCCAGTCCTTGAAGTGCACTCTAAGAAGGCTGGGAACGAACCAAATACTGAGTGTACATCAAAAGCATAACATATTTTGCATCTGTCCACAATAAGTGCTACACGGTTTGATAAAATGTTCACCGCAATAGTCTGAGCACAGAGGTGTCACTTATTATTTTCGCCGACTTTCGCACGTACGACCACCAACAAAATCTGACCACTTGATTTTTTACTATAAAGACCCTTTGCATTACTAGTTTTCTTACCTTTAGGCTGAAAAATACTTTTAATAGCATGTTTACTGAGGTCCTCAGAGGATTTGCCTTAATATACCGCGATAAACACAACTTACGCACATACATGAACGTATACTGCGGGCACACAGGCAGACGACCGAGGTGCACTCAGGCAGGTTCGTGTTCAATGCAAAAAACTGCTGGCTGTGGTACTCTGCCAACTCTGGGATTCCGTTGCTCGTCCTCTGAAGCTTGTCTTCCAGCAGCAGGCGTAATTTGCGATAGTCACTGTCGAGGGGCAGCACCTGATTATTTCTGTTCAACTTGCTGAGGTAGGCTCTTCTTAAATTAGAAGATATTTTCACAGCAAGAACAAATGGGACCAAATAAATGGTACCAATAAAATATCACAAGCCCACAATGAAAGCAAACAAGATATCACTGAATCTTGTTTTAAACATATGCAATATATATATATATATATATATATATATATATATATATATATATATATATATATTCAAGAACAAAGACATCCCCAAAGACGATCTATAGTCTAGATCATGAGTTTGTGGAGGGGTCAGGTGGAACCATGCAAATTCATGTTTTTTTATAAATTACAATACATTATTTCAACACTGCCCACAATAGGAAACAAAAATTCCAAATTTCAGGTCTATGGGAGAATCGGTCTGATTGGGTTCATCCCATTCAAACTAACAAGCAAACTGATCATACACAAGCTGGTCCATTGGGACGATAGCTTGATGATACACAGCAGCTACAAAAGACAGGTTTTCTAGTAAACAAATTTTCTCTTTGAAGCGACCCACCTAATCTTTCATATATTCTTCCAGGAAAACACAAAAAATTGCATCACCCAAGACTGCCCCCTGTCATTCCTACATGACTATCCATACTCTTTGTTCACAATTATATTGTTGTATTGGGTACACTCCTAGTGTTTTAAATCATAATACATCTTATCCTAGTTTTCCTTCAGTTCATTTTTAATATCAATTATAAAAAAGCATGCAGATGGGCATTTTCAGAGGGCAGATGGATGAATTCATCTGCAGATGGGCATGAAAGCAGATGGGCATTTTCCGAGGGCAGATGGATGAATTCATGCTACAGTCACTTTCATGTCTGGAAACAAACAGTAGCACTTGAAATATGAGTAAATGGATCTGATAAGTAGATAGGAGTACACTGACTTCTATGTACTGTATGGTACCAAAATAAATGGAAAATCTGTTTTAATCTGTAAAATTAATCAAAAACATTTTCATACTTAAAAGAAGGTAAGCTAAGCAGCAAATGCACTAGCATGCACACATTGTGCAGAGCCAGTATTTGTAACAGGTAGAAATTTGTAATTCAAATTACAAGCTTGATATAAACTTTTACTAGAGTGCACAAATATTGTAAATATAAAGTTAGACCAAAAACAGAGGGAATATGGGTACTTCAAAAATAATATGCTTAAATAATCATGGGGAATTGCCATCACCAAATGATTTTCACCTATTTTGGTACACAAGTTCACCTGTGGAACAATAAAATGAGGACTTTTTGGCATTGACACTGCTCATAAGCCTTGTTCCGTCTGCCAGCACAGCCTTGTCCGCGAGCCCTCGAGCCTCTCCTCTAGAAAATAAATACCACAACTGTCTCTAGTATGTGCTATGGCTAATCAGACAAAAATGAACCAGAATACTTATCTACCAATCACAAAAAAGTATGCTACCACTGTTATGCTGTTACTGTTTTTCCAGCAGCACCACAGCAGGTAGCCAGCCTGTAAATCTAAGATTGGTTCTAAGATTGGTTCTCAGGGAGAGGCTATAGCCATGTGACATAGACTCAATCCAGTGTGCAAAGTATGGCATTTTCAACGAGATCTCGTCAGGGTGAGTGCCCTAGGAGACAAGAGTGAGTGGTGTGAAGTTCATCAACCTGGTGTGAATTTCCCAGACTGGTGCAAGGAAGGTGACACTGAAAACCAAAAAAATAATGGCTGAATGGTTATAAAGACACAGGAGGGGACCTTATAACAAGTATTTAACTAACTAATACAAGAGGTAGCATTGCATTGTGTGGGTAGGAAAGGGTGCATTTTTCTCTATGGTATATAGCAGTTTGGTGTGAATTTTTGTGTCTGGCAGTGCAATGATTTTAGGTGGCTGGTGTGACTCGTCTAGCCTGCTGCCATACTTTGCAGACTGGGACTCAATGCTGCTCGCTGATTGGTGTTGACAGACGAAACGAGACCACAGCTATAACAGTGGGCCAAAACACTCGTGGTCTGGTTGCTTACTTCCTTTTGTTTATACTATGTGCCTGTAAAGTTCTATTCTGTTGCTAGCTGTTCAGCCTTTGCTTTGCTTTGCCCATGTCTTCTTTTGCTGGTCTATTCATTTCTTCTGTCCCCCTGTTTGTATATGAAAAAAATGAAAAAAATGAATAGTTATCAATTAAGCATACAATTTGCTTCTTGGCAACTTCATGAACCTAATTAATGCAGAACAGAAACATTAAATGCATTGCCCATACTTGATAGGATTAGTGTTTGACTAACTCACTACACTCACTACACAAAACCTCAATAAGCATTGGTGGCCAGCAAAGATGGATGGCAAAAATTCAAATTGTTTCATTAACTTTTCACGCATAGATTTTTTACCTCTAAGAAAATCTCAATTGACCACATCAAAGGCTCAAAATATTCTACGTGCAGATTACCGACGATATGTTGATCCATGAGACCGGAGAGGCGACAATCTCCTCGTCCGAAAAACCACCCAAAGCTTTCTTCATGCCTCAAAGGAGGCTCATCTGGATCGCGCTACCCGTATCTTTTATTGTATCATTTTAGCTGCAATACAATCATGCAATAACGAACAATTATTAATTATAATCTTTAGGGTTTTCGGGCCTGACCGCAGCGCTAATTAGTGTTATAGAATTTGTATTTATATCTTCGCGTTTGCCGCGGTTTTTGAAATGGTGAATATCGATAGTTCATCGGTAGCCATGATGACATCACATTGATGTAAGATAAGCCCACGTGACCAGATCCTATAAGGACTGGGCTTCTGATTGGTTGATGGTATTTCTTTAAAGTCCTATATTTCTCTTTCAAAAGCATTTTGGAAATATATTTTTATAGAATAATTTTTGATGTTATAGGTTTTAGCTACTGAACTGCTTTAAAAAAATGTTTGACATTTTTTCATATATAAATTGATAGCTATAGCCGGGTCTACGTCACTTTATCGTTACCATAAGGACTCGGTAAAGTCGTCTATAAATGTTGACTTTGAGTACGATTTTCAGGCATTTTGAGCCTGAATTTGCAAAAATGAGAATATGACTTCTGAAACAACTTTTTGTAACCTTTTGATCTAGCCAATAAAAATTTTGGCGACAATGTCCCTTTAAGGTAATCATACCTTCGGGGTGCTAAAGCCTAAATTACCAGCCGTGTGACGCTATATCAAAAGTGCCGCAGTTCATAAGTGCAGCACATTTATAAGTGCCGCACAATCAAAAGTGCAGCATAATCAAAAGTGCAGCAGTGCAGAAGTGCAGCAGGGTCAAGGAAGGGATTTTCAAAACGGCCGCAGTTAAAAAGTGCAACACGTTCAAAAGTGCCGCTGTTCATAACTGCGGCAGCTCAAAAGTGCACCACGATCAAAAGCCCCACAGTTCAAAAGTGCAGCGCGGTCAAAACACCCGCAGTTCATAAGTGCAGCAGACTCGTTAATCAAGCACGTTCAAAGCGCCCATAGTTCATAAGTGCAGCACGATCAAAATTGCAGCTCGTTCAAACGTGCAGCACGTTCAAATATGAATCCCGATTAAAAGGATCAGGGTAATAATAGATTGGGTCAGAACGCAAATCATTAGAACTGGGGGGATAGGTAAGTCCAAAAATAAAAGTAAAGGCTGTATCTTCATTCCCACCGATGTTTTTTAGTTTAAATTATCTTGCCCATACATTTTCAACGGAGCGGCCATGGCTCGTACCTGACCTGCAGTCATACTCTATAAGAAAATGCCGGATTGTCGATAGATTAGCCCTAATATTTCCAAGCCATATCAACATGTGCCCCACCGGGGTCCTCGGCACGACGCGCCTCGCTGGAGGGACGTACATATCGCCCCCCCTTCCGTATCTCATTTCCCAAGAAAGCTTGGGAAAAATTACAGACGGCCGGCGAAAACTGTTCACGAGACAAAGAGAAATTATCATAATTATTTCATTTCAGGTCAATGTTGAAGCCATCATAGGTCAAAGAAGGCTCCCATAGGCTTACAACAGCGCCGTGTACGTTTCCCTCTTTACACTCTTACTCAGCGGAGCTAGAGCAAATCTTTACACATAATTGGATTCCTCTCACCGTGGAAAACTGAAAGATGTATAGGTAATATGACATTGCTAGGTCAAATGGTGATAATAGCCCAACAACGACCTAGGGCAGGGTCACAGGGTGACCCGGTATGGTCATGTTGCAAATCAATCGACTCCCCGTGACAAGATAGGCACAATGCGAGCAAGATGGATTATCTCAATTCAGTGAGAAGTTATTGGCAACATAATCACTGTATGCTCCTTTGACCTCACGTGACCTTTGAGAGGTTAGATGGTCAAAAACTCAACTTTATGGTCAAGATTGGAGTAATAGTACACGGTTTAAGGATTTTCAAGTTGATCTCTCCAGTATTTGCTGAACACGAGCCCATCCTATTTTTGCCGCATTCAAAAGTACAGCACATTCAGCGCATTCAAAAGTACAGCACAATCAAAATTGCAGCCCGCCAAAGTGCAGCGCGTGCATAAATGCACATGACCCAGAGTGCAGCAAATTCAAGAGACCAACACGCTTAAAGTGCATTATGTTATGCAATTTCCATAGCTCTATAACCAGATTCAGAGGGGCAAAGGGCACGTGCCCCTTCCCCGATCGACCATCGGCGCCCCCTGAAATATTCATGGCGCCCCCCCTGAAAGGCCGATGGCGCCCCCTGAATGCCACTTCCCACTCTCTCTCTCCCCAGGATGCGAAAATCGGCTCCCACCGATAGGATTTGGCACCCACCCGATAGTTTTTCCGGCCAAAAGTCGCGCCCCCTGGTCCGGATGGCGCCCCCTCCCCGGTAAGGTGCCTCCCCCGCTTGGCAATCCTGGATCCGCCTATGCACAGCTCAGTTTTTTCAAATTGAAACTGGAATGCTATCGCCACGGAGCACGTCTCCAGCATCAGTGCTGCGTTTAGAGCCACTTTTGTAAAAACAGACGTGGTTGAAAGACAGCCACCTGTTTGGAGGGGGGGCAAACCCAAGTCGGTGAGCAAAATCACTAAGCTATGGAGGCGATGGCCAACAGGATTAGCACACGCACTGAATGTGAGTGGCCTCGAAGACCCCTAACCTAATTTTCCAAGGTGATCGGAGAACCGCCCGTAGCCGAAAATAATACTCGGCCACATTTAACAGAATTTAATGGCGCGTCGATTGGTGCAATTTTTTTCTAAATCGGTCGAAAATTTTTTAACTTACCGGTCTTTAGCTTTAACTTTCAAAGTCAGGTATGCGTTTTGAGATCGACACAATCACGCGGTCGGACCAGTTTGCTTGCATTGAGACCCAGTGATGATATCACGGCCATATAAACGGGATGATTGTCAAAGACACCCTTCTTTCAAGGTCATTGACCATGGTGACGGCGGAGCGTCCGGATGTAAGGGGGAGGCACCTGGAACTTCTCTACCCATTTATTTCCAGTCAACGCCATAGGGAAAGTATTATAATTTCTGATTTAACACGCGCATTGACGGGGGTCTGAGCCACCTTCGCCTTGGCGGGGTACCCGCCCCCCCCAAGATCTCGAGAACCGCGATAGGTAGCGAAAAATGGTAAACGGCGTTGGATAGCCTATCCACTTCTCCATCGAACATATTTGAACCATTTTTTGTCAGGTCACATTTAAGGTCACTAGAGATCAAAACATGCCGTCATAGGGATAACATGTAAATGAAGTTTTTCGCAGAGCTGCAAAAAGTCGGGCTCTCGGGTCATAAAGTGCCCGACAGATTTTAGGGCACGGTATGGTCTTGCGACAGATCTTACAATCTGTGAGAAAAAATCTTGAAAGGAAGCAGAAAATATTTTTTGTTCTAAAAAACTCAATATTAGAATTGTCACCTCTTTCACTCAACAAGTTTTTCATGAATTTGCACCTCTCCCATATCAAGTCAGTGTGCGGCAAGAACCGATGGAAAATCGAGGGACTTATGAATCGAGGGACCTTTGAATAGAGGGCCTTATGCACAGAGGGTCTTTTCGAGGGACTTATGAATCGAGGAACCTTTGAATAGAGGGCCTTATGCACAGAGGGCCTTTTAAACGTCACCCAGAAAATCCTCTGCTGGAAAAATTCCTTCACTGGCCTGTCGGGCCCGATTTGTATTCCATAGCACGCGACAGCTTGGCCCGACAGGCCACCGTAAAGGTAAAGGCGACAGGCAAAACAGTTTTTTTCCTTCGTTTCCTTCGTTTGGAAGTACGCTCAACGCTGCCGCAAGGGCGCTGTTTGAACAGCGCCCTTGCGGCAAAGCCGGTGTAAAAGGTATCTTTGGTTTGAAGAAAAGCAGCCCTGCGGTTTGGTGTGTTGCCTTGTGGATATGGCGGAGGCCAAGGCCCTAGAATCCCGTGGTGTGGTGGAGGCAATGCGTTGCAAGGTTGTGTTTTTGATTATTTTTCTCTTGCATTACTTTGGTATACATCTTGAGTAACCTGGTTGAGCCTGGATTTCATCTTCCATAGTTGAAGCGCTGATAAATGGCTCCGATTAAGCTGAAGTCCCTTCCACCGTCCCGTGTCAAGCTTAAATGTGGATTTGAGGGATGTGGGTATTTTGGCGAGAAACGTTTTTTAAGGAGCATCAGCGAATCAAGCATTCTGGGCTGCCCTGCAAGTTCAGGAACAGTGGTTTTGGCCAAGGAGGTCGTTTTGAAGCATGGATCAAACAGCGGGCAGATCAGAACAGTGTGGGGAGAAAACAAAGAAGTAAGTGATGTGGTGTTCGTTGTAATTTCGGCAGCTTACATTTATTTCCACACAGTATGTTATGCTCACTGTTGATCAATAATTTTAAATGATATTAATAAGGGAAAAATGAATTTTACCAGCAGACTGGTCAAATTAGACTAAAACATTTGATTTTCCCTTCCATCTTCTTTTAAATCCAATGCCTGTTTGTCCAGAATTAACCACAAAAGTTGCATACCTTCATCAGTGGATTTGTAGATGCCAAAGAAACAAAACTCTTCACCTTTCCACATTAATTTGAGTTTTAAGTACCAAACTATTTCTCCTATTTCATTTTATTCACTTACCTAAATATGCCTATGATCTATGTCAAGGGGACAAAGATATAACAAAAACACAGCCTAGTGCAACCTTTACTCATTCCTTTTACTCTTAACTTCCTTGGAAACATGATATTTATTTGACATTTACTATCCAACTGACTTAAGGTTATTTATTAGCCTCATGAACTTCAGATCCTAAACCACGTACCCTCATGGAAATGAGCACGGCAATGCATGAAAAACTTTGAGATAGCCAACAGCTTCAAATTTTAAGATTTTTTATGTAAACATGCATTTAAAGTCATGGAAAGCTAATATTACATGTTTGTATTCAACTACAAGTAGCCATGATCCTTAAAAACACTTTCGAATATCAAAGAAGTACCCCTCCAATCTTGTTTGTCTGGCCATCAGAGCAAAATCCATATATAAATTTTGGGGGTTCCTTCCAAATTACCCCCCTCCCACCTCCAAAAAACTGAAATCATGAAAATCTGCAGAAGCTGGCATAAGTAACCGCATGGTATGGGAACCAGGTCAGCTTTCTTCCATTGCAAACTATATTTTTAAGTATTCTGGGCTGGACTATGTAACATAATAACAAAATATCACTTATTCTCATTCTAGTGCAGCATTTTTTGTCAATGGTGGCTGCAGAGGACTGAAAAAGGGGGGCTGCTTTTCATGTTATTGTATATTTCCACCTGTGACCTAAATCATCTGAATTCAAGACTGAGTCTTATTCAAGACCCAGTCGAGCTGACTTTGACACACACTATTTGTATGCTGTACGTCCACAAATCTCAAATTACATCCAATAATAAATTTCCTTTACCAATGGTGACTCCAGAAAATGGGAATTGGTGGTTCGGTATTCAATTTGTTATAGGTTTCTGCCGATAACCTTAATTTCCTGAGCGTGTCTGATAATTGAAAACCAGAAGAACAGTCTCAGTTCTAGAGTTTTGAAAATTAATAGACTTGTGTCATTCCACTTAGATTTTCCATAGGCGGCTTCAGAGCACGAAAAATAAGGATATCACACATATAAGGATCAGAGCACAAAAATAAAGATAATGATATCCATTGGTGCCAAACTTGAAGTTTTTTATGCTAATTTTAGTATTTTCTATTAAGAATGTGGAAAAAGAGTAGGAACATTTTACCAATTGAATGGGTTTTAGACAATTTTAATAGTCCTATCCTAACCACCCGACAGATTTGGAGGTTTTTTCGAAAGTGCCCGACAGATTTGAGATTTTTTGCAGCTCTGGTTTTTCGGCCATTACACCTGAACAAGTAAAGATAGAGCAAAATAATTTAAACTATGTGAATCCTCGCAGCAAGACGAATCGAATGATATATAATATGACTTTGCTAGGTTAAATCAAGGAGTTGACCTGACCTGAGGTCAGGTCAAGTCCAAATTTGTCAAAATGCATATCATTAGAACGGCAATGACAAGGCCAATCTAATGCAGTTAAAAAACGCTCTATCTCTATTCATGACGGAGCTATTCAGTTAAAATTTTCCCATGTATTTCCAATGGAGATGGCATGGCCCGTCCCTGACCTTTGGTATCGATATCAAAAATATCGGAACATATTTTAGAGAACTCGGTGGGTCAATTATGTGATATGCATTTCAATCGGATGAGTTTGCCCTGTTCCGACTTATGCTATCTTAAACTTTGTTTAGGTCAGGTCACTTGACCTGTACTGGTGACCTGACCTGAGATGACCTAACCTTACAATTTTGACAAAAGTTGTAAAAATGATGAGGGAAAAGGTATGCCAAGTACGGCGACGCTACGCGCCGCCGTTTTTATGCTATTTCCGAAAAACCTGAGGGGGCCGGTACCCGCCCCCCGTCAATGCGCGTTTTAAAGGGGGAGGTGCCGTGCTCCAGTGCTTCCCATCATCATGTTTGGGTATTTAAGGTGCTCTGACAACACAGGTCATGAGGCGCCCATCCAACGGTGCTTCCCCAGTTCCGCCGTTAGTAGCATTGACCCCAGCGCTTCCGGTCAAATGGCGTTGCCCAGTTTGACGTATATTATGCTATGGCGTCATAGTTAACACCCGCCCCGGTGCAGGGGCGGATCCAAGCAGGGATGCGGAGCCGAGACAATTTTGGACGGCTCCGGCTCCGGCTCCGGTCCGGGGTTATGATTTCGGCTCCGGCTCCGGCTCCGGCTCCGGGTTCAAGTGTCCTAACGGCTCCGGCTCCGGCTCCGGGCAAAATAGTCGGCTCCGACCGGCTCCGGCTCCGGCTCCGGCTCCGGCAATATACCTATATCCAAAATGTAATCGAAACGTTCTCAAGGGCGTGAAAGTCCATCAGATAAAAGTGACTATGTATTTGTACGAATGAAAAATGGCAACTGGATGAACGAACGCTCTTGACCAGATGCCAAAGGCCAGTGAACCTCAAAACTGGACCAACCTACACTGCAGTGCAGTCGTATGGCAAGCTGCACTGCACTGTTATGGCAAACAGAAATATTGGACAGACATGCCCGCAAACCCACATAAAAAATTAAAGATACAACGATCAAGTAAAGCTTGGACAGCCCGCAAAGAAAAACTTCGATGAGCTAACAGCAGGGTCGTTCAAAAAATTTTTTTACTTTTCAGATTCGACCCACTTTTTTCCCATTATATATTCAATTCTGATTTCAATGAGCCACATTCCAAGCGTCTACGACAGCGGGAAAGATCGCCTCAAAACGGTTAAAGATTTCATGTTTCAGGCGCAATTGGCCACCCGGCGTTGCAGTCTCCCCTTGTTAAATTGGGATGAAAGGGGTGCATAACCTACCAGTAAAGACAGCCTGGCATGTGCGTGCGTATAAGAGCGGTAGATGGGATTTAACATGCAGGCATCTACTTGTCAGATGTATGTGTAGCGCAATACAAATACATGTTATTCCACAAAAGACCTGAAATTAGATGATTTGTTTATTTTATTTTATTAGGGCCACTCCCAACAGGCACACTTGCCCAATTACAGGGAGTATTGGCGTGGGTGTTTAAGGATCGTCTCCACCGGGTCAGATCGGACACGGAAGGCGGTTTTCCGCCGTGGGGATTGAACGCACGTTAATCCATGTTATCCGATCCGTAGACTGGCAACGAAGCCACTAGTACTCTAAATCCCGACAGAACAGGAATGCCTTCCGGAGGCGAACCTTTCTCTAGGAACTATCGCTGGAGAACGTCGTGAGGCAGATGCTTCTCCCTATTGTCCTGCGAACTATTTAAGAGCTCTGGTACTGATAAAAGAAGATCCTGTTTCATATTTTTACCCTTTAGGTGGCTCACGAAATCTTCCACCAGCTTCACACCACGTTCTGTGGGACCATTCACGACAGTAAGTTCTGGAATACCTTGAAACAGGGGAAGCTATACCAGTCACCAGCTTCTCAACGGAGCCATTTCATGTCAGAATCTTTCAGATTCAGGCGCTCGAATACCATCCAGCTTTCAGGAATGAGAAATTGGGAGAGGCTTGGTATCGAGCCGAGCTCTTCATAGCCTCTGTCGGAAACTTTAGCCTACCTAACTGAAAGGTGGATGGTTTTGCTGTTTCGGCCAGGTACTGTATCACTGCCTTTTTACCTTTAGCATTGTGATTCTTATTTGCGAAGCAGATTATAACTTTCTGGTCACAAATAACAGTTGCGTTTGCACATTGACTTCAGCGCCTCTACACAATACCGGAGTATTATCTCGAATTGGGCAAGCTGGTTTGCGTGTGGCTGTCAGGAGAGGTTGTCTCCAAAAACTGTCTGCTTAGAAGACCCGGAGCTCACCAGCGAGCCATATTATGGAATATAGGACATTTATGGCATGAAGTGCGTGCTACTACTGTGTCAGTTTTCGTTCATCATTTCAGAAGATACTTAAAGACAGAATATTATAATTTTTGGAGTTAAACAACGCATGAACTGCTCAGGTCATATGGCATCAGAGGAGAGAGGGAAAGAATTAGCTCGGGCTAGAGCAGGGCGCCAGATTCTGCCTCTGGGTGGGCTCGAACCCACGACACCCAGCACATAATGAATGTCATTGACCAAGCCGAGCGCAAGCGCTAACCGACTGAGCCACTCAGACTCCGAAATAGTTAGCGGCTTTCCTTATAAGTGGTTCTAAACCATGCATTTGGGTTCCTCCGTCGCGGATAGTCAGCTTTAGAGCCTTCTATGAGCCTCAAAGCTATCCATAAAATGCAATGCAGTGCTTTCATTAAGTTAATATAGAAATCGCCCAGAATGTGCTGAAGTCAATTTGTCATCAGCTGTGGTATCTGTGCACAGAAAGTTATATTCTGTTGCGATGGTGAGAACCACCATCGTGGAGGTAAGGAGCCAGTCGCACAACAATTGGCCAAAACAGCAAACGATTCACATTTGACTAGGGCAGGCTTAAGTTTCCGATAGAGGCTATGAAGAGCTCTGTAAATGGTCGGTACTAAGCCTCAGCCAGCTTGTTACTCCTGACAGCTGGCTGGTATTCGATTGCCTGAATCTGAAATATTCTGACCAGAAATGGCTCCGTTGAGAAGCTGGTATAGCTTCCCCTGTTCCAAGGTATTCCAGAACTGACTGTCGTGAACGGTCCCACAGAACGTGGTGTGAAGCTGGTGGAAGATTTCGTGAGCCACCTAAAGGGTAAAAATATGAAACAGGATCTTCTTTCATCAGTACCAGAGCTCTTAAATAGTTCGCAGGAGAATAGGGAGAAGCACCTGCCTCACGACGTTCTCCAGCGATAGTTACTATAGAAAGGTTCGCCTCCGGAAGGCATTCATGTTCTGTCGGGATTTAGAGCACAAGGGTGCTGAATCATTTAATTTCAGGTCTTTTGTGGAATAACATGTATTTGTATTGCGCTACAAATACATCTGACAAGTAAATGCCTGCATGTTAAATCCCATCTACCGCTCTTATACGCACGCACATGCCAAGCTGTCTATACTGGTAGGTTATGCACCCCTTATATCCCAATTTAACCAGGGGAGACTGCAACGCCGGGCGGCCAATCGCGCCCGAAACATGAAATCTTTAACCGTTTTGAGGCGATCTTTCCGGCTGTCGTAGACGTTTGGAATGTGGCTCATTGAAATCAGAATTGAATATATAATGGGAAAAAGTGGGTTCGAGTCTGAAAAGAAAAAAAAGTTTTTTGAATGACCCTAAGCTAATAGTGTTCAACATAAAAACACACATCAGATAGGCTGATGGCATAATTCCTTTTCGAGAAAAATTGGAACCAACCACCCTACTGCCCAGGGCCCAGCACCTGGTTCGCTCACTACACCACCCAATCGCGGTTGGAGTGGAGCAGCAACATTGCCTCCAATATGTCTGCTCTTAGTCTGGACCTGAGATCAGTAAGCAGTAGCTTCATCGCGGAGAACAACCTCTCCACGGACACTTGAGTAACTGGTAGCGCGGCCATTACCAGGCTAGCCGGCTGGATGATGGCTGGATATCTATCTAAGATGTCGCATACGGTCGCCCTCTTTAGGCGACCCAGGTTTTTGAAGTCGGCTAGTGCCGCATATAGTGACGGGGATGCTGTTTTCTGCGCCTTTTGCCCTGGGTTCTCGACAGACCTAGTATAAACTACTTCTACGAGTACATGATAGCTCTCCTGGGAGGAGGGGGGAGGTGGGAGCAAAGATTTTATTGCTCGACAGACCTAGTGTAAACACCTTTTTCAAACAATTTCTTCGGCCTTTGGGGGCCAAAGATATTCTGCCCCCCTTCCAGGGCTTTGGGGGGGCATGACCGGAATGGCATCCCCCCCTGCGTCTGTCAACAGGGGCGGATGCAGGCCGACGGTATGGGGTAAATCGTGAAAAACATATGGTTTTTTTAAGAAAATCGCCAAAAATTGGGCAGTTTGGGGGGCAAATGCCTTTTTTCTCCCCCCTCATGGATCCGCCAGTGTCCGCCAATGCTTTCATTTGTTGCCAATTTCTGCCCATGCTAAATGGCCGGGGCGCATTACCTGCCCGAGAGTGAGACCGTCTACGGAACACCCTAGTTGCAATATTTCATTAATCTCGATATGCATAACATATTGAGAAAATGCAATATTTCAGGTGAATAAAGGTGTTTCCATGCGACATCTCAGGAGGTAAATTGTGACCATTTTACGTTTGATTTTTGGTAATTTTAGAGCTCTTTGGGAGCCGGAGCCGGACCCTTTCTGACGGCTCCGGCTCCGGCTCCGATCAAAAGTGTTTCGGCGGCTCCGGCTCCGGCTCCGGGCAGAATGGTCGGCTCCGACCGGCTCCGGCTCCGGCTCCGGCTCCGGCTCCGCATCCCTGGATCCAAGGGGGGCGATGGGGCGATCCCCCTTTTACCGACATTAAGTACTGGAAAGAAACACTTCCCGGTCCCGCAAGCTGCCTTCCAAATGCGGCCCGAAGGTTGGTCTTGGGTCCGTTATAATGTACCCGGGGGCCCATGAGTTAATCTCGGAGGCCCCCAGGGTTGGCCTCGAGCCCCCAAATAGCTGTTCTAGGAGCCGATTTATAATACTTTTTAGGCACCATTTCCTTCCTCTATCACGGCGAATCGAATGAAGTTTGACAATACCATACTAGGTCAAAACAAAAAAATGACCTGACCTCAGTTCAGGTCAAGATCACTTTCCAGCCTAGCATAGTCAGTATGCATATCAATTGACTCCAAATAGCAATCCAAACGTAATGACATCAAAATAAAAGCTGTATCATTTCATGAAAAGTTATTTCCAGAAAAGTTATTGACCTAAATTTAAAACTGCTTAAATAACCCCAGATAATCTCTCAGAGGTCGCAGGTAAAAAATTGCAGCATGAACCTGAAAAGGGCCCCAAAATACTACGATCTGTAGAATACGAATGCGAATACGAATACGATCTCTGCCCCGATAGTTTGACTGAGGAACCTCTTGAGTCGGTATGGCGGCCACCTGAGCTTGTGTGGGAGTTGCTTGACTGTCCTGGGGCCCCCGAGCTTGCCGGAAACTCCGTGGGCTGATCGGGGCAACTTGAGCTTGTGCTGGGCCCTTTAACACGCATATTGACGGGGAGGGGCGGGTCCCGCCCCCTCCCTCTGGTTTTTCAGAGATAACATAAAAAGGGCGGCGGGTACCGCCACTGTATTTGGCATACCTTTTCTCTTATCATTTTACAACTTTTTCCAAAATTCAAAGGTTAGGTCATCTAAGCTCAGGTCATCAGTACAGGTCAAGTCACCTGACCTCAATAAAGTTTAAGATAGCATAAGTCGGAACAGGGTGAACTTATCCGATAGAAACTCATATCACATAGTCGGCCCGCCGATTTCTCTAAAATATTTTCCGGTATTTTTTTATATCTATGACCCAAGGTCGGGTACGAGCCATGACCTCTCCATTGGAAATATATGGGAAAAATAGTTTTAACTGAATAACTTAGTAACGGATGGTGATAGAGCGTTTATTGTAGCTGCATTAGATTTGCCTTGTCTTTGCAGTTCTGGTGATATGCACTTTGCTTAATTTGACCTTGACCTGACCTCAAGTCTGGTCAAATTCTTGATTTGACCTATATAAGTTCATATATATATATATATATATATATATATATATATATATATATATACCCAGCCAGTAATTCCGGGCGATTCCCGTACGGAGACGCTAGTGCAAAATGGTGGCAATTGGTCGGGGAAACCCAACCGCAGGGTTGGGGAATCACGAGCATTTGCTTGGGATTTGAGACACTTCGTACGGGAAAATCACGATTGGGGAAACGGCAGCTTTCCCCATTCTTTTGGTTGGGGAGTTCCCAATCAATCCCCACCACGGTATGCCAAATTAAGGAAGGTTTGTGTACCGAACCCGTACGGGTATCCCCTACCTATCCCCATACTCTGAGGTAGGGTTTCCCCGAACCCTCCCCATGGCCCTGATCTATTGGGTATGGGGATCCCCAACCGATTCCCAGACATTCGCTCGTGATTTCCTCAACTTTCCCTCACCGCGATATGTAAGTTGAACCCCGGAAATGGGCTGATCCCGTTCGGGGAATCCCATCCCAACCCCACACGTTCATGCGTTACTTCCCCGGACGTTTCTCCACAGTTTGAGGCATCATCTAGATGAAATATATTATAAATGTTGTGCTGACTTCACCAAGGAAACGCCCATCAGCAATAATATTTACTCTCATACACCGATAGAGTGAGATTGTCCTTATAAGAACGTTCGCGAGAATCACGTGACTTCTGGCCTGATCCATGTGGGTGAAATGAAAACAGATATGCAAAGAAGTGTATTTCACATTATTCTGTTCCTCTATACCATGTTTTTTATACAATATTTGTCTCACCAACAGTTTAATCATCATGTTAAGGAGCTAAACATCAATTGTTTTATTTGAAGTGGTAAAATTACGAAAGTTATACAGAACGATAACAATGACACTGATGTTCAATGTATTTTTTACAATTCACGTTTCACAGATGTACACAACGTTCACACCACTACCGTGTTAAACAGGTGAGGAGTTCAGGGTTCAGTGGAAAGAAAAGCCACAGTGAGGACAATTTCAGAGAATCAATTGTTCTGAACTGCGCTGAATCAAGATATGCCTATCGTGAGGTATGTTCACTTCCTGGCTTTGACAGTGCTGCGCAGTAAAGCTATGGTTTACTGTTTTGTGCATCCTTTCCCGGCTCTGCGTAGATAGCTGAGAACAATGTCCACTTTCCGCATCCCCGTCGGCATATGCTTGGCCTGCTGCAGTTGAAGCGCTGCGCCTAATCTACGAGCCAGCTCTGAGCCCGCGCGCCGGTCTCGCGATACAGATATCCAGCGCGTGACACGTTGATTGATCTCCGGGCGAGATCCCTTGCTGTCCTTATACAGTGCATCTGCAGAAGATAAACATCGGGATACATTAATAAATCAATCAAAAAAATTAGATCAACGAACTGGAGCACCAAATGAATCTGGCAATAGCATATTGTAACGTTAACACGCGCCCCGCTGGGGGGGCGAAATTCGCCCCCTCCTGGTTTTCCCCAGATAGCTCAAAAACGAAGAGACGAAGAACAACGAAATTTACAGTACGTTATTCCTGATCAATTTTACACATCTGACCACATTTTTTATTTAAGATCATGTCAGGTCAAGGAGCTATTCAAGGTCAAGTGACCCGACCTCAAAACCTAAAACTACGAGTTTGAAGCAGCGCCCAGGGAACATTAGCAAACCGATCAGTTTGAAACTTCCACAATATGATAAGGTCATTAGGTTCTACAAAACTGCTATCTCAGAATTTTGATATTGGTGACCTAAGGTGGGGTCAATTTTTTTGGTCGCCCCCATTATAAGTCTATGGTGAAAAATAGAATGGACTCGTTTTCAGGAAATACTGGATAGATAAGGCTGAAAATCCTCAAACGGTCTATTCTTACCACGACCTTGACCATAAAGTTGGTTTTTTGAGCATCTGACCTCTCAAAGGTCATATCAGGTCACGGGAGCAGAGAGTGATTGTTTGGCCAATAACTTCTTACTGA
Organism: Lepas anatifera; assembly: GCA_034440635.1. Classification (NCBI taxonomy): domain Eukaryota; kingdom Metazoa; phylum Arthropoda; class Thecostraca; family Lepadidae; genus Lepas; species Lepas anatifera. Next base: position 2,304,446 of record JAOTON010000131.1, on the reverse strand, counting down.
ATTGAGATAAAGCTCCCATTTTGCTTGCATTGTGTTTATATTGTCACGGGGAGTCGATTGATATGCAACATGACTATACCAGGTCACTCTGTGACCCTGACCTAGGTCGAGGTCACGTCATTGACTATTTGACCTAGCAAGATCATATTATACATCATTCGATTCGCCGCGATGAGAGGAATCCAATGATGCATAAAGATTTGCTCTAGCTCCCCTGAGGGCAGATCTAGACAGGGAAACGTACACTGATCCGTTGTAAGCCTATGGAGCATTCTTTGATCTATACTGACCTCAATATTGACCTGACATAAAAATGTTTCGTATAAATTCTCTTCGTCTTGTTAAGAAATTTCGAACGCCGCCCGTAATATTCCTTTAGCTTTCGTGGGGAACGAGATACGGAGGGGGGCGAAAAACGCCCCCCAGCGGGGCACGTCATGCAAGGGACCCAGCGGGGCGCGTGTTAACTAGCTGGCATTCTGATCTTGTCTAGTATTCAAGTAGCTAATATGCGGGTGGGCCAAGAATACTTATTGGACACTATTAAAGATATATACTCGAAGCCATATATCAGAGAGCCAGGGAAGCTTGAATTAAAAGAGGAGTTTGAGATCTCCATCAATGTTTTAGAAGAGACATGGCCTTTCTATACAGGTACATAACATTTAGAAATTCTGATCTTACCGACTGTCAGCAACTAGCTGAGTGAACAATGACAATATATGTGTTATTTAGGCTAAAAACAAGGGCCAACAGTTAGGCCATAGAGTATGTACGTTTGTCGTATTTGGTCCTTCCACTGCAACTCACTGGAATTAAGAAATACCTTCAGTGCCTTCTTCATTTTAGCGGAGGGTTACCTGGTCAGAACTCCACAACATAACTATTTTCCGGCGTCTCCGTCAGCCCCGCTCATCTCAGTTATCCCATACCGCAAACATCCCATCAATCACCGCTGTAGTTAGTGGCGTGTCTCCACCCACCTGTCCCTTCTGTGGGTGCGCGTGTGCGGGTTTCAGTTCCGCTTTGTATTGTGCGAGTCGCCTCCTCGGAGCGGGGTTCACAGCGGGGGCTCCGCTCCCGACCGATCATTCCGGGCGCTTCACCGTAGCTGTTTTTATCGCTCTGTGCTGGCTTGGCGCTGTTACATGACCACACGAAATGACAACTGCAGGCCTTGGCGAGTATTCAGCGACCCTTACCTTCCATGAGATGTCAAGAAAACGTATGATCTACCTAGCTTCCGTTTCAGACCTTCTTGGGTGGTCTTGGTCATTTGAGTCGTTCAGATTAATTAACAGAGCCTTTGAATATTATTGTAGTGTTTGTAAAACATGAGCTTGCAACCCAAAACCAGTGGAAATTTAGCGCGGAAAGGAAGAATTTTTCATATGGAAGGAAGAGTTTTTCACATTATATGTTGCATAATTTGTTGGGATCTACCTCATGTTTTGCATCCTCAAATCTAATTTTGCACGTTCATGGAGGAGGTTGGGCCGCTCTCAAACGTTTCTAAGCATTACGCCTACAAAGCCTATCGTCTGTCAGCGATAATAATTGTTGGGGTCAGAACCACATGACGAAATGCGTGGAGCGCAGCGTAACAGTATTTCTCAGAGTGGTTCTAATCTGGCCGCTTTACAGGTCTCGTCGTGGTCTGTCAGAAGCCGGTGACGAACGAAGTAAAAAACGGCTTCTATTCTGACAGTTTTTCGTCAGACCGACGAACGAAGTAAAAACGGTTTCTATTTTGACAGTTTTTCGTTCTCTGTTGTCCGTAGTAGTTGTTGTCTGTTCTGAGGACTGGTTTCAGATACTTGAAACTTGCAGGGATGAAAGGCAGGAACCCATAAAAGAACCTGCTGGTTACAGATTTTCAAAATTTTCAAAAACTTTCCAAAAATGTTGCATTATATTTTGTAAATATATATATATATATATATATATATATATATATATATATATATATATATATATATATATATATATATATATATAGGGGTACCCACCCCCCGTCAAAGCGAAGGTGGCTCAGGCCCTCGTCAATGCGCGTGTTAAGCTTGGCTTCGGGCCCTGATTTGATCTGAAGCCCCTGAGCTGTTCTAATTCTATTTATTTTTTAACCCCCTGAACTGATCTAAGGCTCTCAGAGTTGGGCTAAGGGCCCCTGAGCTGAAATGGGGCTGCCGAGCAGGTGTGTTAGGTCTCTGCGTTTTTAGTTTTATTGATACCGATGAGTGATGTAAACCCATCCAAAAAGGGGCCCCTTTTGTACCACCTGAGCTGTTCCCCATCTAAGCCATGGCCACCACTTGGAAGAGTCCAGGCGGAGCAGTTTGACACTGCACAGACTCAGTGGATGTGATATTGCGATAATGGGAAGGAATGCATCTGGATTGTTTCAGATATGTTGGTGTTTCCTTTCTGTGAGCAATAAAACCATGTTTTATATTTCTTGTATTTTTAGGCATGCCAAGCTAAGCTGTAGAATTCAAAAATAAAAATAGCAAAATTTAATAAGACATAACAAATTACAAAAACAAAACTAAAACATACTCACCAAAGCAAATACAATAATGTCATACAATACAATACGATAATACAATAATCAGATGTCTTAAATACGGTTAGTAACAGGTGTGCGTAATTTGGTACGCAGATTCTATGAAGTGTGCGTATTAAGGCACCCTGTTCCTAATCACGCGCGAATGCAGACTGTTGGAACAAAACTGTTCCCTAGCCATGGCGATGACAGCTGGAACGTTCTGATCCGGACAGACGTTAGGCAACACATATAACTACAACATCGGAAAGTTCCATGGTTCAGGATTATCCCATCTTGGAGCAGTTATAATTTTTCCAATAGTTGTGCGTAATAGGGGCACTTTCCCGTATTCACAAATATATTCTTTGTATAAACATATTCATCGGGGGTAAATGGGTTTATCAGCTGATATACCGATTCATTCCGATAAGTTCAAACGAACTCTCACACAAACATGCGTTAGATGCGAGAGCGGACCCATGGGGGCAATAGGGACGACCGCCCTCCCCCTTGGGCTGAGCTTAACCACTGCAAAGGGCCCTCCCCGCACGAGGGCCCCACTGATTTCTGATGGTTGTTTCGGAGGAACCCAAGCGCTCCCCTAATGTTGGCCCAAGGGACCCCAAGAATGATGGCCACAAGAGTTGGTCCCGGGGATCCCAGGTCTTCGTGTCGGGGGGCCCTCAGAGTTGGTCTCGGGACCCCTAGAGCTGGTCTCGAGGCCACCCTCCCAAGAGTTGGTCTCGCTCCCCGAAAATATTACACTTCTTAAACACGTTTGAAATAGTTGCCTGAAAAATTATTCCGATTGCAAATATTTTACTTTCAATAAATGAAAAATGTTGCCCCCCAGACATGCATCCCCCGCCCCCACCAATCTCAAGGAAGTTCTAGATTTACCCCTGCTTCTAAGAAAATTTTCAATTTACAAGGATTTCACGCTCAATAAATTAAATGGCGGGGTCCCGGAGGGCGAGTCCCGAGCCAAACATCCACCCATCTTACCATGAGGAAATCCTGGATCCGCCCCTGATCAAATGGGTACTTACACGCTTATGTGCCTACCTGCCGCCGATCTGCCGACTACAAACATTTCGAAAATACATAAGAGGAAACATTAAAAAGCATGCCTTGTGGATTGTCTATTCCTCACGTCTCATTTCGTAACTCACGAAGAACTCTGGTGGCTGTTGGATCACGGTGTAGACCTGCGGTTTCAAGGTCAGGCTCTGTTCAGGACAGGCAGTGAAGCGGAACCTCTGAAGGAGGCAGGTAAACAGCATGAACATCTCCATTCTGGCCAGGGTTTCTCCCAAACAAACCCGCTTTCCCACACCAAATGGTATAAGGCGTTTGTCCTTTCTGATGGTGCCGTCGCTGTTGATGAAACGCTCTGGTCGGAAAACCTGTGGGTCGCCCCAGTACTCTGGGTCATTATGCACCGCTTCGATGTGCATGCCAACCAACGTATTCTTGGGGATAAAATATCCTTTAAAAATGATGTCGGTCTCAGTAGCGTGAGGTACAGCAGACGGGATCACTGTTGAAGAACGAGCAACTTCCATCAACACGGCTTCAGTGTACGGCATCTTGAGGCGGTCCTCGTATGAAGGTGGGTTTCCACGCAACACTCGGTCAATTTCCTGCTGCACCTTCTGCTGCACGTCAGGGTACTTCACCATCGTCAGCAATGCCCAGCTCAGGGACGTGGACGTCGTCTCCATGCCAGCGACGAACAGGTCCATACCGACGATGGAAAGGTTCTTCTCTGTGAAGAAACGTTCAGCCGCATCATCCTTCTGCATTTCTAATAAGAAACGATCAATCAGATCCCGAGGGTTGTGGGGGTCCAGGGTTTCCTTATGCTGCTGCATGAGGTCCTTGAACATGTTTGTGGTCATCTCACGGTGTTTTACCAGAGCAGTGTACCCGCTCCAGTCGGGAGCCACAAAGCGTAGCCAAGCGGCTTGGTTAATCGGGCTTGATGGTCCCACAACGGTAAAGAATTCATTCACTGTGTTCACATATTCGAGTGCTTTCGGGTCGGAACGATCGTATCGAATGTCCCCCACTAACTTCCAAAGAATGTTGAGTACGGATAGATTGAAGCGGAAATTGACTTTCATGGGACTTCCAAGGTCTCCCACCATCTCTTTATACAGTTCTTCGAATTCGTCCAGCACAACGGATTCCATTGACCTTTGCCAAAGCCGAGGTCCCTGAGATGTCTGAGGACGAAGCGTCTGTGCTCGGACCAGGAGGGTCCGTCGTTGAAGATGATGCCCAGTTTCTCACCGAAACTTCGAACCAAAACCCCAAAGGCATGTGGACGGGCCGCAAATTCCTGCCTTGAGCAAGCTTCTTTGATGTCCTCGAAGTTGAAGAGATGAACTATATTCAGCTTGTCGGGCATCACCATACCAATTATATCTCCGTATTTCTTGCGATATTCCTGAAGCAATTCTCTGAACTGGCCCTTGCCTATTTTCATTGCTTCTGGTAAACATCCAAACATAAGAAATGTTGGAGGTCCTGAAAAAGTATAGGCAAATTCAGGTTACAAATGCGGTGAAACTTTCACCCTGCATCAGCGGTAGACAAGCAAGTAGTCAACATGAGTGGGGGAAAGTGTGTGTATTGCGCCCCCCCTTAACTAATTGCGCCCTCCTAATAACATAAAGGTACAAGTGACAGTTTTTTGGGACCTTTATCCAGTTCTCACCTCTAATCCATACATTTTCCGAACGTTTTAATGAATTCGTGCGTAAGAATGTATTTAAGTCAGCTAGCGGAATAAATTCAGTTCTTCCTTAAATCTACACGGGTTTATGAACCCGAAAAATGAATACCGCTGTCACATTCCGAAATCGATGGTTTTAATTTCGAAGCCAGAAATGTATCGAATATTCTGAAAGCAACAATTATTGATTGTCCCTGGTGGTAGATTTGAAAGGCAGAGATCTCTGATTTAAATGCAACGAAGTAATTGCGCCCCGGTCAAATGCGCACTACAAAAATATATGTTGAAAAATCAAATCCAAAGCCTTTCTGTATGAGTGTAATTTTATTGTTAAAAGTCATTGTGAATGCAAGAATACCACATTAAAATGATTTACAGGCCCTCCAGATGAAAAGCTTGTAAGGTAGCCGAGCCCCATTTGCTCTTACTCTAATGTTTATTTCTGCCGTGCCATTGACTTTGCATGGTATGGGGGAAGGGCGCAATTAAATATAAATGCACCCTCCCCCAGGTGCAGTTACCCTCACACTTTGGCAAATGCGGCCTTTGCATAGTTTCACTCTGATCAGAATTCACTCTTAGAGCAACCAATTTTCAGGTCAGGAATTTTTTGTCAATAAGAAAAATTATAAAATTTTCTTATTTAATCAACAGTAACAAGATTAAATAGGAGACATTCGTCTAGCAAGTGGTTTCCCTTAGAGGGGCGCAATACACATACTTTCCCCTAAACGGCTATTTTCCATGACCATAATGAGATTCACATCGGCGTTCGGAACCGGATGGCATTTTGGGCATGGTTTGAAATCATTATCACTGCTGAAACATCGCACGTCTCTAAACAGTATAAAGCAATTTCTCTTCCACCACCTGTGGTGTAATTTCTAACCCTTCTAGCCATTGGATCATACGGTCAATCGAGGGTATTTGATTACCGAAGAGGTGTGCGGCGCCCGCGAGGTCTCTCCGGACTCTTTCGGTGGGCTACACTAGCAGCACGCCTTGAGTTACGGGCAATTTTGATAGGCTTTCGTGATCAATCATTTTCTAGGCGATTCAAAGATATTCCAATGGGGCAACATTTTGAGATGTAAACATTGCTAAATTTTGTCGTGCTTCTGTATAAATAGGTGATTTTTTGCCTCATCAATACTTACCTTCTCAACTGACGAAAGAATGCTGTACCCGAAGCGTTTTGCAAATGATAAAATGATGTAATATACCAAATACACTATTAGCCGTGTGATTTGATACCAGTAAAAAACAGAGGCAAGATCCCTAGCCAGTTTGAATGAGAGAAGCATCGCTTTGCATAGCTGTCGCATGATCAGTTTGACAACTTTTGGCTGAATAATTGAAATCAAATCCAGTCAGGTTAACGAATCATGACGTCATTTTAAAACCCATGGAAGATTATTATGCTCTCATAAAATATGTTGGACAAGACCCAGGTGCATTGAAGAGGGGAGAATGGGCGAGGCAGCCACCACCGCCGAATATATGTGTTTTTGGGGCGTGACGGCAGTGTGGGCGACAGACGGCGGCACGGGGCGGCGTCGTCAAAAATCACGCTTGTAATTCGCTTCATTTGTTTCCAGCAGGTAGCGTCATACGCGTAGGAAAAGGGGGGCAGGGGGCCTGGGCCCCCCACTTTTTGGCCAAAAATTTCCTGATCTCAGTCAAAATGAGAGAAAACCAGACATTCTTATATCCAGCCGCTGCGGGAGGCAACAAAGAGCCCAAATTTGAACAGTTTTTGGTCCTGACATTGAAAGTTTTCTGTGAGCATCAGGTTGAAGTTTGGCTGCCCCCCCCCACTTTTTTGCCGGTGACGACACTTATGGGCAGCGTTATGCAACGCCGGGCCGGGACCACCTCCTGGCCTTCCTCCTTATGCAACGATTCGTAACGTGAGGCTGACCACTGCATGCGTTACGTAATTTTTGTACGGCCCCTCTAGATCGGCTCGTACCCCGGTCACAACAGCAGCTGAAGCACTATATTAAAAGATGGGGGCACAGTCCAATGAAGAGCTGCAATCCTCATTTCCCTCTCAAATGAAGTTTTATGGTTTTTCCTAAGTTATTGGCCCCGGTACGAAAGGGCACGGCGGATTTTTGAAAAGCCAGTGAGGACACGTCGGCGTGGCTGCTCAATCCGGCGCATTGTGAACGCGTAAGATTTTGAACGTTTATTTTCAGTCGTGGGAACTCGTTGCTCGAAAAGTGAAGTTCATGTTGGGTGGACGTGAATATGAAGACTGGCGTTATTTTCTTGTTTGTTATAATCTTGGGAAGTCAAAGAAAAGAAAGGAGACGGATAACCATTACATCCAATCAGAACTGCTGCGTTCCTCAGTGTGTATCTTCCGAAGAAAGTGTCCAAGTCTCAGCTTCACAAGTTTCCCAGGATAAGGTCTGTCCAAGCAGTGGAAGTCGAATCGATAATGGGAAGAAGATGGGCTCAAATGCTGCTGTCTGTTGCAGACATTTTCAGCCATCGACCTCCATCACATCCACCTGGTAAGCGGCTGTAGGCCAGTGTGCAAATATGGCATTTTCAACGAGATCTCGTCCGTGCGAGTTCCCTGAGACAGGACCGAGTGGTGCGAACTTTATCAACCGGTGCGAATTTGCGAGGTTAGTGACACTAAACTAAACGAATAATGGCGAATGGCCATAAACACAGGAGGTGCCTTATAAAAGTCCTTAACTGACTCATGATTGAGGTTGCATGCATTGTAGGGGTAGAAATGGGCATTTTCCCCTGGTATGTGGCAGATTGGTGCCAATTTTTGGAGGCTGGTGGTGCGAGAACTTGAGATGGCTGGTGCGACTTGTCGGCCTGCTGCCATACTTTCAGACTGGTTGTGAGGCAATCTCCAGTTCTGCTTAGCCTCCTTCCACTCCCTTGAGCCTGCTTCTAGCAGGGTAAGCCTTAATCCTGGGCCGTCATCATAGGCGGATCCAGGATTGCCGATCAGGGCACCTTCCCGGGGGCGGCGCACCATTCTTAACCGGGAAACCCTATCGGTGGGAGCCGACTTTCGTATCCTGGGAGGGGATGGTGGTGGGAAGGAAATTTCAGGGGCGTAGCCATTCAGGGGCGCCGAGGGTCGATGGTGGGGGCACATACCCCTTTGCCCCGGATCGCCTATAGGCAGATCCAGGACATCCCATATAGGGGCATGTGCCCACTGCCGTCCCCCTGGATCCGCCTGTGGCTGCATTCCTTTTAGCCCGGAAAACGACATCTTCAAATAATTCGGTAGATATACGCCTTTATTTCTTCAAGCCGTCTGAAATTCCAGTTGAATGTACGATGGAAAATGCCTTCCAAACACAACGTCGCCACCGGCAAGAAGTGGGGGAGCAAACTTCAACCTGATGCTGATTACAAGCTTGTTCCTTCGACCAAAACTTTTCAATTTGCATTCTTCTCGCCTTCCTCAGTGGCTGGTTATAAGCCGCTGCCACATACCAAACATAAAACACGTATAATTCACCGCTTACCATGCTATTTCCGGGCCCACTAACGTTGTTTACCTTTGAGTCCCTCTTCGCGGCCATCTTGAGGGCACACTAGCGCCGCTGGTGAGCGACCGGGCAATACAGACTCATTTCGAGAGTTTATAAAACAATGGCATCACATCAATTTTCAAGTGCCTGAAATTGAGCACTAGAAACCACTTAACCGAGCAGTGGAGCTTGACCAAAACGTGGGGCAAAAGTTGAAAAGGGTATATCAGCTTACAATTATGAACAATCGTGTAGATAGCTCATATGCTGTATTATGCTTTTGGTCTTTGCAGGGTGCTAATGCTGGACTTACCAGGTGGAAAATTCTTCGGTCGTTGGGGTCTCTGAACCCATATGCACATTAACACACACACTGTCACAGCAAATACAATGGCACCCAACATAACGCCCCTTGCTTAGGAGCCCGATTACACTTTGCTACGCTACAAACACTGGATTCTGGCTCCTCGCGCAGCTTAGACCTGACTCAGCGGAGTCTGCACACAGTGTGGTGGCTGCTCTGTCATTGGATGCAACAAGCCAGGTGGCATCTTTATCACGCTGATGCTTGTGTCCATTTGTGTCGAGTCATCTGACACTGCCGGCCGCCGCCGCCACGCTGCACTGGACCGAACTGCTCAAGGTCACGGCGCACAGTGATGCAGGAGGCTTGAAAAACGGACGAAATTCATAGCTCAATAAATAATAATGATAAAACAATGTTTTGGGTTTAATTTGAAGCTCTCCTTCAGGCGGCTCAAACAAGCACACCAATTTTTTCCTCTTAGCTTTCCTTTTGCCAGGGGGTCGATTCTACCCCTCCTTAATTTTTCGCAATGGGAGAAAAACGGCTCGGTTTAGCCATTCATGGCAAGTGCAAACCAGAATCAATTGGATACATCTTGACGAAATTTCAATCCAAGGTCAGGTCAGGTCACCGAGTTATGATGTCATTTCTAAACCGATGTAAGGCAATGTTGGTTCTCAAAACAAGGTTGACAAAAACCGGGAGTAACTCGGCTTCCAGAGGAGTTAGATCGAGTTTCTATACACCATTCAAAAGCTCTTGTAAAGAAAAATCTAGAGCGCATATCCATTTTGAGGTCAGGTCCATAACGAAGGCACCAGAGCAATCCTTGGCAACCATTGGGTGCGCGACTTTATGCAGAGGCTATTGAGGGTTTATAACGGTTCTTACAGTGACTGTAGCTTTATGAAATATTTACATAGTCGCAAATCTGACCATGCGATAAGCTGAATAAAGGTAATAGTAAGGGAAACAATTCAGATGATTGATAATTTGATTTAATGATTGGATTTTCCCAGTTGTTAGCCGGCAAACATTGGAAGTGAAAATGCATTCTCACGTTGTATTTATTAGCGTTGGGAACACATTTTGGGGAGCGTCGGGTATTAAAACATCAACAGAAGATAACCACTGTTAAGCTTTAACAGCCGGCAAACGCAACAAAAGGTGCTAAAAGCGACTTTCTTCAAAATCCAAGAGAGGAAGTATGTACATCCGGTTCGATACTGATTGGTAGGTATTAGGCTGCGGTCGTTTTTGCAAAATATCTCTCAAGTGATGGTCCTTACAGACACCATTGTTGCCTCATCTGCTGCGCTTTAACTGGATGCATGAACTGACGTGCGAAATACTTCATAATGTCCAAAATTTGGAAGTAATTGGGAAAAGACAGAAAATCATCGGGATCGGTGAAAACAGCTTTTTGTCCATAATTTTCCAAATTTACGTCTCATCCAGTTTGCAGGGTCCCAGATTTAAAGAGCTCGTCAAAATTCATTGCTAGAGACGAAACGTCTATGAGAAGAGTAATCGTTTGTAAGATATTTATTAAACGAACTGACACTAATACCTACCCGCAATCACTGTGGAACCGGCTGCACATACATGACAGTGAGTTTAAAAGGGGGTGGAGGCCAAAGATCACCGGAAAATCGGTTTAAAATAAAATTTACAAAGGGGAAGAAAGTGAGCCGAAGTTAAAATACCAATTTTCTTATTCACGGCCTGATCTCGTTGTGCCCTAATAACTATTGAACAACATGCTTTCATTGTCTCAATTTACCCTCCTCCTTCGCAACGTTATTGTCCCTTTCAATTAGAGGCCATCCATCAATAACGTTACGCATATTTTGTGATTTTTACCCCCTTCCCCCATTCCCCCCATTGATTGGCGAAATGAAATAATACGCGTCGATTGGTGGATGCAGCTCGCGTCATTGCCACAAGCACCCGCCGACTACGGGTAGAATATGAGCTCACTAAAACTGTCATAACTTTTTTTTGCCGTCGGTTGCCGACCTACGGACTCCGCCAATGTAAAGACGACACTTTCCTAAATACATGGTATGATTTTCTAGCTGATCCTGACTGTGCCTTTTTTTGCCAGCCTAAGGTAATATGAGGTATGTTATAATTTTTAGTTCCGAAACACATGTTTATTTAAAACGAACTCACTGCATTCTTCGGAGCAGCTAGAACCGTATTTTTGTAACTAGACGGTCGCAAACGTCCCAAGCTTTACGGTAGTATACGTTTTTATGGGTGGCGAGGTGTGAGCACCCGTTATTAACGTTTTAGATCACGCTTCTATTTCTGGCCAGATACCCGCATTTGGGAAGGCAGAATAAGTTTCAAGTTTCAGCTCCTGTGAAACCAATGTGGTACGCTAGAGGAAGAAAATAATTATGGTTTCCCGGGTTCCAAACAATTCTCAAAGGCATTGCATACATTTGATATCAATTCTAGAAAGTCATTCTTGGCATTTTCGTCCCGTTTTTACGCCCGCTGCATCACTGTGCGGCGGGGCGGGTGAAGTGACACCATGGGCCGAGGAACCGTAGGGGCGGGGAGGCAGGGAGGCCATGGTTTCCCTCATATTCATGATTTTGAACCATTGCCATAACGAAATTGATTTGAAGGGGAATACTCATAAAAGGCACCTTGCCACCCCCTCTCCCCAATATTATTGATGTTCCTACGCCTGTAAGGGACGTCAACCTGGATATATCATTGACCAAGCACCGGGAGTGTTAACCCTGTACCCTGTCCCTGCCCTGTCTCGGTTTTTCGCGAATTATTTAGAAGCGATCTGAATGAGATGCACGTTGCTTTCCAAGCTCTCAGGTGATAAATTGTAAAACTTATGGCCGAACACTGGCAGTGGCGGGGAAGCTCGGGAAAAAGTGTTTTACCTCCCCCCCAAAAAAAAAAAAGCTGTCGACCTCCTTTTTGCCACGACTCCTGTTTAGTTTATAGGTAAGGTTTTGATGCTTCAACCAGGGGTGGAGATCTGTTTTCAAACCAGTGGGAGCGGGGGTCCCGGTCCGATCGGCGCCGCAGGTGTGAATTTTTTCGTAAGAAAATAAAGACACCAAAATTCGGGCACTGTCTGTAAAAACCGTATGAAACCGTATGATGTTAGTATTTTTACAGGAGCCGGATCATGACTTCCTCGAGAGGTTAATACCACATGTATGTATGTATGTACATACATAGGTACAATTCAACAATCTTCGAGCATTTAATCATATTTTTTCCGGAAACTCGAAATGAGATACGGGTCCAAACCAGGGTACTTTAACTACGGGTACAACCAAGTTTCCTACTAAATATAGTCCTCCCATGATGACGTTACCGCCCTTTCCTACTAAGTTATAGGAGATTCTATAAGTTTTTGAAGGATCAGCTGGAAGATACCAAGTTTGGGCGTATTTGGCACCAATCTAGTATAAATCGAAATCAACTTGTGTCACCCATTTAACAGTAACCTTGAGCTCAACGGCGAGCAGCGTATTTTACGTAAATCTAATGAAAAAATTATAACACTTCAAAGAATTTGTTGAAAGGGCATGCATTTATTTGATCAACTCAGGCCTACATAATAGCCGAGAGAAATAAATTTACCTTCACTCAAGAGATCACCGGTGTTTATTGTCTTCTGCTGCAGGTACCACCAACAGCCAATCAAAGGTCAGAAATCAACAGCCAATCAAAATCGAAATTAGTCTTACTGCAAACAGCTGTTAGTGCTGAACCTGTCCTTATTTTGACACGCTCTGGAAAATTTGTAAAAATAATATTCTTCACTGGAGTTTTTGCAAAACGTCTGATGGTTTCACAAATAAAAATATTTTAGCTTTCTGTTCAACTATATAAGTTTTGTCGATACAGTTCTAAAACAGGTTATTTAGAGCTTCGAAAAAGTGCAATTTCTCCAATGCCCTGCATAGTAACTGTAGTGCCTCTCCAGCCATGATGACGTAATGCTGCCAAACAACTTGAACGGGGTCTGGTCCAAACATCTGCCGTTGATCTGGCCTATGAAAGGATAGCGATTTCAACGTACCGTGTGCTTTTTAATCTGGTCCTCAATGAAATCGTCTAAGCAGCAGAAACCACAGGTGCATGAAATCAAAATACTTTTCAATGTTCAAGCCTAATGTATTCCCCTTCTGAGACGACTTATGACCCCAGCAGTTGGTGCGTCATTATAGTCCAAAACGATTATTGCAATATACGTATTTTGATGACATAAATAAGATACCAACAATTTCTGAAACGTGCTAAAACATGGCGATAGCTAGGCCCGGTATGGTGTTCCCGCAAAACTGGCTCATTGTATACGCTCTTATTTCCCCCTCTTCCTCTCACTCGATGGTTTTGCCCCTAGAATTCCAGGACAAAAAACTGCAACATACTCCGAAGAAAATTGAAAAAAATATCCTATGACAATTCTATCCTTGAATGTGTGGAAAATTGAATAGCTTTCATTTACCACTGTTTTGATACTTTTTCACATATAGAATCATGGTCCCGCCACTCCGGGGAGCGGGAGCCGATTTTGCCCCACTTTTGGGAGCAGAGGAGTGCAAAGACACAAATTACAGGCACAATTTCTTTGTGAGATCTGGCTGTGGAACACGCCCACCACATATTGCCTCGGTAGCTGCAGTGCCCTAAAACTCTAGTACAGACGCCCAGTTTGATCTCTCAGGGGGCTCTTGACAAGCTCAGTAAATCCCAAGATAAAGTCAGAAACCCTCTGCAAAATCAATTTTCAATGGGTCCCAGGCCAGCTAAATTGGCCCAGCACCAACCCAGGGTGCCAGACAAGCTAAGGCCCCCGCAGAGCTCGGGTGGCCCCAGATTAGCAGAATGGGCCCAGACAAGCTAATTTTATCCATACCATTTAAACGGGCCCAATGCCAACTCAAGGGCTCATGCCAATTCAAGGGGCACCAATCCAGCCAGACTTGGCCCTTGGACCAAGTCAGGAACCTCTTACATAATTCCTGCCCCGGGGCCCTAGACTAGCCCAGGGCTTTCTTTGAAATTCTACCCCAGGGGCGCTTTTCAGCTCAGGGGGCCCCAAACCAGCTTGAGACCCAAGATCAAGCCAGTATGCTCCTGTGCAATACCCTCTCAAGGATTCAACACAGCCTAGAGGCCTTTTGCGAAACTCTCTCGGGAGGCCCAACGTCAATGCAGGGGGCCCAGACAGGGCATTTTTTTAAGGAAAAGTCAGTGGGGGCATTTCTTATGCTGGCCGTTATAGCGTCTTCAAGGGATCAAGACCCCATTTTGAGGGGGTTTAATAAAACTTAGACACGCTAGTGGTAAAAAATGTTTTTAAATTTTTGTGTTATTCCATGTTATTCCAGATTATAGATGCTGCCCAGGGCTGCTATTTTTTTCTTCGGCGGAAAAGGTCAAACCTAGTTAGAAAAAGGGCCAAAGAGGGGCAAAATTTTATTTTCACTAAAATAGCCAAATAAATACCATAAAGCCAGATTTGAGACTAAAACAACTCCTAGCGGGAGTCATAAGCCCACAGAAAAAGCGACTTGTACTACTGTTTAAAATTAATTGTTGACAATTTGATTTTGACTTGACGCAACACTTTTTTAGAACACTAATCATTTAATAGGAATCCAGGGATGCCCTGCCAATCCTGCGTGATCATCAAATGATTTTATCCACATATCCAGATCATTTGTTACTTCATTAATCATCTTGGCCGCACCACTCCCCACTAACATTTAATGTTTTCTCTCTTTTCCAACTATGCATTTTTTTCTCTTGAACAGTGACAGATCTAGGATTTTGGTAAGTGGGGAGAGCCGAGCCTCAGAGGGCGCACTTTGCCATCACCTTTTTACCGAAAAAGGCGCCTATAGTATCGCATCCTTCGCGTCCGTTTTTCGGTGGCAATCATTTTTGCGGATCGTGTTTTTAACAAAGTTTTTTTCCTCCCTCCCACCACCATACCAGGTTTTCTGCTGCTCTGCTGCTTTTTCGGTGTCAGAATATCATATTCACGAACGGAAGAGGTCAAAAGAGGCCATATTTATACAAGGGACAAACCAGAAATAGCTTAGGTGCCAGCAGCTAGAAAAAGGAGCAAAAAAGGCCAGATCCCAAGAAATGGCCATCCGAAAAAATCACGGGGCCAAACGCGACAAAAGGCCCAATTCGAGATATTTGGCCACAAAATGGCCAGCCTATCCGCCTATCAGCCTATAACAACCTATCGACTTTGCAGAAAAAGTTGATGCAGCGATCTCGCTATAAATTTCACGTATGCGACAACAGGCGTCGGAAAAGAGGGACCAGGGGCCTGCCCCCCGCCCACTTTTTGACCAGCAATTTCTTGATCTCAGTCAAAATGGGGAAAACCTGAAATTTGTATAACCAGCCGCTGGCGCTGCAGACGGCAACGAGAACCCTTTTAGCGATTTCAACTAAAAAAATTACTAAAAAATACTTTTACAATACTTTTAGCGATTTCAACTATTGTTTGACAATTAACCCTCGCCCCACCGGGAGGGACCATCGATGGCCCCCCTAAGGTTTTTCCGGGATAGCAGAAAAACGACGAGGCGCAGCACCGCGGTTGAGGGCTCTACCTCTCACTGCATCATTTTCCCATCATTCCTGAAATTTTTTACCCCGGGTCACCCAAGGTCAGGTCACCAGACGAGGTCAACCAAGGTCACCTCACTTCACCTTTAGAGCTCTGTAAGAGCTACATTTCAAAGTCGATCGATTTGAAACTTCCTACACTTCATGACCCCTCCAGGGTCTACAAGGTGTATATCCGGGATTTTTCGATTTCGTGCCCTGAGGTCAGGTCACGAGGCGACCTCTCCCATTGGAAAAGCATGGGGAAAAGCTATTTCATGATATAAAAGCCACAAAAATGATTGCAAATACTCAGACTGCTCAGAACAACGTTTTTGGACACCCTTTTACGGATCCCAGGGGTCATATTTGCCCTTTGACTTTTCCAAGGTCATCCAAGGTCACCAGAGGTCAAAAACAGTATTTTGACAATAACTTTTGACCTAATTGAGCTAGAGCAGTGAAACAAACACCATCGTGTTTGTCTTGTCACTGGCTTTCATTTGATATACGGCAAGGTCACTTTTTGACCTTTCGTGACCTCAGGTCATATTAGGTCACGAGGTGACCTCTGGCGGTCAAACCACTGGCGGGAGGTCTTTACGTTCCACATAGCGGAAAAAGTACTGGCAATTTGCTATCAAATGTACTTTACCAGGTCTCAATAACTCTAATGGCATAAGAGTTATGCCCAGTTTGCTTAATCATTGCATATTTGAGTGAAAATAGCCGATCTTGACCTAATTTGACCTCTGGAGGTCAAACCATTGACCTGAGCACTAAAACATGCGAAGTAATTTCTTACTGCATTCACGCGAGCTTTCTATTGCACTTCGCAGATTTGCGCTAACGCCCATATTTTCGGAGTTAGAGGGGGCCATCGAAGGCCCCCGGTGGGGCGAAGGTGGCGTCGGACCCCCGGTGGGGCGCGGGTTAAGTGCCTCTTTTTGTCAGCTAGTGCATTCTGTCGCCTTTCCAAGCACCCGGGAATAGTATAGGGTCGTAATCCGTTTCCAGATAATGCCTCATCGTCGCCAATAATCGTGCGGGTGGAGCTCATCTGGTGCCTCCTGGAGGTGATCATGTGCCTTCTGAGCTGATCTGATGCCCTCGTAGTTAATCTGGTGCCCCCTCCCCTGAATAAATAATTGTGCCTTCTGAACCTATATAATGCTCTCTAAGTTAGTCTGATGCCTCCGAGCTTGCCTGCTGCCCTATTAGCTGTTTTAGTGCCCCTTGAGCTGATCCGGGCCCCTGAACTTATTTATTGCCTCCCGGAGTTTATCTACTATCCAGGGGGGGCACAAGGGGCACGTGCACCCCTCGATGCCGGGTGCCCTTTTGATTGCCAGGTGGTGTACCCTCTTTGGGCCGTGCCGCTCGAAATTTAGTGCCCTGCGCCGTTGAACCTACATGTAACTAGACTGCATTTAGCGATTTCAACTATTGTTTGACAACTAAGTGCCTTTTTGGTCAGCTAGGGCATTCTGTCGCCTTTCCAAGCACCCGGGAAGAGCATAGGCACGTAATCCGTTTCCAGATAATGCCTCTTCGTCGCCAATAATCTTACGGGCGGAGCTCATCTGGTGCCCCCTGGAGCTGATCATGTGCCCTCTGAGCTGATCTGGTGCCCTCGTAGTCAATCTGGTGCCCTCCTGAGAAAACAAGTGTGCCTTCTGAGCCTACAAAATACTCTCTGAGTTAGTTTGATGCCTCCGAGCTTGCCTGGAGTCCTTTTAGCTGTTTTAGTGCCCCTTGAGCTGATCCGGGCCCCTGAGCTTATTTAATGCCTCCCGGAGTTGATCTACTGTCCAGGGGTGCAGCCAGGAAGGCACAGGGGGCACATGCCCCCATCACTGCCGGGGTGCTCTTTTGATTGCCAGGTGGTGTACCCAATTTGGGCCGTGCCGCTCGAAATTTAGTGCCCTAGCCGTTGAACCTAGATGTAACTGGACCCCATGTAGCGATTGAAACTATTGTTGGACAACTTAACCCTCGCACTGCCGGCACCCCGGGAGTTACGCGCCCTGCCGGCATGGCTGAAAAAACCTCCTCTGGTTTACTGATAGAGAACTTGAATTGTAGGCGGTTGTATGTGCCTTACAGGGACTCAAAAGAAACTTCAATCATTTTTCACCTTGTTCGTATATGTTTGACACATGAATTCCTATCAAATGTGCCTAAATTAGTCCTTTTAACCAAACCTTGCAGTTTCATCCCGACCACAGCGGCCGCCACCCGCGGCGCGCTGCCGCTTGCCCCGTGTCCCGGGTACAGCCTCAGACAGGAGGTGCCGGCACCTGGCGCCGGTGCCTGCGCGCTGAGAGTGGCGGCCGCGCCAGCGAGCACGTGCATTCGCTGTGGGATGGCGCCCCAACGCCGAAACAATTATATGGGACCATTTCAAAAGCGGAAAAGAAACTTTTTGACGTTTGATATGCCATCTGCATAAACCACTAGTCACTTGTCGGATATATCCTAGCAAAAACAACTGACGTAGCCCCCTCTACATTGTGTTTATACACATTGTGAACATATAAATTTTCGGGGAATTAATTTGACATATTCAGATTGTTCGTGCATAGTCTCGTCTCGAATACTGACCGAAAGATCGCACCTCGGTTCGCTAAACTAGCCTTACTGACATGCGCTCTACCTGGCTGTAGATGAAAGAAAATGACATCCATAGGAAATGGATGTTTTCGGGGGATTCGGACGCAGAGTTTTCACAGTGTGACGTGGTGTCAGAAATAGCTAAATAAAAAGGAAATGTCATAATCTAGACATGCATGGAGAGAGGGTGTGTATGTTTTTCGTCATTTATTTTTTTTAATCACCTGAGTATTCAATAAAATGTACAGGGAAATTCAAGGAACTAAAAGGATAGGTATAATTGCACCATTCCTACCAATGGATCTTTTTACATCCCCATCCGTTGGCTACCCTTTTACACGGCAAATTGTCCCTTTGCCATCCAGCTGTGAACCTGGCACAATGTCAAGTTTGGCGTGGAAATCTCCCTGCATAACCACGATACAAGGAGGGTGGCCTGAGACCACCCCTCTCACCCCATTAGCCCCTGCTGATGTTGTCGAGCCCTCTGGCGCTGTCGCCATGCCGTCTGGGGACGTTTTCCAGGAAGCAAGCGTTAGAGATGCTGACTGGGCCATTGTTCCGTATTTTCACGCGTGTCCTTATCGTCCCCTCGATCGCTATCAGCTGACCAAACCACGAACACTGTCACCCTTCTACCTGCCGCCTGCGCTGACGAGCCCGGTCTGTGTCAGAGGCTGTCGCGGGCCCCAGCGGGCCGCGGCAGGGGCCGCCACTGCCAGACCTGAGTGGAAAAGCGCGAACATTATCTCAATAACTTTCGCTTTACGCAAAAAGTTGAAAAGGTATCTACTTTCTGTTTGCCGGGAATGATGCAGAATTGACATAGGAACAGCTATCCTGAGCATTATCATCGGGGTGGTTAGTTGGATGTAGATATTCGCATTGAAACGGCGAGAGGAGGAAAAAACAGCACCGCCGGCAGGGCGCGGGTTAATACCTTTCTCGGTCAGCTAGGGCATTCTATCGCCTTCCCAAGCACCCGGGAAGAGTATGGGCACCTAGCCCTCGCCCCACCGGGGGGCCCATCGATGGCCCCCCTAAGGTTTTTCCGGGATAGCAGAAAAACGACGAGGCGCAGCACCGCGGTTGAGGGCTCTACCTCTCACTTCATCATTTTCCCATCATCCCTGAAATTTTTTACCCCGGGTCACCCAAGGTCAGGTCACCAG
Source organism: Lepas anatifera (assembly GCA_034440635.1). Classification (NCBI taxonomy): domain Eukaryota; kingdom Metazoa; phylum Arthropoda; class Thecostraca; family Lepadidae; genus Lepas; species Lepas anatifera. The sequence continues at coordinate 2,284,930 of JAOTON010000131.1, read as the reverse complement.
ACGAGGTCAACCAAGGTCACCTCACTTCACATTTAGAGCTCTGTAAGAGCTACATTTCAAAGTCGATCGATTTGAAACTTCCTACACTTCATGACCCCTCTAGGGTCTACAAGGTGTATATCCGGGATTTTTCGATTTCGTGCCCTGAGGTCAGGTCACGAGGCGACCTCTCCCATTGGAAAAGCATGGGGAAAAGCTATTTCATGATATAAAAGCCACAAAAATGATTGCAAATACTCAGACTGCTCAGAACAACGTTTTTGGACACCCTTTCACGGATCCCAGGGGCCATATTTGCCCTTTGACTTTTCCAAGGTCATCCAAGGTCACCAGAGGTCAAAAACAGTATTTTGACAATAACTTTTGACCTAATTGAGCTAGAGCGGTGAAACAAACACCATCGTGTTGTTCTTGTCACTGGCTTTCATTTGATATACGGCAAGGTCACTTTTTGACCTTTCGTGACCTCAGGTCATATTAGGTCACGAGGTGCCCTCTGGCGGTCAAACCACTGGCGGGAGGTCTTTACGTTCCACATAGCGGAAAAGTACTGGCAATTTGCTATCAAATGTACTTTACCAGGCCTCAATAGCTCTAATGACATAAGAGTTATGCCCAGTTTGCTTAATCATTGCATATTTGAGTGAAAATAGCCGATCTTGACCTAATTTGACCTCTGGAGGTCAAACCATTGACCTGAGCACTAAAACATGCAAAGTAATTTCTTACTGAATTCACGCGAGCTTTCTATTGCACTTTGCAGATTTGCGCTAACGCCCATATTTTCGGAGTTAGAGGGGGCCATCGATGGCCCCCCGGTGGGGCGAAGGTGGCGCCGGACCCCCGGTGGGGCGCGGGCTAGTATGTGTCCACCTAATGCCTCATTGTCGCCAATAATCGTACGGGTAAAGCCGATCTGGTGCTCCTTGAGCTCATCTCGTGGCCTCTCAGCTGGTCTTGGCCCCTTGAGCTGATTACTTGCCCTCTAGGCTGATCTGGTGCCCCTGAGTCAATCTGGTGCCCTCCTGAGAAAATAAGTGTGCCTTCTGAGCCTATAAAATGCTCTCTGAGTTAGTCTAATGCTTCCGAGCTTGTTTGGTGCCCTAATAGCTGATTTAGTGCCCCTTGAGCTGATTCGGGCCCCCAAACTGATCTCATGCCTCCCCAAGTTGATTCTGTCTCCTAAGTCAATATGGTGCCTCTTCAGCTGATTAGGTGCCCCCTCAACTGATTATTGATGTATCCTTAGATGGTCTGGTCCCCCCCTGAGCTGGTTTGGTGGGCCCTGAGTCCACCTTGTGTCCCCTGAGCTGTTATGTTGCTCCCTGAGCTGATTAGGCTCCTGCCATAGTCTGGGGGGCTGGGAGCTGATCTGGACCCCCGAACGGATCGATCTGGTGCCACCTGAGCTGCACTAATGCCCCTTAGTCGATCTGGTGCCTCCTGAGCCCATCTGATGCCCCCCCTGAGTAATCTGGTGCCCTTTAAGCTGATCTGGGCCTCCTTACGTGATTTCATGAGCATTCTAAAGCCCTGAGCTGAGCTTGGCCCACAGATGCTGATGAGGGCCCTGAGATGGTATGGGGCCCCTGAGCTGATAAAGTGCCTCCTGACTTGATCTGGTATTCCCGAGCTGGTCGGGGACCACTGATCTGTTTGTTTGTCCCCGGAGCTGATCTGGTGCCCTATGGGCATCTGGTGTGCCCTGAGCAGCTATAGGGCTTTTGAACTGATTGGGCCCCGAGCTTATGAGGGATCCCTGAGCTGATTTAGTGCCCCTGACTTGAACATGCCCCCTGTGCTGATCGATCTGGTGCACCCTGAGCAGATATACTGCCTCCTGAACTTAACTAATGCCCCCTGAGTCGATCTGGTGCCTGCTGAGTCATCAGTGTGTCTCCTGAGTCCATTTTATTCCCTCTGAGCTAGTCTGGTGCCCCATGGCTAATATGGTGCCCTTTAAGCTGACCCGGGCGTCCTGGGATGATTACGTGATTTCCTGAGCAGCTCCCAGGCCCTGAGCTGAATTGGGCCCACAGGGGCTGGTGAGGGCCCCTGAGATAGTATGGGGCTCCTGAGCTGATTAAGTGCCTCCTAACTTGATCTGGTATTTCCGAACTGATCTGGGCCCCGAGCTAGTCGGGGACCACCGATCTGATTATTTGTCCCCGAGGCTCATCTGGTGCCCTATGGGCCGATCTGGTGTTCCCTGAGCAGCTCTGGGGCTTTTGAACTGCTTGGGCCCCGAGCTGGTGAGGGATTCCTGAGCTGATTTAGTGGCCCTGACTTGATCTTGTCCCCTGACCTGACTTGAGGCCCCTGAACTGATCTGGGGCCCCACGAGCTGATCTGGGGCCCAAGAGTGGGTTTAGGTTCTGAGTGTACACTGAGCTGGTCTGGGTGCTGAGCTTGTGAGAGCCCCTAAGTTGGCTTGAGGCCCCCTGAGGTGATCTGGCGCCTTAAACTGTTCTGGGGCTCCTTGAACTAGTTTAAGGCCCTATGAGCCTATCTGTGGCCCATTGAGCTAGTCTGATGACCTCATCTCTGGGACCAATGAGCTAGTCTAGTCCCTGGGTGAAGCATGAGCTGCTCTGTGGCCTGATCTACATCAGGGGCCCCTGAGGTGGTCTTGAATAGACAGATAATAATAACACAAGCCCAACTCCCATCATTTCGGGGCGGGGTCACTGAGCTAGTCTAGTCCCTGGAGGCACAACTGGGGGATGGGGGAAGCTGCTCTGGGGGCCTCTGATTCACATTTGGGGGCCCCAGAGCTGGTCTTGAATAGATGGGGAATAAGAACACAATGGAAACTCCCCTTGTAAGACGGAGCTAACGAGGAATGAGGAATCTCTAAAACGGCTTGTGATACCTAGGCACCCCAGGTTATATAAATTGCTTATTATACTGGTGGATTCTGGGAAGGGATGATAAAAAGGCATGTGCCCCTGAGCTCAGAGCACAGTACCCTAAACCAGGATTTCTACTAATTAATTTAAATGAAGAACTAGTTGTTACAATTTTCAGCCCTGTCACACCATCCCCATCTAAACCACCGGCCTGTTCACCTTTTATTTACTCTTAACTGGGACCGATCCTTGAGAATATGGAACTTAATAAACGAGTTCAAAAGGTATCTCCCAAATTCTTCCGGCAGCAAAAATGTGTTCTTCCAAAAACACTATGCCACTCCTCGTCCCATGGCAATTGTTGGAGGCAAGAAACTTAATCCGCGTTCAGCCAGGGCTCACTCGTCACGACAAAACCAGTGGGCATAGCAAAAAAATTTCGACTCCAATATGCCTTAACCTGCACATTGTAACAGATATCACATGCTCCGCTGATGTTAAGTACTTGCATGAGTTGGCTGTCCTTAAATCTATCCCAAAAAGTAGTGTTTTGGCTACTTCCATGACTTTTGGTGATATTTTGTTCCTGCCTTGAGCCATCCCCTGTGCCTCATCTTTAAGGACTCACTAGCCCGCGGAATGCTCCCAAGGGACTGGAAGATAGCGGAAGTGATTCCAATTTACAAAAAAGGAGGACGCAGCCTACCAGGCAACTACAGGCCCGTAAGTCTGACATCTGTGCTATCCAAAGTCCTCGACTCTTTTATTAGAGACGAGCTCTTGGCGCACATGATCCAGTCAGGGTTCCTTCATGATGCCCAACATGGGTTTGTCCCCAAGCGGTCGTGCACTACCCAGCTGCTCTGTTCATTGGACAGTTGGAGCAAGGAACTTGAAGAGGGAGTGCCAGTCGATGTAGCCTATCTAGATTTTTCTAAGGCATTCGACTCGGTGCCTCACAAACGTCTGATACAGAAGCTAAGTGATCTTGGTGTTAGAGGTCAGGTCCTCCAATGGATTAAGTCCTTCTTATCAGGCAGATCCCAGAGAGTGCGGGTCAACACTGCTGTTTCTGGAGTGGAGTTCCGTGACCAGTGGGATACCACAAGGTTCCGTCCTAGGGCCAACGCTCTTCATTCTCTTTGTGAATGACCTGCCCGAAGGACTGTCTTCTGAAGTCAAAATGTTTGCTGATGACACCAAGTTGTACAGCCCCGTAGCTAAACATGACGATCAGATTCACTTCCAGAGTGACTTGAGGAAGCTGGAATTATGGTCGCAAGAGTGGCTCCTTCCTTTCAATGTCTCCAAGTGTGGTGTGCTCCATCTAGGTACGTCAAATCCCAAGAGGCAGTATTTAATGAATAACCAAGTCCTGGCTCAGCTTGAGATTGAGAAAGACCTCGGAGTGCAGGTGGACTGTGAACTCAAATTCCGTAGACAAGCCGCTATAGCCGTCTCCAAAGCCAACCAAATCCTGGGAGCCATCAAGCGATCTTTCGTCCATCTTGATAACTTCACACTACCTCTGGTGTACAAGGCCCTAGTCAGACCCCACATTGAATACGCAAATGCTATATGGGGCCCCTTCAACAAGGCCGATCAGTTGCTGGTCGAAAGGGTGCAACGAAGAGCCACAAAACTTGTTCCGCAACTGCGAAACCTTGACTACCCAGAAAGGCTGAGAAGACTCAAACTTCCATCACTGTTGTACAGAAGGCGAAGGGGGGACATGATCTTAATGCACAAGCTGATGCACGGAAATCTCGGAATACGTAAGGAAGAGTTATTTCAAGATCCACCAGTCGCAACCACGAGAGGACACCGCTTCAAGGTCGCCAAGCCTCGGGCTGTCTCCAGAATCCGGAGGAACCACTTCGCTGTCCGTGCTGTCACGGACTGGAACAGCCTTCCTGCTTGGGTAGTAGAGGCACCGAGCACCAATGTCTTCAAGACTTATATTGATAAGCATTGGGCGGGGTTTTTGTACGGGACCCCCGACTAGAACCCTGAATTGTTGTTAAATCGAGTTCGACGCGGCCGGGTAAGACAGGCACCTGTGAGTGCCTTCCAAAGACCCGCATGACTTTATCTTATCTATCTATCTATCTTGTTTCGGTTTTAATCGAGTTTTCCTTCTCCGTCAATTATTTCTTTGCATTTTTATTGAACCAAAGATGCCCAAAAAATGATATAAACAAAGATATAGTAGGTTTTTTAGGTTACGTTAAAAAGTGCCCTTTTTTCCCGGGGTTGCCCCTCAAAGTTGGTGTGCCCCCCCATACGAAAGCTCTGGCTGCGCCCCTGCGGAAGACCATCGGTAGAAAAAGGGTAAGCATTGAGCCACCTCTCAAGCAAGAAAATAATCCGCACGTTGTCTTACCCATATCGGTAAAACATAGCATCACTCATCAGGCGCCGATCCATCTGAAGACACCAACAAGATCATATTCGAACTCAACTCACCCTAGTTTTCAAACGGGCCCATAAGGCAAACACAATTAGGTTCTACCCACTGCAGGTACCTAAGCCGTATGATCAAATAATCTGTGCTCGTTTGACACGAAAATATGAGCCTTAATACCAATATGGCATACATGCCTGAAGTAAGCACATACCTACTTACCTGGACCTGGATTGACCATTCCAAAATGCCTCACTTTTCAACTATTGGAACAGAGAACAATACTTTCCACTCACAGATGACTGAAAAATATTCAAGACAGCTTCCAAAGTTCCACGATTGATTAAAATAAGTCACATTTATTCTAACCTACACGGCATGCGTGCCAGGCCACTGTGTATTGCCACGAGTAAACAGAAAGCAAGATGGCGGCCGTAACCCGAGCAGGTATTTGAAACCATAGTCAAACGACAATGGCCGAGCAAGGGTGCAACAACGCCCTAGCTTTACCTACAAGCTATTTACAATGCCACTACAACGCCTAGTATTCAGTTAGTGCAGCGCTGGTGCGCAAGCAAGGTATGAACCAGGTATGAACCAGCCCCCGTTCAAGTTGCCTGGCATTTTGCGGCGGTGACGTCATCGCCGCGATGCCGCAGGCGTTTTGCGGCTTGAAGTATCGGCAAACTGGGTATGTTTGACGTGGTCAGTAAAGCTTGCAAATGACTGAAAGACGTCAAAAATAGCTTAGTTGACAAGCTTGCTCATATTTCTAGCCAGTACAGAGTTTCTGCAGCCCTAAGACCACCCTGCAGGGACTTCAGGGGCTTTTCTCGCAGTGATGTTCCGTTGCTCTTAAGAGTCATTATCAGTGTAATAGCATTGCAATTTCATCCTTCACGTCATCGTTGCTTAGATGAAAATACGAAGTACGGGTTTTTCCAATGGAGGTTTTTTAGCGAGACGAACAAATTGTTTGAGGTACCGCGCGGTCGCGGGTCCAGGACTTATTTTGGGGAGGCTAGAAAACTCAAACCTTCCTTCCACTGCCAGTGGCGGATACAAGGGGACTAGGGCTCGAGCCCCCCCATGTTAGTGTCTAGTAAATGCATAGGCCGATGCTGATGTGAGGCAATGGCGAGGAGGCTCGAACCCCTTTGCCCATACCCCAAAAGTCCTGTACCCGCCACTGTCCCCCGCCATAGCCTCCGAACAGCCTTTGCTTATACAGATATTAGTAGACATCTCGAAGGGGTCCCCTCGAAATTTAGGAGGCTCGTGAGTCCCATAACCTCCTTAATCCGCCACTGGTACTACAGGCGGATCCAGGGGACAAAGCCCGGGCGGGTGTCCTCCGATGTGTCCTCGAGGTCACTCCTGAAATGGTCACAGCGCCTCCTGAAAGGTCGATGGAGCCACCTGAAATGTTGCTTCCCACCCCCCTCCCTCCCCTCCACAGGATGCGGAGAGGTGCGCCCGCCGATAGGATTTGGCGCCCACCTGATAGGTTTTGCCAGCCAAAAATGGGTCCCCTGGTCCGAATGAAGCCCCCTGGTCTGGATGACATCCCCTCCCGGGAAGAATGCCCCTCCCCCGACTGGTAATCCTAGATCCGCCTATGACTAGTGCCCTGTATATATAAACAGCCCAATTACAATAACTTTGGGTAAAACTTAATCACATTTACGGGTTTGAATAGGGTGAGTCAGAGGCGTAGCCAGGGAATTTTTTTACGGGGGACAGGAGTGGTCCGGCAATGATGACATGGGAGGGGGAAAAATTGGCACTTGGCGGATGTAGGAGACAAGAAGGCACTTGGTCCTCCAATAGCCAATGGGGAGCACATTCCACGTCCATGCTGCTTTCGACGCCCATGACTGCAACTGTTATAGAGCGATCGGCGCGTGTTGCATTTAGGCCTTGAGCAGCGGCTATAATCGGGCTCTGAGGTGCGATATTTCCTACTATCGTTACTGTTTCCGTATTTGCCCAAACTCAATCCTTTCACCCCGTATGTCGTTTCATTGGTTTTTATTCTCTCTCAGTCCTGTCATGGTTCTCTTTTACAGTATTGCGGATCAGTAAAAACCGTAGGAGTGCCAGACTAGTATACTTTTTAGTATAACATACCAAATGCTACTAGGTTTGTCAACATATTTCACTTTGCAGACATTCAAGTGCAAAAAAGTCTATTCCATGGCTCTTTTTCTAAATGTTTAAACTTGATTTATCCACAAAGCTTAAATTCTAACCCTCAAAATAAGATGTTTATTTTCTTAGTAGATACCAAGAAAACAACCAAAATTTTACTAGTAGAAAACTTGAACCAACCTGGGATTCTAGGGCCTTGGTATGAACGAGGAGCGCACTATTGTGGCACAAGGCAAGGTTGTCATTCCGTAGTAATTGCATTGCTTTATGCTAGTGACGTAACCAGGGTTGTTTTACTTCGGTAATTGAACTACGGTGCAACTATTGTTCTGCGATGGTAAAACATGTGGAAACACAATTTTAAGCTTGTACCTTGTAATACATTTTTTCTGTGTACTCTACCTGTGCAGCATTTTTTTGACCCATCCAAATACCTATCCCGTCGTGCGCTCCTATGAGAGCTTTGCTAGCCACCTAGTGGCATTTTCATATACTAGTGAGCACGTGATTTGACGCACAGTTATGTGGGTAATGTGTTTTGTGGACTTTTTGAATTGTGGGTGCTTTAAGAATTTGAATGCGGGTGTTTAAGTGTGTGGGCGTTTTAATTGTGGGTGGTTTTAACTCCCCTTATTGGAGCATTTGTGGGCCCTTTAATCCATGGGTATTTCAACTTGTGGGTGATTTAAAAATGGACGGTTTTAGTTTGGACGCTTAAAGCCGTGGGTCTTACGTTGTGTGGTCGAATTAATTTGTGGGCGTTTTTAACTGTGGGCGTTTCCACAGGGCTCCTCCCGAGCTGCTCAAAGTTGAAAGTTGTTGTTCGAGAGCCATAGGGGCCTATTGCTTGTCTCTATTCAAGATACCCTTACTCTATTGTGTCTCTATTGTCTCTATTGTGTCTCTCTCTATAGTGCCTCTATTGCTTTGGGCGCGATGGTGGAGTGGATGGTGGAGTGTCTCTACTAACCGTGAGTGGTCCATCATTATTTGTAGTACCTACAACTTAAAGCTCTGTATTTTTTCCGCAAATGAAACTGTTTCTCCTCCCGTGTACCGGAGTTTAGGCCAGTCACGTTAGTAAAACTCAAAAAATTTACGGGACGACACAGTCAAGAGACAAATAAACCAGCCAGTGCTGAAAAATCTAGCTGTTAATGAAAAAAGAAACAGGGCCATTTCAATTTTGATTTTCATTTTGTGTGGACAAATATTGGGATATGAGGGATACAGGTCCGTGGGGCCGGGCCGCCCGTTCCCGGACCGCATGCAGCGTGTGAGCGAGTGGAGAGTCGTTGACTGGCGTTGGTGTTTTTAATGTGTGTGTTTTTTTACCGTTTGCCACATGATTTTCTCATCCACTCTCTTCCTGCCGCAGGATCTTTCCTATACTTTGTATGTACTGTTTTATCTGTGTTTTAATTGTGTGCAATATATGTATGGACGTAATCTTGGGGTATAGTTGCCGCCGTCTTGGGACTGCAATGAAAGCTCAGTGGTAACGCTGGTTGTGCAGTGTGGGAGGGCTGTGACAGTGGTAAATAGGTAAATAATCATTAACAATGATTTAAAGAGTGGTGGTTTGTGAGAGACTTGATGTGTAGGGAATGCCAGGGATAGGACTATGTCTTACTTTCCGTATACAGGGGACTGTAGGTACAGTGTTGTGTTGTCAATGTTGATATTATCCATCCACCAGGTGGTGTGCTCAAACCATGATCAATCAAGAAAGTACTTTGAAAAACACCTAATTGAGGCTTTCAGTTTTCATATTGACCCATTTCAAGGCTTATGTGCAAAACAATATTTTTGGTACCCTCTATCTGGCGCTTATATTACTTAGTTTTTTGTTGTTTTCAGTCAACCAAAGCAAGAAAATAGAAAATAAAGATGTGGCTTCCTAAGAGTGAATTATTGCATGATTATCAGCTTAGGACTTTGTCTGGTGTGCACCCTCAAAGTAAAAAAGTCTGAATGTGTGCAAAATCATGTTTTTTCTGTATGACTACTACTACAGAAGGCGACGGGGGACATGATCCACATATTCCAGATATTTCATGGCGACATCGATCTTGACCCTGAACGCTTCTTCCAGCGAGTCGCTAACTCGCGGACGAGGGGACATGAATACAAATTGGTTATGGCTGCGTTCTTTGAATTATTCCGAGGTGGAATTCCAGGGGTTGTGACGTCGTGATATTCCGTGGATTCCAGCTGGGAACGTTCTTGACCGAGGCCGGAATGCGGCGTAAATGGCGAGGTGCTGACAGTCTTATTATTTATTTTGACCTGTGTTCGCGCAAATCTTTCATTTACCTTCATTTAGCTCTTATAAGGTTCCGATTATCCTGCAAAAACATATAATGGACCTTTCAAGCAGATAAATATTCAGAGTCCATGAACTTACTGTTACGAAATTCATGCATGGGCGCCGCCATCTTGAGCGGGACTGCTTTTTCTATTCCCACCGTTCCGCGCGGAATGGCGGGAATATTCCACGTGGAATCCCGGGAAAAGTTTCAAAGAACGGCTGTGACGTCACTGTCCCTGGAATTCCAGGCTGGAATATTTCAAAGAACGCACCCTAAACCTTGTGCCGAGTCTCGTATCCGTCACAATGCATTCAGCATCAGAGTCGTTAACGACTGGAATGGTCTCCCCAGTCATGTTGTCACAGCACCCACTGTCAACACATTCAAGGCCAGGCTTGACAAACACTGGGAGGACTCTTGGTATACTATACCAGACACGGATTAAGTAGTGAAATCACACGTACACGAGCGCATTAAGACCGGACACTTACAGGCCTAGAACCTCATTGAGTCCGTATCCTTCAAGTTCAAGTTCAAGTTTATGATTTTGCATGCTATTGCTAAGATTAAATGGAAAATAAGTAACAATTGTGTGTGGTTTTGAAACTGTATATTTCACACAATTTATTGTTGTTAACGACTGATCCCAGGATGTGTAGTGGGGATATGAAAATAATAAAGTACCTACTATTAGCGAATTGCAATATGAAATCTTCAAAACTAGTCATGAAAATTTCTTAAGTTTCAGCCATGTGATCACATATGTTAAGAAGTAGAGTGTTGAGTCAACTCAACTCCTGACTCACAGCTCAGAGGCTGTTTCCGATTCTGACTCGACTCAACTGGTCAAGCACTTGAAATGACTCAGACTGAATCCAAATCTGGAAGTGAGTTGACTCAACTCTGACTCAAGGAAATTTTGAGCTGACTCAGAGTCGACTCAGGCTCTGAGTCACGACTCAACAAGTTTGCAACTTAGCTGTGTGACTTGTCAAAATCTGGGTTGCTACCACCACTGTAGCACAGTTGTTTAAGGCACCTTGGGATGGTGTGAGAGTTTCTGGATCAAAGCTGATGTTGGGCAGCCTTTTCCTTTACTGTCTCCTACCTATGAGGTGGCAGTACACTGGGTACCTATTGCCTGCCTTGACACAGAGCTTACCCAGTCTGCAGAGAATGGCAGCAGGCCAGACGAGCCAGTCTGCAGAACATGGCAGATTTCAACGAGATCTCGTTGGGGCAGCCTCAGGGCTGACTTACCGATTTGAGGCAGCTTTTGGTCAAGCTTGGGGCAGAGGAAGGCTCTTGGGGCAGGAACTGGTACTTGGGGCTGGGGCAGGAATCAGTACAGTTAACCACCGAGGAAGAAGAAGAAAAATTAATTAAAAGAAACAATTATCATTAGTTCAACTTGTGCTGGGAAAGCCAATTTGTCTCAAAAGCGTCATATTTGTCATCAAGCGAAATATGGTTCAAAAGTTATCAAATGAAGGAAATTTCTCATTGATGTAAAGTTCCTGGAAGTGAATATGAAAATCAGGCAATGGGCGCCTTTTAACACGCGCATTGACGGGGGCGGGTACCCGCCCCCTTCGGGTTTTTCGGAGATAGTAGAAAAACGGCGGCGCTACGCGCCGCCGTACTTGGCATGCCTTTTCCCTCATCATTTTTACAACTTCTGTGAAAATTTTAAGGTTAGGTCATCTCAGGTCAGGTCACCAGCACAGGTCAAGTGACCCGACCTCAAAAAAAGTTTAAGATAGCATAAGTCGGAGCAGGGTGGACTTATCCGATTGAAACTCATATCACATAATGGCCCCACCGAGTTCTCTAAAATATGTTCCGGTATTTTTGATATCGGTGACCTAAGGTCAGGTACGAGGCATGACCTCTCCATTGGAAATACATGGGAAAAATGGTTTTTACGGAATAACTCAGTAACGGATGGTGATAGAGCATTTATTTTAGCTGCGTTAGACTCGCCTGGGCTTTGCGGTTCTAATGATATGCATTTTATATAATTTGACCCTGACCTGACCTCAGGTCAGGTCAAATCCTTGATTTGACCTAGTAAGGTCAAATTATATATCATTCGATTCGGCTTGCTGAGAGGATTCATACAGTTCCAGTCGTTTTTCTCTATCTTTACTTGTTCAGATGTAATGGCCGAAAAACTTGATTTACATGTTATCCCTATTACAGCATGTTTTGACCTCTCGTGACCTTAAATGTGACCTGATAAAAAAATGGTTCCAATGTTTTTGATGGAGAAGTGGATGGGCAGTCCAACGCCATTTACCGTTTTTCGCTACCTACCGTGGTTCTCGAGATCTTAGGGGCGGGTACCCGCCCCCGTCAAAGCAAAGGTGGCTCATACCCCCGTCAATGCTTGTGTTAAAAGCTAAATTTATTATTATTTTCTTCATTTGTTACCCAAACCTAATTTCAGCTACATAAAATCTTAGAACTCAAATTGAAATTTCCATGTATGTAGTTTTTTTGCATTTCCTTTGCTATGTTTTGATCGGCAAAGGCCGGCAAATCATGCCAGCCCCTTTCCTGAGAACGAATGCCGGTCCGTGATGTGACGTCACACGGGCGTAAAGGGATCTTTCTTCGCTTGGGTCTTGTGAAAATATTCCAAATTTTGTGATGCTTTCATGCAAACGTGAGAAAACAAAAGGGAAAAATGCTTTAGCTGTGGAAAAAATTATTATATTCAAAAATAGTTGTCAATTGAAATATTCTTAAAAGTATTGATTGCTACGGCTTGAAAGAAGGGTTAAATGACGTCCTTAGGGGAAAACTTTGCTTGTAAATATACCTTTGAATAAAGGTATCTTTGAAATCGAGCATCATGAATGCAAGATAGCTGTTGTACGTGAATTTCTATTGCTTTGGTACGTGGAGGATCGTGAGTACATCATGGTCTTCAGGTTGGATGCACAGCTTTATTTTATTTCTGGGTGTTTCGTCAAAAATGGAGTATATATCACCTGTATCGGTAAAAAATTACCCCCCCCGCCGTTGGAGAAGTCTGCCCCAGTCACCCAATTTCTGCCCCGATTGGGGCAGGTTTTGGGCTGCCCAAAGCGCCTCGTCGAGTTGCCTGCCACGTTCTGCAGACTGGCAGACGAGTGGCACCAGCCATCTAAAATTCTCGCACCGCCAGCCACCAAAAATTTGCACCAATCTGCCATATACCAGGGAGAAAAACGCACCCATTCCTACCCACACGATGCAATGCTACCTCCCTTATTAGTTAGTTAGTTGAGGACTTTGTATAAGGCCCCCTCCTGTGTTCTTATAACCATTTAGCCATTATTTGTTTGGTTTTCAGTGTCACCTTCCTCTCGCCAGTCTCTCAAATTCGCACCACTCGCTCCTGTCTCCAAGGGCACTCGCACCGACGAGATTTCGTCGAAAATGTCATACTTTGCACACTGGGGGCTTACCCTGACCATCTAGCGGCGATGATATTGGGATCACAGGCATGTATATATATATATATATATATATATATATATATATATATATATATATATATATATATATAATATATAAGTGTGTGTATGTGTATATGTATATATATATATATATATATATATATATATATACCAGACATATATTTCACATAAATATAGACAGTTGACATGCACTTGAATGCTACAAATATTATCATGCATGCAGTTTTAAAAATGTCCAGGGATGAGCAATGGCAGGTCAGAGCGTTCCACTTAGTCCCACAGAGCGGGCTGACACGTGGTGGCATGCAGCTCAGGTAGACTCGCACAAGGCGAGTGAACAGGTGAAGTTCAAGACAAAAGCCCAACATTGCAGCGGTACAACATTGTATGCCAGTCTGCAGAATGTGGCAGGCGACTCGACGAGACGCTTTTGGCAGTCCAAATTCTGCCCCAATTGGGGCAGAAATTAAATCCATACACGTATATTGATCGACTTTCCTACAACACTAGGTCCCGCATCCGTGCCCGCCCTATAGTGCGGGATCCCTGAAATAATGCCAAGGCGGGCACGGACGCGGGAGCAAAACATTATAAGGTTAAAAAAGAGGACATTCCAAAACACCACGGCATGCAAAACCGTACAGATTACAGGTGCGAAGATAAAATGAGCACGGCACCCCTCCACAGCCACGACTCGGTTCGCTCTCGTCCCAATCGGTCCACACAACGGCGCTCCCCACCACACCGTCGACGGGTCCGCTCAGGCCGACGCCCCGACGACGCCGCTTAGTCCGCCCCCGGAGGCGGCGGGGCTCTCAGGTGAAATCACCGCCCCGGTCCCCCGGCGACACAGCCGCAGACCCGCAGCAGCGTGGAATTTGGTTTGCTCGCTTTCTGGTTGCGAGGAATTCGGTTGCTGTGGCAGACTCCTCCAACGGGGGGGGGGGTAATTTTTTACCAATGCAAGTTTTATATACTCCATTTTAAACGCAACGCCCAGAAATAAAATAAAATCGTGCATCTGACCCGACGACGATGACGTACTCATGACCCTCCACGTACCAAAGCAGTAGAAACTCACGTACAGCAGCTATCTTGCATTCATGATGCACAATTTCAAGGATGCTTTTATTCAAAGGTATATTTACGAGCGAAGTCTTTCCCCAGTGACGTCATTTGCCCCTGCTTTCAAGCTGTACGTTGTATCAATCGATACTTTTGAAAATGTTTTAATTGACAACTATATTCGAATATAATAGTTTTCCACAGCCAAGTATTTTTTACATTTTGTTTTCTCACATTTTCATGAAAGCATCACAAAATTTGGAATATTTTCACAAGTCCCAAGTGAAGAAAGATCCCCTTACGCCCGTGTGACGTCACATCACGGACCGGCATTCGTTCTTGGGAGGGGGCTGGCATGATTTGCCTGCTTTGGCGATCTAAACATAGCGAAGGAAATGCAAGAAAAACTACATACAGGGAAATTCCAATTTGAGTTCTAAGATTGTTTTATGTAGCTGAAATTAAGTTTTGATAACAAATGAAGAAAATAATAATAAATTTAGCTTTTAAAAGGCGCCCTTTGCCTGATTTTCATACTCACTTCCAGGAACTTTACATCAACGAGAAATTTCCTTCATTTGGTAACTTTTGAACCATATTTCACTTGATGACAAAATATGACGCTTTTGAGACAAATTGGCTTTCCGAGCGCAAGTTGAACTGATGATAATCGTTTCTTTTAATTCATTTTTTATTCTTCCCTCGGTGGTTAACTGGACTGATTATTGCCCCAAGTACCAGTTCCTGCCCCAAGACCCCCTCTGTCCCAAGCTCGACCAAAAGCTGCCCCAAATCGGTAGGTCTGCCCCGAGGCTGCCCCAACGAGATCTCGTCGAAATCTGCCCTGTTCTGCAGACTGGATTGTCTGCAGCAGTACATTATAGCAGCATAGCGAGAAAAAATGTTAGTGCAGTTTTAGTGTTCATTAAAAAGAAAAAGGGGAAAATGAGAAAAAACATAAAATAAAACAATGTTTGGCATTTAAACTGAATCACCAGTCTGGTGGCACTGCCTCGCCACATGTCACCAGAGGAGTCATGTGTTTCACTGGACCCAAGAAATCGGGATAGCCCTGCCGCCTGGTACGGTGGGGCGTGTGACAGGCAGCGTGCGGATATGACTGTCCTGCAAGGTTGCTGATAAGTGGAAACCTGTGCTGTGTTCAAAGTGTGTGTCTACATGTGTGTGCTGTAGATCTGTAGAATGTTTCCTGGCTGCAGACTCCAAAATATAAAAAGTGATAAGCTATACATTTTGTACTGCTTGAATCCTGTCATACTTTGAGCTGGACAGAGAGTGTGCCAATTTTCTTAAACGCCTAAGCCAGCAGCTTATGCTATCAACAGCCCATTCTGCCCCGTGTTCCTTGTCACTTGAGTTAAATTATTTTGTGAGGATTGACATATCTCACGTTTTCAGCAGGTCGGTTCCATGCCGTCCCATCGTGAGAGCCGTCGGGAAGCGGGCGGTGGCCGGGACCGCAGCCGAGACGTCTACCGCTCCCGCCCAGGAGAGGAGCGGCATCGGCGACAGTCTCATGCTGAGAGGGGCCGCGTGGAACATCGCAGCTCAAGTCCCAGCTCAAGCGAGGACGAACGAAGGAGGAGAAAAGTCCACACCGCCTCAGGCAGAGCTAGACATTTGGACCGAGATTCAGACAAGAGGAAGTTTGTGAAAAGGAAAACTAGTGAAAGCAGTAGTAGTGAAGGTGATACTGACAGCGAGTCGGGCGATCAGAAACGTTCTGCGAAAGTGAGAAAGCGCAAAAGTGAAGGAAATAGTGATGAAAGTAGTGATACTGTAAGTTCTTCGGATGATGGAAAGAAGTCGAGGAAAAAGGGTAAAAAGAAACTAAAGACTAAAAAAGAAGCCAATTGATAAGACCAGCAAGAGCTCTTCGGATGATTCCAGTGAGTCCGACGCCAGTGACTCCAATAATGAAAAGCTTCGGGGAAATAGCAAGAAGGGAGGCAAGTCTTCAAATAAAGATGTATCCAGTAGCGATTCAAGTGATTCTGAAAGTGATGTTGGAAAAGGGAAAAACGGATCAGCTGGAAAGAAATTAAAATCAAGCTCAAAAGATAGGAAGACTGATTCAGATGACCCTGGCTCCTTAGCCAGTGATTCTGACGAGAAGGGCGCAAGAGCTAAACGACAGCGTAAAAAGCGGCCCGAAAGCAATGAATCTGAAGAACCAGGTAGAAACGACGTTGGCAATACTGGAAAAGGCGAACAATCAAATAAACGCACTCATAAACGGTCAAAGCGACACGATACAAGCGACTCGGAGGATTCTGATACGAGTAAAGAAAGGCCAACAAAGCCGAGTGCACGTAAACAGAAAGGCAGAAAGAATGACAGCAGTGATTCCGAAAGCTCTAGTGAATCAGATGACGATGACGTAGCTGATCGTCATCAGAAACGCTCTTCTAAACACAAAACACGGACTTCGGATGCTTCAAGCTCTGATAACAGTGAAGATGAACAGCCAAAGGGTAAAGGGCATGCCGTCTTCTAAAAGGGATGCAGGAAAACCTTCAGATGGAAAACGTAAAGCAACAGCAGATGCTAAAATGAGTGATGCAACGACCAGAGTCAGTAAAACAGCTCATGAAGAAAGCGAATCATCTAGTGATTCAAGTGATTCTGAAGATGAAGCAGTTTCAGCTTCGAAGAAACCTGGACAAAGCCAAGCCAGAAAGCAGCGTCACGACAGCAGCGATTCTGATGCCAGCGATGCCATCGCTCCAGGTGATCGGGGTGCGGAGGAGGCGCACAGGAGACGTGCTCTCCGTACCAGCCCTGATGGTGACAAAGCACAATCTCGAGCTGCCGCATCCAGCCGAACTCCTCGTGGCGACGAGCGAGGTCGTCGTCACGAAGCTGCTGGCGGGTCTGACAGCCGGGAACGTCGAACCGGTCGACGTGAAGGTTCTCGAGAGATTCCACTGCGTCAGGAATCGGAGCGGGATCGTGCAGAACAACGGTCATCGCACAGGCGCCGAGAACAATCTAGGGATGCACGTCCTGAAAGAAATGAGAGAAGCAGACGTGACGAGCAAGGCGACTCTCGCAGCTCGCGCCGGGAGGATGATACTTCAAGAAGACAGATCAAGGAGGGGAAGGGAACGTAGTGACGACAGGGATAGAAGCGATCACAAGAGCAGTCGGTTGGAGAGGAGCTCGTATCGTCAGGAGAATCGGGATGATCCGAGGAATCTTGGTGGTGAGCGGGAGTTGAGGCGCCACGACGAGGAACGGAGCAGAAGAAAGCGTAGCGGTGAGAGAGCCGGGGGTGAACGGAGGGATGAAAGTATCAGGAGGGATTACGATCGTGAACGAGACAGAGGCGGTCGCAGCAATGAGAGAGACAGGGTGCGACGCAGTTATGAAGGAGGCGAAGTGAAGCGTGGCGCAGTCAGGGAGGGGGATGACCACGGTGATGACAGAAGAGTTCGCAGTGGGGAACGGAGTAGAAAAGATGTCAGCAAGGAAAGGGGTGGAAACGATCGCAGTACAGAAAGGCGAGAAAGGGAGTTAAGTGTTGAACGGAATAGAAAGGATGGAAGTGATGAACGTGATAGAGGAGATGGTGGCCGAAACGAGCAAGCGACCATCGAAAAGCGGAGTAGGGATGAAAGGTATAAAAGAGAGGAATTGCAGATACGATCCGAGCGCAGCGTTGAAGAGTCGAGGCGATCCAATAGAGACGATGAACGATCGAAGCGGGACGAATCATCTCGAAAGGTAACGCGGGGTGATGAATCTTCCGGGCGGTCTTCTCGTTATAAAGATCGGCCAAGTCCCACTGTGCGGGATGACAGACCAATGCGGAGGGTCAGGGAGACTCGTGAAGCGGAAGAAGACCGCTCAGTTACGTTGCTTTCACCGAAAGACCGACAAGTACCTGGTTACCGCTCAAATGCCCCTGATAGGTCATCAGGTCCACGGGGAAGGGATAGCGAGAGAGATTCGCCTCAAGAGTCGAAGAGGCCAACTCCAAAGAAGATAGAGAAAGCGCCGGATCGAGACAAGAGAGAGACGGACTCCGGTGAGGACACTTCATCTGGCGAGGACGACGGGACAAGAGACAAAGCGCCTGGACCGTCGCACTCGAAGGTAAATGTGTGTGACTGCGTTTTACGTTTTTAAATTGTTTCAAGTTTTCATGAATGATGATTGTTTCTTTAACAATACCTTTTCACCACATCGGCAAGCTGAATGAATGTAATGAGATAGAGCACTACCGCTTCGTTTCTAGCCGGCATTTATGAAGTCATTTTAGTAGCACAAAGGAAAATACTTTATTCAGAGTTTCCACATGTGGCAGTTGTGGCTATTATGACTCCACGTCGATCCCGGGCTGTGATTATGTAATTTTTGAGAACACGACAAAATGGAATAGGTAACCTCCCCATCTCCACAGGCAGCTCATTGTAGAGGGAGGCACCTCGTGAGCAGAATCTGCGCTGGCCCATGTTTGTGCGTGAAAGGGGGAGGCATAAATTGCGCATATATAGCACGTCTGTTTACCTGTCATGGGTAGGTTACCTAACGAAAGAACTCGTCGGTTTACTGTCATTCTACCTTGCTCCGAAATCGCGTGTCGAAATGTAATCTGTTAAAGCCGAATCCGCTCAAATGCTGAATTCTAACACCTACCTTAATGTAACCAGTTCCGCACTTTTACCTATCCAGGGTTCTGACGTCGCGGATGCTCCCACCTTGGCGCGTCCGACAGCAGCGAAGCGTGCTGCTGGCCCATCAGAGCCCGCTGGCGACGCTCCCGGGGACGCTCCGCCCAAGCGACGACGCCACGACACTCCCAGCAGCTCGGAGAGTGAGGAAGGGGAAGTGTCGGACGAGGAGGATGCCGCAGCGGAGGCTGCTGATGCCAAGGCCGCGCTGGATCAGGTCTGCGTGGAGGAAGATCCTGATGTGGTGGAATCTCCGGTGGAAGCTGCTCCGAAGAGGCAGGAGCTAGAAGTCAGTGAAACTCGGAGTAGCAGACGACTTCAGGAGGAGGAGGAGGAGGATGTGCTTCAAACACATCGTCACGATCGGAGTTCCGATGACGATAAAGAAGAGGATCGTGACCAACGGAACCGCTCTCCCGTACACGAAGAACGTAAGTTGCACTTGAGAAAACTTATATTTATTTTATTTATGTATTACGTTAACATGGACCTGATCAAAATTGAAAAAAAATGAAGTTCTCTGGGAACTTGTATGTGAGGTTTTAGCCTCGGTAAAATGATGGGAGCTCCGTGAAGTATGACCTGACTGGGTAATACCGAGGTTAAGACCACGGTATTCCTGCTGGGGTGGTAAAGACCGTTGGCTCCATTCCCATGACACGCTCAGCGTTTCCGAATTTCGGCTGTGTCATTGGGAAAGTTGAAGCTTTCCCCGCCTCCTGAAATCGGACGAGTCAAAAAGTATACGGCAACAATGGATATGTGCTTTGTTAATGCTAGGAATATAGTTAACCTTATGTAGATGTATGGTTAGGTTAGGACCGATAGTATGGTTGTTGGTAAAAGCCGAGTATAGATTTTGAATATTTACCATTATTTCATTGTTAGCTGGAAGGCATGGGTGGTCGGGCGTGAAGTGCAATTTTGTATAAGCTTCTGACTTTGATGAAGTTCTGATTTTGTGGGCTCAGTGAGGAGGAAGAAAGGTACCTATAACTTTGTCTTGTCTTGTGTCGCTTTGAGGGCCATCTTCTAATTTTGAAGCTGAAAGGCAAGGTTGCCCTGTGTTTCTTCTAGCGTGGTTTTTTCCACGGCTTGACATTACGATTTTCATGCATATCTCATGTTGCATTTATGTTTTAATTAGCCCTTCAGCATGCCTTTACGCCTGATAAAACATAAACATGTTTTTTCCGCTACCTTGCTTCTCAAGTAAAATAATTTATCATTTTTTGCTTTCAATATTCTTTCGAATATTTTACTACATTCCGAACATTAACATTTTACGGCATCTTGTAGAGGATGATAAGTAGTGTAGAAACCTAATAATGTCTTTGACACACAATAGTCCCCCTTTACACAGTTGCTCTGTCACTCTCACCCTGCGCGGGGCGTTGCGGCAGAGATGGTATACGTGCGGGACGCCCGTGAGGACATCGGCCGGCCGCAGGGCTCCACTGTGGGGCCTCGGTACTGGCAGGAGGGCGAGGCTGCCGGCGGCAGGTCGCCGTCCCGACCTGGCCGGGGCTCGCCGCCGACCCGCGGCCGCCGCAGGTCGCCACGGCCGTCCACCAGCACCGACAGGCGTCCCCCAGCCTCCCCACCGGCCAAAACTCCCAGGCCCGTACAGCCGGAGGCGCTGCTGGCCACCAAGACTGGAGGGGCGTACATTCCACCGGCCAAACTGCGCATGATGCAAGCTCAGATCACCGACAAGTCCAGGTGAGGGCTACAGGCAGCGCTGTCAGATGTTTGCCCGGAATGGCGCTGCTCCTCCAATCAGCTCCTTGGTTGTTTATTGTTCCAATCCGGTAAAGTGGTACATTGTTTTGCCTGACATTTCTGCCGTCCAGAATAACTATACCTATTACCCCATATATTTTACAAGGGGTTCTCTGGGTGGCAGGCTCATGCTGCTTATTATTGCTGCTGCCCCAAAAGGAATGAGACGTATCGACATAGTTCCGAAATTTTGTTGTTTTGAATTGCTTGAACCGCCTTGAGGAGACGCATCTCCTCCCAAAATTATGTACCCCTCGTCCGAAAGGTGAGGGTGCCCGAGGGGTTGCTTTGATTCTCCCTCCATACATATTTGTGGGGAAAACCATGGCAGTCAGACGTATGCCCACAGTGAAAAAATCTCTAGGTGAGCCTTTTTCCATGTTTTACTCTCTTTTCCACGCACCCTTTTGTTTTGTTTTTTTCATGGAAGGGTCACCAAAAACTGGCAAAATGCCTGAAATATTTTTTACTATTGTTAAAAGTAAAATGTAAGGAATGAATGCCTACAAAATAACCATGGTGTGTGATTACGCCTCCTTTATAAATTTTACCATAATCTATCAATGCTCATTTGAGCTATCAGGTAAAACACTAAGTCGCCTCTCCTGAAAGGTAGAAACAATGTTAATACGTCTCAATTCCTTTGGGCGGCAAATTGTCCGCCAGACGTGTTTTTGACTCTATGATTGTGAACATTGTAACTGTAGCTCTCAATAGTTTTCCATCGGACCATGCTCACCACTCGCGTCTTCTCAGAGCGCAGTACGATAGTTTAACACCCCCCGTCTCCGACCTGTCAGCGCTGCGTACCAGCGACTAGCATGGGAGGCCCTAAAGAAGTCGCTGAACGGCCTCATCAACAAGGTGAACGTCAGCAACATCCACATCATCGTGCGGGAGCTGTTCGCCGAGAACATTGTGCGCGGCCGCGGCTTGCTCTGCCGGGCTGTCCAGCAGGCGCAGACGGCCTCCCCACCTTCACCCACGTCTACGCCGCGTTCGTCGCCATCATCAACACCAAGGTGTGTGTGTTGTGTGTGCCATGGTGTGTCTGTGTTTGTAGTGGATCACTGTCGAAATGTTCATCAGTCTCATGGCTACATTAGGAAAGAAGGGAATTGAAATGTTTGAAATGACGCGTCTGGTTCAGGGGAAGGTTAAGCTTGCTGCGTCCGGCGTCGTGACAAAAGTAGACCTCTGAGTCAGGTCTTAGAATCGAGCAAGAAAGTGCTTTATCTGTCACAAAGTTGTGATAGCATTTATGTCTTGTAAGCCTTGAGTCATAAGCGAGCCAGACTAGTGAATATGTTTGATATCGTGAGATGCCATTCTCTCCGATTAAGTTTGTAGCTATTGTATTGTCACGTTGTAGTGTTGTACATTTTTCAAGGCCGTGAACTTGTTAGAAAAATACTTAAATGCTGGGATATAAAACGGTCTGAAATAGATGTGAATCCCTGGAAAGCGTGTACGGTATTGACCGTGCTCTTCTCCTGGTTAGTTTCCCCAGATTGGGGAGCTACTGCTGCACCGCCTGATTCTGCAGTTCAAGCGCGGCTTCAAGCGCAACGACAAGACCCTGTGCATGTCGGGCACGCGGTTCGTGGCCCACCTTATCAACCAGCAAGTGGTGAGTGAGGGTTGGTAGTTTTATTTGAACCCTGGACCCCTGCGGTGCAGCTGTTGACCATTCGAAAAATCCTGCGGCTGCTGTGTTTTGTCGGTTTTTCAACCAGATTTAAAGCGAATGTGGCACCTTCACAACGTGATTTTAACTGAGATAGCCAAGTTGTAAAGCAAGTCGGAAAACCCGGTACTCCATATTGCATTTGTCTTGGAACTTTATTTCCGTAGAAAAAAACCTAAAGCCTACCGGACACTAGCCCCCCATCAGCCCGTCGCCGGGCGGCCATTGTTGTGAGCTACTGGTGTGACGACATATGCTGACGTCACGATGAGCATCAGCCAATCGAAGCTCTTGCAGCGTTTCAAGTATGGTAGTGGTTGCCTGATCGTGACATCAAACACAGGCTGATGTTTATTTCTTTTTCTAGAGGAGAATTTTAAAAATCAAAATATTGAGCTTATTGTGCATTTTTCAGCAAAATCATGAGTGGTTTCATTATTTTTGGCCAAAAGTACGCCTAATTGCACTAAATTCCAGGATTCGACCAAGGTGCCACATTCTCTTTAAGCCGTCGATAACTTTCGCCATTTTTGGTGTGTGGGGATTATTTTCCGTTGGGGGGGATAAGTATGAGTATTAGTGAACAGCCACAGGGAAGTATATGGGAATGTCCTGTACAACTTGTTCTCGTTCCCGAATAAAACCGCCTGAGCTGAGCCAACGCGTCAACTGATGTTTTGACCGGCGTTGATTGCAGAAAAGACTTGCTGATTTCGCTTTGGGTCCGACCTTTCGGTAGGCTCACGAGGTTTTGGCTCTGGAGATCCTGACCCTGCTCCTGGAGACGCCCACCGACGACTCGGTGGAAGTGGCCATCTCCTTCCTACAAGAAGTTGGTCAGAAGCTGACGGAGGTTTCGCCGCGAGGAATTAACGCCATCTTCGAGAGGCTGCGACACATCCTTCACGAGGCGCAGCTGGATAAGCGTGTGCAGTACATGATCGAGGTATGTGCTTATGTAGTGCTGTTCGCAAAACAAGTTGGACAAACAACTGAAACATGCCGTCCAAAGACAGTGATGCGTTTCTATTTCCTTCCCTTTCTCTCTTTTGATATTGGGTTTTCTATATCATTTGAATCGTCTCTGAAGAGACGAAACTCATCCAGACTTGTACACTCGTCTTCCAAAAAAACGAAGGTGCCAAAAGGGGTGTAATCCCCAGACGCACGTTTGGACAAGGCGTAGTAATGGGGTGCATGTAAAAAAATGTTGAAGGTTAAGTAAAAGGATTCAACCGTATGTGACGTGTAAGCAAATAGACATCGCTACCAAGGCGAACAATGCCAGCCCTGTAATGTACGTCTTTTTCACAGGGTGCGCTTTATCTGCCGTGGCCGGTATGATCAAACTAGATTTTTAACCATACAATCCAGCAAAAGGACATGATTCTTTATACGTCTGCTTGCTTTTGGTCTAACGTATCCATCCAATGAAAAAGACGTACCACCTTCTTTGCATGTGTGAAAGGCTAGGGCTTAATAGCATTATTTTAGAAGGCTTTCACGAAAAAAGGAAAACCTGTCTTTATGTTCATGAATCAACAAGTTCGACCTGCACGTTGGAGTGAACCCTTTTTGCGACATATACTTATCCTGTATAATTATAAATGAAATTTCAAAACGAATAAGTAAACGTTTCTACGATACTCTCGTATCATGGTGAATATACGTCCCTTTCGCATAACATGTATGTAATTTTGAGTCTTCAAAGGCAGAATGACATAATGTTAGTGTTGCGTCTCCATGCCTTAGTTTGTTCGCGTGTGTACCTTATCTTCTTCACACGTCCTTTTTGCTTGTTTCTTTTTCAGTCCCGAGTCAACGAAAAACAATGGCAAAAGGCCGTGTCCTCTCTTTTTGGATGATTACAAAAAGGATTTTCAGGAAGATAATTATGTTATGCGACTGAACCCATGTAGTTGATTTACAATAATTCTTAAATATGCCTCATAGCAGTGAGAAATCTTACTACATCTGCTCTCCTGAAAGACAGGGAAAATGTTCAGACGTCTCATTGCTTTGGAACAGGACATGGTTTGGCTGTGTTTGGTAGAAATGTTCCAAAATCGTGATAAACCCAATGAGAAAACCGGTTTGCCACTAATAATCTAACCAAATATATTTTTATTTCTTTCAATATTTGCTGAAACCAATGGAATTTGATATATTTCACAGAAGCCAGCGTCGATTTGTGATTACCCGTTGACATGACGCAACGTAGCCTAAGAAGCGTTTGTTTTGTAGTGTGATAAACTGTCCAATTTGGGGCAGAACCCTATCGAAAGTTAAACGCATGTCGCGAGATCGGCTTTGGTGCTAATGCGTGCGAGTCGTTCAGGTGCTATTCGCTGTGAGGAAGGACGGCTTTAAAGCGCACCCCGGGCTGCTGCCCGAGCTGGACCTGGTGGAGGAGGAGGACCAGTTCACCCACCTCGTCACCCTCGACGAGGTCACCAACGCCCAGGACAAGCTCAGTAAGAGATACGCGGTATACAGGAAAGCTTTCTGTGGCAGATGGGCGTATACAGCGGCGAGTGAGATTGGAGGCGGCGGTGAAGGGTGAACCTATCCCTCAACTGGTGAACCAAGGGCGACGTCCCATAACAAGTTTGGGACTTAGTCAGCTCTTATTTTCTGCCTATTGCTTGTAAGAACCTACAAAATGTTCCGAATTCTGGTGTTGGTGAGGTACATTGGAAGTGTTTTTAAAGGCGGTCAGTATGCTCTCAACCGTCGCATCCCCAGTCGCCGCCAGCGAGGGTTTACGATAATAGCTTCCAATTGGTAGGTACAAGTAACAAAACATAGAGACATAAACAATACTGCAAAGTGAGACCTTAGAGTTTGAAGCGAGATTATTTGAGAGACGGTTTTGATATATTTCACCAACTATGGTTTAGTTATAAATGGTATATCTTGATGTAGTTTTATACCTCGATCGCATGTATTTAGCTAGATTCCAACTAAAATACTCCTCGTGAAGGCACAATTTGTATCAAAATAGAACCTCATCTCGCTAACACAGCAATCGGCAATACCTAGTTGTGCTCACGCAGGGTAGAGGGGATAACAAGTAAAAAATCATAGGTCAAGTCCCACGGTTTGGGGGACCGCGCCTGGTTTGCCAGCTTGATGGTTCGCCTCCCGCTTTTCACGTCCGTGGGCGGATGACAGGGGGAGACCAGAGTTGTTCTACAACGCACAAATGGGTAAATGCAGGGTGACCCTGGTGTGACCGCCACTTCTCTAGTGTCCTCCGGGTGTGTATGTCTCCTGTTTGACCTCACCTCTTCCTCCCCCCACAGACGTGTTCCAGTTTGACGAGGCGTATGAAGAGAACGAGGAGAAGTACAAGACTATCAAGACGCAGCTACTGGGCGACTCTGAGGCCTCGGACGGGGATGAGAGCGGCTCGGAGGAGAGTGATAGTGAGGCGGCCAGCGGCGCCGACGAAGGTACCGGGCCGACAGGGGCGTCTGGTGGTGCACATGCTCCTGTTGTGTTATGTGCTCCATTGGTATGTGAACGGCTTAAAATTTAGAGAACGGGATTTCCTAGGGGGATGCTTAAAATATTTAAACCCGATCAGGGAAAGGGCTTTCGATGGAGCAATTGAACTGATGTAGGGTTTTTGATGCAGTGATTTAACTGATGTTAATCAGGGCACGGAACTGAATATAAAAAGTAAGGCAGTCCCATCCACCTTCTTAGTACTTCTGGTGGGTCCTTGTCGTGGTGGTGACAGCCCTATCATTCTCGACGATTCGTTTTGCATTCCTTGAGACGGCAACGCTTCCGTCCGGCTCCCACCACTCCGGACAGTGTGCCCACCATCGTCTCTATTCTCTCCCAGGCGGCGAGGCGGGCACCATCATCGACAACACCGAGACGAACATGCTGGCGCTGCGTCGCACCATCTACCTGACCATCAGGTCCAGTCTCGACTACGAGGAGACGGCCCACAAGCTGCTGAAGCTGCAGCTGAAGCCTGGCCAGGAGGTGGAGCTGTGCCACATGGTGCTGGACTGCTGCGCACAGGAGAGGACCTATGAAAAGTTCTACGGTCTTCTGGCTCAGGTACGTGGTTTAACGTCTGCGAAGGCGACGGCGGGACGTGTGCTCAGATTGGGCTCCCCGGCTCTTTTTCAGCGTTCTGAAGCCCGGTAAACCTCAGGGCACTACTGTTACAACGCTCTCATTTCGCTGGTGGCGCTCTCATCAGCAAGATCTCCTTCGTTGGAAGTTGTCCATTTGCAGTTGTTTATTGGTGACGTTTGCTTGCTTTGCAAAACCGTCTTGTAATATTTATTTTTGGGCATTTGAAGTTTAGAATCAAAATTTTAGAAATACTTGTTACAATGTAGCCGCTAAATGTTGCCACTTTTTATTGTCATAATTAAAATCCAGAGGTTAACCACTGGCAAAGAAGGTTTGAAAATAGGTTATTTCTGGAATGTATTATATTTAGTTTTATATTTTATCATATTTTTCATCTGCAGCATTCGTGTGTTCGTTGCAGTATGCAACTCGCAGCCGAATGGCGATAGAGAAACTCAATCCAACATTGTCGTGTTTGTATTGGTGAGAAGGCTACAAATGTAGCAAATGGAAGTGGAATTACACGATACATTGGGCTTATGAGCCATCTTACGGCAGAAATAATGCGAAATCCCTTTTCAATATAAAACGCCCCTGAAATCACTCCAGTTTGGAATTGCACCAAGATTCCGCGCTCATTTTAGACCAAAAGCAGATACTCAGTGGGTGATCCAGGACTTTATTGGGGGGGGAGGAGTACTAAGTACTAAACTGACTCTCGTCCAAACTCGCGCACTTCCTTCACCTAGTCCAACATATTTCAAAATGTTATTTTCGAATAGTACCGTTATCGTCATGGAATGATTCGGACGTTGCAGTGCTTGCCGGTCGCGAACCCCTCACCGATTAAACTCTACTCATCGAAAACTTTTTGGCCGCCCGACCAGTGAAAAGAGCAGAGAATTAAATATTTGTAGAAGATAGCAAAAACACTCGTAGAATTGCAGAGGACGCTGAATTGAGCTTAAAAAGGGTCACTAGGGCTCAAGTATGTCGATGGCACTAGAAATTCGCAGCCAGAGCACATTTACCTTTTTCATATTCCCACGTAGCTTATAGCACCCATCCGCTCCATGTGACTGTGGCGCCCCCTCGGACGGCGACTGTGCCAATGGCAGCAACTGAAAGTGTACTTATTTATTATTCCTGCTGGGTTTGCCTCGCGTAAATTTAGCGTGCGTGCAGCTCTGTGCTTTTCAGGCTTTTACCTAACCTGATTAAAACCAAAAATTATTTAAATTAGCTCCTGCTCGTTTTTATTTTTCTCTTCTTTTGTATCTTGAACGTGCATAAGGATTCAATTCGCGTGTAGCCCTGTCAATTCTACGGTCTCGCCGGAAAACATGCGTGTCAGATTCTAAACAACATCCCTCTCTCCGCAGCGTTTCTGCATGATCAACCGCAAGTACCAGGACCCGTTCGAGCAGATCTTCCAGGACACCTACGACACCGTGCACCGCCTGGAAGCCAACAAACTGCGGAACGTGGCCAAGCTGTTCTCGCACCTGCTTCACACGGATGCCATCTCGTGGGGGGTGCTGATGCACATCAAGCTGAACGAAGACGATACGACCAGCTCCAGTCGCATCTTCATCAAGATCCTGTTTCAGGAGCTATCGGAGTACATGGGCCTGCCGAACCTCAATGGTCGGATCAAGGACGGGTGAGGGAACGCGTGGCCGAAGAGGGGGATCAAATGTTTTTTTGAGGTGTAGGTTCTTGGTTTCGAATCATGGCAGGCTCTTTTAAAAGGTGTAGCGGAATCCCGCCTAATAGGACGAGAGTTGGCGGCGCCGTCTGATCGTTGCAATGCGTCATAATTATTATAGGGATACCGTCACGTTGTTGGTGCATACCTCCAGCGTGAAAGATATGTAGGAACCACGCTTGCCAACAAAATTCCGCGATATTATTAGAGTGTACTACGTACCAGGTTTTGGTTTTGTTTAGAAATTATTGGTTTGAGTCGACTCAACCGGGCAATTTGTTTATATTATATTCGTAGATACCTGTTATCGTCGTTCCTCTCCACATGGACATGACTTTCAGGGCTATGCTTAATGCAACTGGTGTATATATTTGAATAGAGTTCTGACGGGACTGCAATTTTTTTTGTTGGACGCACTACGTTCTTGTTTGTTTGTGGCTTCTCTGGGGATACTGAGTTTTTCCACTCTTTTCAGCACGTTGGCGGAGGCCTTCGAGGGAATTTTCCCTCGCGACAACCCCAAGAATACCCGGTTCTCCATCAACTTCTTCACATCAATCGGCCTCGGCGGCCTGACGTTAGTGGATAAGGAGGCTCGGAAGGGTACTCGGCTGTTAACTGACTTTTTCGGCTCCGTCAATTGTTGAAAGTTAACTATTCCGTGCTATAGTCTCCCTGGACCTCTTTAATATACTGCGTATTGACATTTAAACTATAATTGAATAGTTAATAAACCCGTTTTGAGGCTTCCCGTGTTTGATTCTTTTAAATAAGATATCCCTCACACTGTTTTTTATAATTTCAGCTCAGGTCACGCATCTTATCCAAAGAATAACAATCATCTGCCACTGCTTCCGTCAGAGACGACTTGCGGGAGCACCTGAAGTCGCAGCCGAAGCCGACGGCGGTGGTGGCGCCGCTGGTGAAGGGCGACGAGGAGGCCGAGTCCTCCAACAGCTCCGACAGCAGCTCGTCTGACCCCTCGTCCTCGGAGAGCAGCAGCGGCTCGGACTCAGGTCGGTGCTTAGACAGATACAAGAGTAAGGATAGAACAAAACTGGAGTGGGAAGTGTGCGTGCTAGATTTGGCGAAATTTTGTCGAAATTCTGCCTGAGAAGTATATTTGTGCAGATGGTAACCACCTGAAATTACATGACATCATGTTTAATGGTCATGCTAATTTTCGCAGTACGTTGAAGTTTCTCCGTTTGGAAACTCAGGGACATCCTTCATGGCCATCTTGCAGTTCGTTATGGGTGGATTTTGTCCGTTTGCAGAATCGTCGGATACCTCGGAGGAAGAAAAACGGAAGCGAAAACGCAAAAAGAAGAAGGAAGACTCGAAAAGACAGCGCAAGCGGCAAAAAACTAGCAAGCAGAAGTCGCACAAATCTTCTTCACGCTCGGGTAGCAAGCGGCGTGACGAGTCGTCATCCAAGGGCCGCCGCGACTCCGCGTCCCGAGCCGTACCTTCCAGGAGCGGGCGCAGTGAAACGCACTCCAGGTATGACCGGGAGAGGGACAGACATCGCGATGAGTCTGGTAGAGACAGGCACGGCGGGGAGCAAGGTAGAGACAGGCACGGTGAGAGCAGCAGAGCCAGAAGGGAGGACCACAGGAGCAGCGGCTCCCGGCCGGAGAAGGAGCCCTCCCGCCGGCGCCGTGATGAGCCTTCAACTTCAGGGTCTTCGTCGAGAAGGCGCTAGGGCGGCTCTCTGTGTTGCATGTGGCCGTTTCTGAGAGAGTTCACGAGCGCGCGTGACAGCATGGTGTGCTGCGTAATGAGCAGATTGTACAGACCTGGACCATTGGTGGGTTGAGTGAGGGTTCGATTTTTTTTCGCGAGTGGTAGCAGCGGTCACCGCGGGCTGTGCAGAGTTGTCCGTAAAACTCCGGTCAACGCAGATGTGAGTAGTGGGCTCGGTATTCCTGTAACAGCTGCTTGTGCCGAGAAGGGTGAGCGGACTGATCTCGGCAGAATCATGTGTATATGTCCTGCATGTATTCATCCAGTGCTGAATACATTATGCCAAAAGTGGTCAACCCTGTGTCAGTAGACCGGTCTAGCATTGATTAATATTGACAGCTGATGTGTTGTGGGGTTCGTGATTGAAATGCTACCAGTGCTTTCCCCAGTTCCAGATTTTTTTTATTTTTTAGATAATTGTGTTGCTGAAGGACACTGAAGGAACCTGAAATTAACGGAGTACAGGTCTTCGACGTGCATTGACCTTTTTCAGCTAAACCTATTCCCATGCGCGATATCGCGCCCACATCATAGTGGCCAGGTAGATCGGTTCGTATTTGTCTATTTAGAATTCGAAATATGCCGTGAGTCAGCGATGAAATTTCCCTACGCTAGATTATGTTTGGTTAGTTTGCGAATAGTTATCTTTGTTGTTTGTGGATACCAGTTTGAAAAGTCATGTTTTCTATCAATTGCCGAAACTTCCCAATGCAATGGCGCTGTCTGTCATTTCGTAGTAAAAGGGGCGTTGAATTAAGCCATTAACGAGCTAAATCAAACATAAATTAAGCGTATTATGCTCTTCATTAAAGGGAATGTGGCACCTTCACAACGTGATTTTAACTGAGATAGCCAGGTTCTAAAGCAGGTTGGAAAACCCGGTGCTCCATATTTCATTTGTCTTGGAACTCAATATTTCCGTAAAAAAAGCTAAAACCTACCTGACACCATCCCCCCTCAGCCCCCCGTCGCCGGAGGTCATTGTTGTGAGCTACTGGTGTGACGACATATGCTGACGTCACGATGAGCATCAGCCAATCGAAGCCCTCGAAGCCTTTCAAGTATGATGGTAGTTTCCAGATCGTGACAACATCCACAGACTGATATTTCTTTTTCTAGAGGAGTATTTTTTAAAAATCAAATATTGAGCTTATTGTACATTTTTCAGAGAAATCATGAGTCGTTTCATTATTTTTGACTAAAATTACGCCGAATTACACTAAATTCTAGGATTCGACCAAGGTGCCACATTCCCTTTAAACTCATTAAAATCGTTTTTGTCATCATCGCTTTATCGAATCTGGCCATTAAATTATCGGAATATCAATATGAAAGTCCCCGTTGTCGGAAAACGTACTCGAGTTATCATTGGCAGGGACCGGGGCATATGCATATGTGGGGATTTTAATTGTTATTCAATCTTTGGGTGGACCCCCTTGAGCCAAATGTCCCATTTCCTTAGCTGGATCCAGGACCCCCGATGCGGGTATCGGCGCCCCCGGTAGGATAGAACTTTGCGCCCACCTGGAAAGTTTTGCCTTCAGAGAGTGCACTACCCCCCCCCCACCGATCATGTGCCACTCCCCTCCCCTGTTTCCGATTAGAGGTAGGGCTTTTGGGGAGAAGGTATTGGGCACTGGCGAATCCAAGGAGCAAACGGGCAATTATCCACCCGAGCCCCCTTTTCCGATTTATAATATATTTTTACTCTTTTGGGTACCGTTGCCGCCCAACCGTCGGTCTGAATCCTACCTTGGCTATAGTCAAGATTACTTTACTAATATGGCTATGGTCTCCCTTGGCCTCCACGCAGGGGTGCCACCACGGAATTTTCACAGGG
This sequence comes from Lepas anatifera, assembly GCA_034440635.1. Taxonomy (NCBI): domain Eukaryota; kingdom Metazoa; phylum Arthropoda; class Thecostraca; family Lepadidae; genus Lepas; species Lepas anatifera. Next base: position 2,253,124 of record JAOTON010000131.1, on the reverse strand, counting down.
GGTGCTGACCGGGGAGGTGAATTTCAAGCATATTAGGTACATGACAGCATTAATGACGCTGGACCAAAAATTTGGGGATGGGACGTCCCCCTTGGTTGGCCAACAGGGGGACACGTCCCACCCACCTCCCCCCGATTTCGGCGCCCATCCCTCCACGGTTTGCATTATATGATGCTCTGATTTCACATCTCTGCTGCTCCGCTGACTTCTAGAGATATATATTACTTAGAAATATGGTACGAATTCACTCTGTTCCAGTTTGGAACGATTCCGTTCGCCAATAACACAGCAAGATCTCTAATGAACGTCACCACCCGCCCGATCTCTAAGAACCGCGAGCAAGGAGCGCAAGAACAACCAAAAAAACTACACACACACACAACCACCACACGCCCCATTATCATTCATTCATTTATTCATTGACCACGAGGAGCAAGCGGTAGGTAGGCTGACGGAGAAGAGTAGGTAATACATTAGTAATACTTTTAAACACTACATCAACATACGTAATGACTAGTACAATAATGTGAACCGGAATATAGATAAGATTAGAACGACACGTTGAGCAAAATAAGTTGGTTTGTTTATTATTAGTATTCAACAGAAACAGACCTAGATTCATGA